>KQ479144.1:0-55664 GCA_000331835.2 Trichoderma hamatum GD12
AGGAAGTAGAGGAAGTAGAGGAAGTAGAGGAAGTAGAGGAAGTAGAGGAAGTAGATTTAAATAGCAGTAAATATATAATATTACCATGGATAGGGTGCTGGATAATAATTCCCTAATTAAAAGCGGCATCATGTCTATATTCTTAGCATATCATAGGGATAAACTCATTTCAGAGAGCAAATCCCCTACTCGACAGACTTCTTTAGGCATACTTTATAACTACCTCCCGTTACATGTAGTTATTTCGTCTTTCTGCCAACCACAAACTCTTCCTTCTAAAAAAAATAGTTCGTTCTGAGAATTGGTGCCCGGTGCCCAATTCTACACCCATAATAGTTCTTTTGCGACTAATGAAGCTCATCCATTAGTTCATAGTAGGTAGATTCCGTTTACCCATCTTGCCTTAGTGTATCAGTGGCACATAACTCTACTTAGAATAGGTATCTCTTCATATAGAACGGAGGTTCATATGTCACCTCCCAGTCACCAGCGGGCTCATGCTCAGGTAGTTTAAGGCTTGGGTTATGCTTATTCATTCCCTTCGCAAAAAGTATCCTGGCATAAGTGGGATCAAACACAAATACCGTTTCGCCATTAGAGTTTTTCACTTCAGCGGTAGCTGCAATCTCATCTATTGAGATATGTTCGCCTGGGCGTGCTACCATTGCCCGCTCTATTTGGTTCTTGATGTGTTGTGCAGTTTCAGCATCATGCCGAGTGTCGATAAAGTACAGCCTGTTTTGGCCTGATGCTGCTACATAGGGAGTATCTGGCGCCACAATCTGAGGACCGAATTCTGTGTCGATAAAATTTGGCACATAGCTGCCTCTATATTCCTCTTGGTAGGTAGCTTTACTCTCACATCTGTGGAAGATGTTGAGAAGTAGAGTACATGTAATGAGTAGCGTAAAGAGCATTATGGTATTGCATGCGCTTTATTTCCTGGCATGTGGTCGGTCTGTTTTTCCTCAGAGGTCGTAGGGTACATGTAGTTTATGTTCTTCAGAGATTTGAGATTTCCGCATCCTAGGCTTGCTACTTGTACCTCTAAAGGGAATGCAAGGATTGGCTTTAGCCTTCTAGGGCTGTGATACCCCTCACATTTAGGTTATGAGAAGATAACTAATAACTAACCAATTGGCGCCTTCCATATTAGCAATAATAGAGGAGACAGAGCAGCAACTTCAAAAGTTCCTGAGTACATGTAATTGTCCTTTACGGACCTTTTGCATTGCGCTCTAACCGGTTCCCTGCGATAAGATGGAAGGCGAAGCGAGTGGCGAAGCACGCAGATTGCACACTATGTGTTTAATACTGAGAAGCGTATGGCCAATAGCTGTGTTGGCTGTTGGCTCGCAATCAATGACTTCGGTCTCGTTCGCGAATAGGCAACCCAGTCAGCTTCCTAGACCCACATTGTTGGTAATATGAGCTTAATCACATGCTGCAGGCCTCTCGGGCTGATACTTAAGCACTCTACTGGATGTACTATACCTGAGATTCCCGGGAAATAGTCGATGTGAGGTGTATTGCGCCCAGCACCTCTTGGATCAGGGGTGGAGACTTCATAACGCTTCCTATCTGACGCATCCATCATATACTGCAGATTCGAGCCCATGCTCTGTATACATGTATACATGTAGTGTACTTTGTTCTATAGACGCCTGGCCTAGCAGGTTGGGGGTGATAACAGCGCCTCCAAAGGTCGGATTGCTAATATCGATCACTACGGGAATGGCGAATGGCTACCGTATAGACATTTAATCCGTCCAACATGTCCAGTTAAAGAATGAGACGAAAAGTCTATAATCTTTTGTAGCCATCGTGTTACTGACATCTTTAGGAAGCAATAGCAGCGGAACATTCCGAGGTAGTATCCAAATGGTTGTTGGTTCAAGCCAACCAACCTACGAATCAGCAGTCTAGGCCAATGAGCATCGTCTTATATGCGTGCGGGGAGAGCCAATATACATGTATGCAATCCATGCTGCTGTACATTACCAAGTACATGTATACTTCACAAGAATATGCGACTTGGTATCACGTGAACTATGCAATATGGATCTTGGGCCGCAACATCCTCACTGTTTTCTCAGTGACGAACACCAAAGATATGGCTGATACGGGCCAATTAGGAGCAGGAAAGGGTCGGAGGGGATTCTGTGATTTGTTCAGGCCATCGCCTCCAGCAACCTCTCCATCAATTGCTTCAGTGTCTCAAGCTCCAGCTCTACCTCCAAATTCGCAGTGTTTGTCACCTGCATTGGTCTCTCCACCATCGTTGAGCTCTGATTCCCCTCAGTTACCAGCACCTTCTTCTCCGGTTTTGGAAGCGCCAACATTCCATCCATCTTCAAAGAAAGGACCATCGAGGGCATATATGCCTGTAACTTAAAGGTGGCTTCCTTATATTGGCTTCCTTCTGTTGAATTCCCCATTGTTGCGTTTGAGTCACCGGCGTGGAACTCAATCTCGGTGTGCGGAGCTGTATCTTGAACCTTATAAGCGATCTGGGCCATCTGGACGACTACTTGTTCACTTCGAGCATTAGTGCCTTTGGTATTCCTGATTGATCTCCTTGTCTTCGTTTGTTCCATCGTGACTTTCGTGATCCCTCACAAGATATAAATATATATGTGTATGTGTATGTGATTACTTAGTTCATTATTTAAATTTATAGAAATTATAAACTTATATAGTAACTGCAATCAGGTGTAGGCAAACGCAAATTGCGCCAAATAAGGTCAACTATAACTTATGAGTTTTCCCCTGGCTATCATAGAAACGTGAGTAAATGTAGGCTGTGCTAAAAAGAATTACACAGTGGCCGATGGCGCATTCTTGGATTGCTAGGGCATGTGAAGAATGCAGATAACTACCTCTTAGCAATTGCTGCCACATAAAAGGTCAACAGAACCGAGGAACTTGCGGAGCGCTAATGATTCTTCGCCCATGATCAATCTCGCCATGGCTGAAAGTGCTGCAGATACGGTTGAGAGCAGGAAGCCTACCACGTGATGGTTACCACCTCCAACTGACAGGCTCCACCATAGAAAAAGACACGCCATGCAAGCTGCATCATCCCTGTCACCCAAGCCACAAGCTTCCAGCCAGCTACGTTGTTGCGCAGCGCCATGGTGAGAACCTGATTCCAATTGTCTGCCTGATTTGAGGAGCGCTGAGAGCTGCGAACCGCAGCGAGCATCTGTCCTTCACCTGTATATTTGCACTATTGTATGCCCATCACATCAAGCCTTCGTCTTCTCCCCGTCAACGTCAACTTTTTACTCCAGGTATATTGACACTACGGAGCAGCTGCTAGTGCTATAGATCCACTCTATGTCGATACTACCCGCTCACGATACCGTACGATTCCGCTTCTCCATCCTACCGCATTGCATTAGCTATTGATTGCGCGCCCGTCTGGCTTTATCGCTCTGCCATTGTTGCGGCTACAGCGACTCGCAATTCGTCAAATCCGTATCATGATCTGATCAGAACAAACAAATCGAACCTCGCCATGGCTCCAGCTCGCCGAGGCCAGCCGTCTGCGCTCTCCGTCCCTCCTCCCGCTTCTTCCACCGCGCTCGTCGATCTGCCGCCTATTTCCGCCCTGTTCCTCATTGACTTCGATGTCAAGGCCGGCTACACAATTGCTTGGAAACAGGCCATTCCAGATCTCGAACTCGAGGGTCTCGTCGAGTATAAGTCGCTGCCGTCCGGCTTGCACACCGTCTCCGATGACCTCATCTACTTTGTTCATGATGGCGCGCATGCTGGCTTGAGCGCATTTGTCAATGAGCCTTGCGAAGAAGAAGAGGCTCGCCATGCTCGAATGATTTCCGTGGGGATTCTCGTTCCTCTGAGCTATGGAAGGCTAGGACGGGCGTGGAGGCATGCCGACAATTTGAAGCAGATGGCGGCGTAAGTAATGACCCATTTGGCGGATTATTCAAGCTAGAGCTGGAACTAAGTAAAGTGCTACTAAACAGGAACCTCGTCAAGGATCGCAATCAAACCGAAATATTAGAAAAGTACTGGAATACGAACAAGGCCAAAGAAGGAGAGACTTTCTCAACTGTCGCCACGCCCATCTCTCCAGTACCGGATTCGTCGCACAAGGCTCACGATAGAAGTTCATCCCTCACCGATGGCGTTTCATTATTCCAGCCTGAGCACAAGCTCTCTCCTTACCATCCTGCATGGAGCCTTCCCGAGCTGCTGGACAGATTCGGGCCCTTGATTTTCCCAATCCATCGAGCTGCCTTGCTTCGACAACGCATACTAATATCGTGCCATGCTCCGGTACATGAAATTTGCAACTTCGGTAGGCACGCTCCAACTATTCATTAAGAATGCGCAGAAACTGACAAGCTCTCAAGTATATAATATATCCATCTTATCCAATATCCCGCTCTCCATCACAGACTCGCTACCTACACCTTCTCCACCTCAGCGTCTTCGGCCTTTATTCAGCATTGGCGTGCATGACATCTCGTTTCTCATGGATGATCTAAAGGCATCAAAACGTGACCGCAGCGATGACAACGCCGTAGACGATGCTGATGAGTCGGGCTCTGGGTGGATTGCCTGCACCACTGACAGCATCCTCGCGACCAAGGACACTCTCTGGGATATGCTCATCACGATGCCCCCGGACTACTCTGCAAACGCCAAAGAGAAATCTTGGCCGATTGTAGAGTGCCCTCGCGGAAAACCAGTCAAGGCTACTCAGCGTGATCTGCGTCGTTTTAACGCTCTACGTACAGGCCTCGCACGCTTGGCTGCAAGCCCACCCACGACGACTCCAGGTCAAGACCCCCGATCCCCCGAATCTGAGACCTCAGCAGTGAGGTTATCTACTAGCCATTCTGCTCGGCTAGTTAAAGATGAACCTTATGGAGCTACCGATAATCTCGTTGAGCCCGTCACCTGGGCGGCATTTGCCTATAATGGCTTCATGTGGTGGGCCAGCGCGGGTGAGCAGATTCGCTCAGAAGAGCAAGAAGAGTCGACTCGTGATTCAGCTCTTCTCGCCGATTTATTATCCCCTACCGGGCCCAATATCGGCTCTATGTCAATACCTCCGCCTGCTTCATCGCCGTCACCAGCAGAGCCTCTCAGCAACTCCATTGCCTCTCTCGCCGGCCGCCGCTCAAGTGTCGATGGAGAGGCCAACATTGAGTTAGCCATCATCACCTACTTCCACCGTCTCACCACACAGATGCTCTCTGTCATGGTGGACATTGTCGACGCTGCCGATGATTCATATCGTGACAACGACGACAGCGGAGATGCCGACGGAGATGACGACGAAACCCAGGGCCTGGTTCTCAGTGATGGCGATGATTCTGACTCGGCCGTTACCATAGATAGCAGGTCCATTGAGAATATGGGCCTCGATGTATGGAGCGCCAGCGATGCTCTGTTTGTGCAGGAGCTTGTTGCTGTATACTTTGGCAGACAGGCCGTCATCGAAGGGAAGGGAGTTGAAGTATGCGGCGTACGGGTATGCTGAGCCGTCATATCCCTTTTTTTTCCGCCGTTCCTTTTCATTTCTCTTCCTATTCTTTCCTTTTTTTATCTTGTTTTGACAAGATGGCTTGAATGATTTATCTTATGACTACTTGGGGGATGAAAATGAAGGCGAAGGAGTAATCTCTGGCGATAATATATATTTCCATGACGTACATAGATGTAGGAGTAGTAGCAGTTACAACAAGTGTTCACACACACACACACACTCACAAACCCACATGCATCGAAAGCACAAATTTCTGATCAAGCCTGTTTTGCTTCCATTTTACATTGTATTGTTCCTCATGATGTGATTCTAGGATAAAGCTAGGTAATACAAGTAAATAAACAAAAACCAACATAAAATTAAATCCTTATGCCATTTGAAATAGAACTCCACGCCGTCGACGAGAACACGGCTACCCAACCCAGTCAGTTAGTTTCCCTTGCCGCAAACGCACACATCTGATGCAAAGTCAACCTCGAATGCTACTCTCCCAAAGTACTTGATAGCTTTGAGGCAAAAATTCTTCTCTCCCTTCACTTTTTTTTTAGATTTTTTTTTTTTGATCATTTGCTTTTTAGTCTAATGAAACACACTCCATGACAAACTTGTTGCCTAGGAGAAACAACTTCAGCTCTCATCTTCCGTGTCAGTATTCGTGTCACTTGTGTCATCCTCCTCTTCATCTGTGCCGGACTCTTCATCGGAGCTATCCTGCTTTCGCTTAGGCTTGGAAGCCTGGCCGGTAGGTTGACCCTTGAGAGCCTGCATTTGTCCAGCAATAGAATCTGCATCAATCACATGTTAGCTAAAATCTTTTAAATATCCTTTTAGGGGTGCCAAGCTGCCTTACCTTCTTCGGGTTCGCTAATGTCGTCTTCGGCCTCCATCTCAGCCGCCTTGCTACCATCTTCCACAACAAGGGTGACTTCCATCTTGGTATCAAAGCCGACGTAAGAATCGCAGATGACGTGCATGCAGAAAGTGTAGTGGCCGGGCTGAGGAGGAGCGGCGAACTGAGCCTTGAGAGCCTGCATGTTGAAGGTGGGCTTGCCGTCTTCAGTAAAGATTGGCTGATCAAACTTGTCAAAGGTGAAAGGAGGAACGGCCATTTTGTCCTGCTTGGAATCACTGAGGAAAGCGTACCACTTGGGGGAGTGGTCTCGAGCGTAGTGGGGGGCAAAAGTCAGAGGTGGCAGAGCAGAGTTCTCTTCAATAGTAACCAGCTTTCCATCAGCACCCTTAACAACCTTCTTCTTGCGGCCCATAAGCGCATCCATATCACCTTCTTCGGGATCGATATCCTCCAAGGAAACCTCATCGATAGCTGGAATGTTCTCGGTGCCAGGAGGGATGAAGCGGCCCTTGATAACCAGAGTGACGAGAGATGAAGGAATGATGACCTTTTCGCCCGTAACCTTGAAGAACGCCTTGGCAACACGGAAGAAGGGGAGCTGCTTTCCGACATTGACGACTTCCTTGTACTGCTCTTCGGTGAGGAGATTCTTGCCAACGGCGAGTTTTCTTCGCTCGGCGTCGGGGAGGTCCATGAATTGCTGAACAGTCAGATGGATCTTTGAATCGCCTTCAATGGCGGCTGCAACCTTGTCGTTGATGTGAGGGAGTTGGAGGAGAGGAGATGACTTTGGAGATACTGCCTGGATGAGATGCTGGTTTGCCTTGAATGATCCTGCGATAGGGGCGATGTTGCCAAATGCCAATGCAATCGCAGCGAAAGACTGGTTTAGTGTCCGGGCAATTGCGCCAACTTCAAATTTTGCCTTGGTCAGTGCAGGATCATCGAGCTCGACGCGACCGAGATAGGCCCACAGTAAGGCAAGCACCTTGCGTCGTACGCCGCTGTCGAGGTCTTCGAGCTTTTCCTTGTCCTTGAGAGAGAAACCGCAGGCAAATGGCGAAGCTTCACCCTCTGCTGAGATTCGGGATTCGATTTTGGAAAGGCCAGATTCGGCTTGGTCTCCCTTGAGGACGGCCTCAAATTCCTTGCCAGTGCTAAGAGCAGTAATAATACCACCCTCATCAATCTCCTCGTTGTAGTGTCTGAATAGGCGGTTGGCGCTCTCCATTAGGACGCCTTCTTTTGACATCCGCTTGGTACCATACCACCACGAGCCAACCAGATAGGGAAGCAGAATGCCCATAAGACCGGTGTAGAGCAGAATCAGGTATTTGCCGTTGCCCTCGGCGATGATGAACTGAGGTAGCGCAATGCCGATGCTGAAGCTCTGCTTGCCATCAGGGTGGCCGTACTGGATGTAGTTGTTTCGTACATCTTCGTCCGTCAGGGCTTGGTAGGCTTTTGTGAGTTCAACGTATCGATCGTTGAGCATCTCCAGAGTCTCGTTCTTAGAGGGGTCCGGCCTGACCTTGTCCGGGTGGAATTTGACGGAGAGTCTCTTGTAATGGGATTTGATTTGTTTTTCGGTAAAGGACTGCGCGTCATATCAATGTTAGTGTTGGAAGCGCATAGTAATGAAGAGTATGTCGCCCAGCTTCTTGCTCCAGGCTCCACCAACAGTCTTGTTGCTTACCTCTGTGATGCCCAGAATATCGTAGGGATTCCAAATCTTGGGAACGATTCTTTGTGTGACAATAATAAGGTAGACCATGCCCGCCATGAGCGCCCATCCTAAAACAACGAAAATCGCCCTCTTAATCTTCCTCTGCTTCCTCTTCTGCGCCTTGCGCAGCGACACTACGACATCGCCATGCTTTGTTTTGTAATCAGACGAGATGCGCGGCGCAAGCGCATCGTCGTCGGTGCTTCGACGGAAAAGACTGTATGTCAAAGGGAGGGTGACCAGGCCGGTGACGGTCAAGATGAAGAAAGGGAAGAACTGGCCCTAAACAGTCGACAAACACCGTGGTTAGCATCATCGTCCTAGCCCAGACAGCTCCAGCCCACCCTGCCAAGGCGAATTGCGAGGTGGCCAAAAGAATCCGGCAGAGTAAAGAATCCGGCACAGGGCAAACGTACCTGTTCGTCGTACGAGTAGTCTGAGCTGCTCATTGTGACGGCCTCGAGGAGCTCAGCCTGCTCAAGGAGAATGCAAATACAAGAAAAATGTGGCCAACGATGCCAACTGGAACGACTGCCCTTCTCAAAAGTGTCCTTTGAATGATGGTATAAGCGCAAGGTCCAACGGCGACGGGGCAGTGGATAATCCGGCTTCCCCACATTTCATGAGGCCAGATATAGAAAAAAATCAGGACAGGCGCCTTATCGCGCTAATCTGGGCTAATCTGCGCCTTAGTGAGGTACCGAGCAGCTGCCGCAATGCCATAATAAGAGGTACCCAGATTTGTCCGGGGCAGGTCACCGTCCAAATAGGCATGTCAATTGCGATTGTGAGACGAGACGCCGGAAATAGCATCTCGTAGAAACACCGTGGAAGCACATGGATGTGGCATACGTTGCAACAAATTCCATGTCCTTCTAGTAATAGGTAGTGCCTATTGTAGTGCATGTTTAGGATACCTAGTACTTATCACATGTGATTATCACGTTTGGGCCATCTTTCTCAATAAACGTGTCCTTGGTCTAAATTTAGAGCAGTGGTTTGCTACAAATCTGGGTATAAATCAATAAATTCTATGGACAAATTCGTCCCCATCGCTGACACGGATCGCTACTCGTGTGATAAAATACTAGGTACTATTATACAGTTATGCGTAAGCCCGCCTTCTAAAATCTTAATCGCTGACATCATCCTTCTCCTCGCCGTCTTGCTGCAGTGGTGTGACTTCAACATCGTTGGGGAACTCGCCATCCGGATCGGAATCGTCCTCTGTCGCCGTCGCCGATGATGCCATCGCCATCTCTCCCAGCAAAATGCTTCTCAGGTCATCATCGCTATATATCGACTGCATGCTTCCCCTTCTAGCCCATGGTCTAGTTTCTCTCCTCCCCTGGTCTATCAATCTCTCGATCTTGAGTCGGTTTGATATGAATTTGAGCTTGGGAAATGTGCTCTGCTGTCCCTCGTGTATCATTCGGGCCAGTCGCTCTGCATCAGGGTCTGTTAAAAGGCGCCAGTAGTCCGAAGGGATGGATTTGGGCCAGATAGTGATTGTTCCACCAAACTCTTGCAGCCAGAGTTGACTCCAGTCTTGTCCTAGAGGACGAGGTAGCAGCTCTGCATGTCTGATAAACTTGAGCCACTTGTTCATGTCAAGTTTGAGGTAATGCTCAATCGCCGACATGAGATATCCACCACGCCAGCCACGTCCCTTGCGGTGAGTAACGGGATGGCCAACGGCGCCTCGTGAAGAAAAGAAAAAGAGGTTAATATGTGGGTTGACTTGGCTCACAACGGTAAAGTTGACGTTGAAGTGCGTATTCAGCGCTTTGATAGGGATATCCGTTCTTAAGCTGCCGTCTTTCCACTTGTGGCCGAACGAATACGGCGCCAGTGTCCCATCACGCATCTTCATCATGAGAACAACAGGATTGAGAATACCGGGAACCGCTGCGGATGCTAATACGGCAGACCAGATGACACAGTCGGGGCTTGTTAAGTAATTGCAGAGGATAGTTGGAGAGTGAGGGTCGGCCGGCACGCAGCTGACGTTGAGAATGCGACCAGTTCGCTCGTACGCCTCTTTGAATGTCATTGAACCCCTTGTAAACCATGAGCATCGCTCAGCCCAGTCAACCGAGTCAAAACGAGCTCCAGTCTTCCACCATCTAGAGAACCATATAGTCATTGGTTCGCCGCAAGCTGTGATTCGGTGCGCCAGCGCTGGCACTAGAAGCTCTTTCAGCTCATCGTTCGTGTGGGTGGCAACAAGACCTGCTATAAGAGCACCTCCGCTAGTTCCAGTGATGACGTCGGGTAGTAAATCTGCGTCGAGCATCGCTTTCACGACTCCAATATGATAATAGGCGAAAGTAGCCCCTCCAGACAAGCAGAGTGCTGTTCGTCCGTAGTTGGCATGCATATGCTTGAACAGTATTCGTTTTTCGTCGGCTTCGAGCTGCTCCGTATTGAGCAAGAACCGGAGGCTCTTTTCGACTAAAAGCAGATTAACATCTCAATCTCAATCAAACACCACAGATGGGGGGCATAATGCAAGAACTCACCATCATCGACAAAATTTTGGACCAGGTTCTTGGTTCCATAGTATGTTTGGCTGTAAAGTCTTGGATTTTCCACACCAACAAAGTTATTCTTGACGCAAGCCTCCAATAGCGCCCTCAAATCATCAGCAGCTTTTCTTAGTTCTTGTCGATCGCCGCTTGCTTCAAGTGCTTCTGCCTTGATCCTCGTCTTGCGTATCTGTCCCCATACTCGCTTCACCGTCTTCGAATCATAGTAGGCAAAATCGTCGACCTCCCTCCAATTCTTTCGACCCAAAAATTCATCCAGCTCTTTCGCTGCTTTAACCCAGCCCTCATAGCTAGATGCCCTGCGCATATTTTTGCGTAATATTTCGCGGCGACCGCGCCATGTAAAGAAATGTTCGTAGAACCAGATGTACCACCTCGTGGAAAGATACGCAACGCTCAGTCCGATGAGCCACGAGAAGACGAAGAAAAGAAGCGGCCACTTTGATAGCAAGTATAGGTATCCCTCTCTTGTCTCATCTTTCGTTCTGGTGCCTAATAGTCCCTCTACCGCCGCAGCGCCTTTCCTCTTTTTCTTCGTCCCTCGTTTGCTTCGATAGAGGTTGGGGTTTATCGGAGCCCAGTCGTTTTGCGCCGTGACGAACGTGCCCAGAGTTGGGGTCGGGGGTACGGGCAGATCGCCTCCAGCTGCTCCAGCTGCCGCTGCGACAGCGGCGACATCATCCTCAAGGACGCTGCCAGCCACCGAATCCCTCTTAGTCAAATTGACCGAGCTGACGCTTCTGGGCGACTTCAAGCTGGAAGTGTCGTCTACTGGGCTTTGCAGAGGGTCGGGCGCTTGTAGGGCCCTCTCGAAGGCGGCCAGATCTTCTGGGTCGAGATAGTCGGTATCGATGTTGGGTAGCGCAGACGGATCGAAGGCATCGCGAGGAAATCCGTAGCAGTCGTCGTAGGGAGCGAGCTCAGGAAGAGGCTTCGCCATTGCGCCGTCTGACATGGTGATGCAGATGTGTATTCACGTCTTTTAGGAGCTCATGCATTTCCAACAAAGTGTAATAGTAGCCATAGACGGTTCGCCTACCAGTTATAGACTGCGCTTCGTGTGATCTGAACAAGAAGTCGTAAGATTGAAGTGCTGTCAGGCTTGGTCCTTTGCGCCTCCAGATACGTATCAAGTCGGTCGGCGCATGACGTCTGCGGTGGCTGATTACAGCGGATTTTTGTTGGGACAAGTGGGGAGACTCCCTAATATTTAGCGGAGGGGGCAATTAATCCAAGATGCATCAATGATGGCAGGGGCCCACATGGAGACTGCCACAACCGGTACGCGGCTGGATTAATTTAGCAGTACGAAGTCTGTAAGTCGAAGAGCTGGCTGTTCCGTATTGCATGCATCATTGATTCTCTTGATATACTCATAATAGCGCACATGTGATCTACACATTTATGCTATATTCCTCATGTATATGGCGAGTATGGACAGCGCTTTGTATAATATCTTACAACTACTTGCAGCGCCCAAATGCGCTAGAGGCAGTGCCAGGGATCTCATGCACGACTTGCAGCCGCTCCGTGATGGACCCCAGACCCTGCACTACGGTAGGTGTTCATGCAGGCTAATATTTCAGGTGATGATTGAGGCACTGCCGAGAAATGAACATTGGGGAGTTTGCACTCCTAGAAGGCCGTCATGTTTAAAAAGGAGTATACATGATCCTTTTACCAAAAACAAATTATTTCGATAGCCCGTTAAATATTACCAGATCGCCAAGTGGCATAAAGATCTATCCATTATTAGTCCCAAGTAGCTTCTATGTACATGTATTATTGGGAGACGTTTTTAGGCCAACGCACTTACACCAGACGTCCCAGCCATCCCATCTGGACTTTAATGTCGGTTTCCGCTCCATATCAAATGTAAATTTATTGACAGCACGAGCGTGCACTTCTGACTGCACGTATGTAGAAGAAGCGGTCTAGAAGTGCACAATGCCTAGCTTATGAGGCACGTAGAGTTTTATTTTATGCAATTCGCTGCTCATGATTAGGAAATTCTTCATTCTAGCATCAGCTTGAGCAACCAGAGTCAAGATATCTAATATTCTCTATGCGCCTCGCGTTTCTATCACCATGGCACCGACCATCCACAAAATTGATCCGAATGGAGATACATTGCTTATCCTCCGGAACGCAAACGCGCCGTTTGCAGCAGGAGATGCAAACTCTTGGCCTAATGCTCTTCCAAAGTATCGTTCAGAGAGGCTAAGAAAAAATGAACGAGAGTTGGTACAACTCGCAAAAGCTGGGCAGTCAACGACCGGTAGCACGCGAGAAGTCCACTTCCAGCTCTCTTCAAAACACCTCACGCTTACGTCGGGATATTTTCGAGGGCTAATGACCAACAACTGGAGAGAAGCAAGCTCAAGTCGCGACTTTGCTTACTCTGTGACAGCTGAGGATTGGGATGAGGCCGCATTACTCATGGTAATGAATATCATTCACTGTCAAACTGCGGAAATACCTTACCAGGTCGGCTCTGAGATGGTTGCCAAAGTAGCACTTATCGTCGACTATTACCAATGCCGCAAGGCAGTCAGTTTCTACATCCCAATATGGATTAAAAATTCCAATGATAACATAGTTTCCGTTCTCACTTATGGAAGAAGCCTTTTGCTTAGGTTTTTCATAACCTATGTATTCTCGAATGCTGGCGAATTTGAAACATTAACCGAGATTATCATACGCGAAAGCAGAGGTCCAATTCATTCTCTAGGACTACCATTTCCCCAAGATCTTATCGGTAAGCTTCAATACTTGTACTTGAAGGTATCGCTATAACCTAGGTAGATAACTGATTTCCTCTCTAGACGCTCTTGAGAATAAAAGAAAAACTCACGTATCAAAATTCATCGTTGCACTTTACACAATAATTGAGGAGCTTATTGTGAGCAAGGGGGCATGTTCATCCGAATGCTCTTCAATGTCTATCGGCATCTTAATGAAGGCAATGAAAGGAATGAAGCTATTTGAGCCCAAACCAGCACCACCATTTGAGGGCTATAGCGCCAAGGCAATTTATGAGGCAGTTTCACACACCAGGGCCGAATACAATAGCAAAACCAAAAATCACCTTGGCACATGCAATCTTTCAGGGCAACTTATGCCGATTATCAACCAATATTACGACATAGAGGGTTTAAAATTGGATCAGGTTATTAAGTCATAAAAAATACGGTCTTTCCTGAATTCCGTCGGTCATAACGGTAATAATATTGGGTCGAATTGGGATCCATGCGCATGCTGCAAACCTCATTCTGGGATTCTTTCATCTTTTATATTCTATTAGGCAGCCCTGAGTTGGAGATGAATTGATGAGGAAAAAGATAAGCCATTATACACGCATAATTTCTTCGCATCTGACTGGCCCAGAAACCTTGTGTCTCGTTACAAAACACGATGCTGTGATTCGTCGCACAGGGATTGCGGCAGGATTTAGCCATCAGCGGTGGTGGGGTGCGCCATGAACTAGCCATGAACCACATGCGTGAAGTCGGCTCTCCGTGACATGCCACCAATGATCATGCGCTCAAAATATCTAAAACGTGCAATCTTCCTATCCTGGATCTCGCTGAGGATAGAATCGGCTTGTAAGATGCTCTTGAAGTTCCGCGCACGGTTGTATATTTAGCAGTGGCTGTTGGTCGTCGCGCTGTTATCTCTTGCACCCCAACTGTCATGTATGTAAGTCGCACAGGTATTGTTTTGTTCCACCAGCATGGGCCGCTGCAGAAACCCTTTGCAGATCTCTTCGTTTCCCTCCTTTCAAAGAAAAAAGCATGAGACATAGAATGGTGCACGCGCCGCCTTGTCTGAACCGTGCACATGTAGGAGGGGGGAATGAGAACCTTGATGAGCAGACAGCTGAGAGGCCATCGAGTGATACGGTGTACAGCCGCCGGAGTGTCGCGGGAGAACCTGGATGGCCGGGCGAGGCTTGGGTTTGTCATCATGTCACAAGAGTCCAAGAACAGGGCGCAGCTGGTGAAGATGTCGCTCCGACCCAACAGCAGGGAGCGAAAATTTTCGGCTAGGCAGAGCTGATGAACATTGGAGATTCGAGACGAGGCCAACATCACTGTTAAGACGTACGGAGAGCACTGCTGTTGAACATCTGTTGTTCTCTATCCCATCGATTACAGCCCACTGACAAAAGCAACTATATTAATGGCCTAGCGCCCCGTCTTCAGGGTGCCATCGCCACCAGAAATCAGAGGCCCCTCCTACGTCAGCGCACCCCAAAGCATAAACTGCGCCAACTCAAGGCTTTCTTAGCAGTAACACACACCCCTTCAACTGGCAGACACCCATAGAAGAGCCCAGACTTTGCTTTGCAACTACAAAAGACGGCAACGAGCCTACACCCGCCATCGTCGGTATCCGTCAGGAATACGCATATCTGCCAGCAGCCGACATACAGCACCGTTGCCGCCGCAGCCGACCTCGACTCGACTTTGACACCAATCGCGGAGAGAGAGAACGAGAAACAGACTCGCCATGGGGTTGGAGGCGAGGGGTGTCGACAATGACACTCGCGGGTGGATTCTGAGCAGCGTGAGCGGCATAGGTATGTTGTAATCATTCATTGATGCCACTGTCTACAAAGTTACTGACCCTGATGGCCCTGAAGCTTGCGTCTTTGGCGCGTCCATCATCTGCGTCGATGTCTTGGTACGCCTCATCCCGGGCAAGGACAACTTCCGTATCCAGGACAGCAACATCTTTCTTGCGTGCTCGTTGAGTTTGAGCTTCGGCGTCATGGTGTGTCTTCATTAACCTCTTCTACTTCCTCTCCAATTATACAGTATAGCCTACTGACCGCTGCCCCTGTCTCCTCTACTTCTAGCTTTTCTCCTCCTTGTTCAGCATGCTCCCCGAGTCCAAAGAATACTTTAAGCAAGAGGGTTGGACCGATCAAGCTGCCGGCCTCGTCATGATGGGCTTCTTTGCTGCAGGCTTCGTTGGCATCCAAGTTGTCTCGCGAATCGTCCACCAGTTTATGCCCTCCCATGTCGTCGACTGCGACCATAGCCACGACGATACTGCCTCTCACGATGGCCATGCCCACCACACACACTCGGGCCGAGCCCACTCACGATCGAATCGCGGCCGTCGCATGCTATCTCGAGCCCCTGACAATAAAATCTCTGATATTGCCGAGACTAGTAGCGATGATCAGCACCTCGTTAGCGAATCAACTCCTCTACTCAGCTCAGAGAGCCATAATGATAATACACTGACTCGCCAAACCTCTGCAAGAGATGAAATGACCCAGCGGCCGAGCAGTCCCTTGATGCTTACACGCAGCCGAACCACTACCGCCGGTGATTCCACGACCCCTAGTAGACGGCCTTCCATATTCGAGGTCCAGAAGCGGGTCATGTCCTTTGTCAAAGACACAAAAGCCAACTGTGACGAATTAGGACCTTGCTTTGGCTACACTGATCCCTGTGGCCAAGAATGCTTCAAGCATCTGAGCAGTCGCGCGGCCAGCAATGCGCGCTCTTTACCAGCTCTCCGCACAGCTACCGGGCATTTCCAAGCTCACCACTCTTTTCATGCTACTCACGATCACACTCACACAGATACCAGCGACGCACCTGTCAGTCCCAGTCGAGTAGCCTCTCGCGACTCCTTGACCCTAACAGATGAGGAGACCAGCGAGAATGGCTTCCCCTGCGAGCAGATGGATGAAGGCGATGTTGAAGCTCAACACCATCACCACGTCCCTGCCAATGCCTTCCTCTCTATAGGGCTGCAAACATCCATTGCAATTGCTCTGCATAAATTCCCAGAAGGCTTCATCACATACGCAACAAACCACGCCAACCCTGCCCTGGGATTCAATATCTTCATGGCTCTATTCGTCCACAACATCTCCGAAGGCTTTGCCATGGCATTACCCCTCTACATGGCTCTTGGTTCCCGCTTTCGAGCAATGGTCTGGTCGGCTCTCCTAGGTGGCCTGTCCCAGCCTTTCGGAGCAGGCATTGCGGCATTGTGGTTTAAACTTGCCAACAAGACACACATGACTCCGAATGCAGTGGCGTACGGATGTCTTTTCGCTTTGACTTCGGGCATCATGGTTAGTGTTGGCCTGCAGCTCTTTGTGGAAAGTCTCAGCCTTAACCATGATCGTAACATGTGCATGTTCTTTGCTTTCCTTGGAATGTCTCTATTGGGTCTGAGCAATGCCCTCTTTGCAGATCACTAACACGCATATGAATATACCTATGTGCGTGTCCTTTCCGATAAATTACGTGATGCAGCAGAGTGCATATATCTTTTATAGGGCCCGAAATAGTTGCTTTCCTTTCTATTCCTGATATGATACAAGCTCTTCGTTTTCTTATGTTTTGTCCACGATGCATTGGGGTTTTTTTTATTCTCGGCTGCTAGACTATGGATCAGGGAGTCAATCGGGAAACGTTTGTGGGATATCCTTACTTTTCTTGCTCTTTTCTATCTCTATTTATGTTTTTTTGGTGCCACTCTCACAGCAGTGACTGATTGTCATGGGATATGGCGTGTGGTCATAACTGGCTGTTACGCACATCGTTGAGAGTGAAGAAATTAGAAGCGACACAGAAGCGTTGTTTTTTGCATTGACTGGTTAGTACTTGGGACATGGGACGGTTTTGGTAGATGAATTAAAAGTATCATTTGGTAATAAGTAGTTTGTTTCGTATCTCTTGTCATTGTTCATTATAGTCGTGATGTCTTGTTGACAGTATCTATCTACATCATGGCTAGCTTTTGTCTAAGGGCCATAGAAATACACCCAGCTATTTGTATATACATGTTAATCTCCATTACCCCTTGTAATCTAATACTAGATTGTGCCAAGTCTAAAATCCGCCCAGTGTTGGGTCGATATTTCCATCTAAGCCTGCTTCCCTATGAGCTAACATCATAAGATTCGCATCGTCCTCGATCCAGCTGTCCTGAGGAACCCCGTATGACGTTTGTGAGGTGAAAATGTCTCCTTGTGAAAAGTCTTCTGGCCAAGACTGTTCGGTGGCATTTACTTCAGGGTCAAACATGGCAGGATTGGTAAATGGCACTGAATCGACGGTAGATTCAATGGTAGTTATGGGATGTACGGCTGCGACGTGAGCGTTTAGGTCGTAGTATCGGATAAAGCCTTCGTTACACTGGGGACATCGGAGAGTTTGCTTCTTAACGTTGGTGACGCCGGAGATTTCGTCAATGACGTCCGTTGGGGCTGATTTATCTGTCTTGGACAGCTTCGGCCGCTCTTGGCCAAGGTGGATAAAGCGAATATGGTCCTCTAATCGCACTTTTGTGCTGAATTTGTCGCCACAGCCTTGGTCGTTGGTCCACGCCTCGAGCCCAGGGCCAGTTAATTCGACTTCACCGCAGATGAAACGGAATCCTTCGTGAGCTGTACGGACATGGACATTCAAGTTCGATTTCTTCGTAAATTTCTTGTCGCAGCCGGGATATGAGCAAGCTACCGTCTTGCGATCTTGAACTGTCTTTCCGGAGTGGTGAATTTCGATATGCGTTTCCAACTCCCATAATGAACTAGATTTGTAGTCGCAAAACATGCAGTTTTGGTGTTCTTGCCGCATATGTGACTGTAGTTGTGGATCTGTTGTGAAGCCAACTCTGTATGTCGTACCATCCTCTCGCATCTGAGGCGCACACTCCAGACACCAATACTTTAGAGGCCCATGTTCCCTCTCCCGATGTCTATTGAGTGCTCCCTTGGAATCGAACGCAGATATACATCCCGGCTCTGGACACTGGTGCGCTGGCAGGCCTTGGTGTTCCTTTCTCACATGTTTGTTGAGCGTTTCCTTCTTTCTGAAGCTCTGACCGCAATCTTGACAGCGAAATCTGTCGGCTCCCTCGTGGACCAGCTGATGACGTTTTAATCTTGTGCCGGTTACGAAGCTCTTTCCACAACCATCTCTCTGGCAGACGTATTTGCGGTCATTGGTATGTACGGCCTTGATGTGTTGTTTCAAGTGCTTATCTTCAATGTAGTCTTTGGTACAGCCGTCGTAGGGACATTTATGAGGTCGTGAGTTGGTATGAGAGTTCATATGGTCTCTCAACCGCGCTGGACGATTAAAGCTTTTCGTACATCCTGGCCAAGAGCATGCCAGCGTCTTGTAATCTGACGGAAATTTTGTTCTCGGTGTTGTCGCAGCTGTAACGGTAGACTCGACTCCCACACTTGATCCCGGACTTGAAATTGGAGTGTAATCGTCATCACCGTCGTCGATATCTAATATTGCATAAGTGAGATTAGCTTTTTTTTCAACAATGAAGCTTCTTCATAAAGTTGTATTCGTACATGAGGCTCCAATACCGCCGGCATTCAGCCTCTTGGAGCGAGGCGTACTGGGCGCATCCTCCGCAGCTGCTCGTTTGCTCATGGTCGCTTGTCAATTGCTATAAAATTGTGGCATGTCGTCGAGCTTGCTCAATGGCAGAAATTGGGAACTTTTTGAGTGGGTCACGGGGCGATAAGATAAACAAACTGCACGACGGGTCCAGCAGCGAAAAGCGCTAGCAGCGACCCACCCAATATTCTAGCAGCTGGGGCCGGGGAAGCTACGGAAAAACTAACCTCCCCTGCTGCAACAACTTTTTTTGCGAGGCTGAGAAACTGAACCGCCCGCAATCGCGAGCCTCCTACCAAACACCCAACTTTTCAAGACTTTAGTGTTTTCAAGATGTCTGACTTTGGCGATGATGATGTTAGCGTTGGCGGGTAAGTACATTCATGCCCCTAAAACAAAGCACAAAAAGTGAAGAAAAAAGCTTCTGGATAGGCGGCTGACCCCTTATGCACAGCGACGAGCCCGTGTTGGAAGAAGAGGAGGTGAACGAGTTCTACGAGCCCGAAGTTGGCGAGGATGATGATAACGAGCACGCGAACGACCAAGACCACATTGTCATTTCTGGGGACCCATCTGCGGCTGCAAACGCTTCCAAGGACAAGTCAGTTAAGGACAAGAAGATTCCCGACGACCAGCGCACAACAACGCCGTACATGACGAAATACGAGAGGGCACGTATTCTGGGCACGCGCGCCTTGCAGATCAGGTTGGTCTTGAATGATTGAGAGCGGGGCGCTTACAGGTGTACTAACTGGGTGGCTATAGCATGAACGCGCCTGTGCTGGTAGATCTCGAGGGTGAGACGGATCCTTTACAAATTGCGATCAAGGAATTACGCGAAAAGAAGATTCCTCTGATCGTACGGAGATATATGCCTGATGGATAGTAAGTCGAATACTAGCAAGGCCAAAATGACCAAGGAAGTGCATATGTCTAACACCATTCAAGCTACGAGGACTGGACTTGCGAAGAGCTTCTTCAGTAAACGAAACAGGGCTTAGCAAAGACGAAAGCGGCTACACCAGAGGTTACTCGATTCAAGTTTACACTTGCCGGCTCCGCGTATGAAGTCTGACGAGCACCGATGCCGCGACTAATCCACCTTTTCGTCTTCTCGAGTAAAGAAATTTGTTCATCAGCGTGGCGTTTCGAGATTCGACTAAATTCGTCGCTTGTTTAAGATAAAATAAAAAGACAGCAAGTTGTTTGGCCAAGCATTGTGTCATTCTGTCTATAAATGCGGCACAAGAATGATCTTGGCTGTGGGCCAGATGCCTTTCTACCCACCAGCCTTGACATTCTGGCGTATGCATCCGCAAAAGAGATCTCTGCATAACTAGAGGAATGGACGAAAGAGCTATGACCAATGCGGGTGCAACACTCAGACTCTGGATTGCTTGGATAAGAGTCCCAGATCTGGACTGTATGGATTGGTTAAAAACTACTGCGGTAGGGAAGCTATATTACATGGATTGCTGCAAAGTATAACGGTACAATATTAGATGTCAGCGAAGAAAAAAAAGTAAAATTGATTATTTCTTTCATGTTGCAGAGCAAACTGGCGATCATCTACCAGGGACTGTAGACGGCACTTGCGCGCTGTAACGTAGCAGCCGTAATCATACGAGCAATGGCATGCAATTTTAGGCGCAGCTTTAGGCTCGTGAGTAAACAAATCTACAATCCGTTTGGATTATCATGTCTTTGTCGTTTTTATAGCTGCGTACATTTCTGCCAGGCTACTTGTCTCCCTAAGATCTTGAGTGCTTCTCAAGTTGCTATATTTATAACAAGGTCAAGATGGGGATGAAAACCCAACTAGAGAATTAATGAAACTAAATGTAAGACGAAATCTTAATAGAATCTACAGCAACAAAGTCTTGAATAGAATTCATTATATAAATTAGTGCAATGCAATCAACACGCTGGGCCATCGGCTGCTACCACGCTAAAGGTCCCCGCTATGCTTTTAGCCCACCCGTGGACCCTAAAAATAGCGGCGAGATGCAAAAGCACATGGGAGCACGCTCAGTGACATCATCACGCTTCGCCAGATGAGATTGGCTCACAAACACAAGATCTCTTTGTTTACTGTTGCTGCTGCCACTGCCGCCGTTGTTTATTAAAAGTGTAGATTAATTCTCTCTTTCGGAAATTTCCCTAAAACAGTATTGGCTATAAAATTAAGATGTGCATATATGCAGTACTACCGATGTATGCTAATGACCTCATGCCACTGCCGCCCCATAAGCCAGCGGCGGAGAATTAAGGGTCTAAAATGCGGTTCCTGCATGCATATACGAGTCTGCGCTGGCTGCAAAGAATGGGCTTTTTTTAAGATATCAGTCGAATACGGGAGTTGATAGTTGGAGATGTGTTGAGGTTACATGTAACATCTCAGCAGCAGTGCCTTTACTCCACTAAGCAAGCTTCGTTATCAACTACGACATTCTACTATTTCTGTTGGATTTGACCCAAGGGTGACAAGAAAGCCAAAGCCAGCCAATGGCCATCACACAACGCCAGCATTCCTCCCTCGTATTCCCTCCCTCGACGGGCTGATGTCCTCGCAGCGAGACATCCGGCGATCGGCTTGTCCTTCGTCTGCCAAGCCAAGCGTATGACGTCGAGCCACCCACAGACGAAGATCGACAGCCATGACACGAACCGCTCTGCCCAAACCACCTCGTAATGTCTCACTGGCCATTCCCAATTAGACCCTATTTTCATGGGAGATTGTGCAGTATACACATTACTACGGCCGCTACGGAGTACCTGGAATTGTATGCGAATTGGCCCTAACCCCGTGTATCCCACGCTTGCTAACCTTCGGGTGGCTGCTTAGGGGCCCGTGCCCAAATACGGGGAGACTTTTGCTGCGGCTTGTCGGATCTGCTGCTGAGTGGACGGACGTCAGAATCTTTGCTACAAGGTTATTGCTGGCAAGTGGGAGAGGGAGAAAAGACGGGAGAAGGAGGGAAAAGGTGGGTGGCGCATTACGTCGGTCCAGTCAGCGAGGCGAAAGGATACACAACGGCTCGTGTATAAATGGTTGGATCGGTTCCACGAGAGGGAAGCTCACGAGATTTTCTGAGACAAACATCGACACACCGCTATCCACCAGTTATAAGACATTGCGTCTGCCCTGAAGATCTTTCGATTTATTCTCAACTATACCAATACTGCAAAAGCACCATTAAGAAACTCAGCTTCAGACTTACGTACAACATCCACAATGAAGTTCTCAACCATCGTCGCCACAGCTGTTTCCTCAGCCATTGCCGTCTCCGGCACCCCCATCCAGAAGCGCGAAGTCGGCGGCGTATGTCTCTCTTTAAACCAACCAACTGTATTCCCACTATAGTTTTCAAATCTAACTTGAACTCTCTCCACAGCTCCTCTTATGCACCGGCGCCAACGCAACCGGCACCTGCAACTACGCCGTCTACGAGCTCAAGACATGCCACCAGCTGCCCGCGCCTTTCCACCACAACACCAGCACGTTTGCGCCCGACGGTGAAGACTTTGAGTGCTTCCCCCGTATCGGCGACTGTGGTTCCATCTGCACCAGCCCGACAGGATGCACTTTCGGCGCCGTCGACTTCAACTACAAGAACAAGTTTGATTTAGGTGCCATTAAGTGGAACACCTTGATTTCCAGCTTTGACTGCGGGTTGAAGAAACGTCCAGCTGCCTCTGAATAAAAAAAAAGGGGGAGAGAAAAAAAAACGTCAATCTTTTAACGAATTCTCATTTTATTACCTTATTTCCTTTGGGTTTAATTAAGCGAGTGATGCGAGGCAGACAAACGCCTCTCTTCTCTTAATATCAAGGGAAAATCGACACCTGCCCCTCTTTATTAAACGGAACAACAACAAAGAGGGGCAGAATTGACATGCATAATGATACTTCTTGAGTAATGAGGCTGGGCAGAGTTTTTTTTGTTTTTTTGTTTTCAGCTTTGGAAATGATATGGGCGTTTATACTATTACCCGATGCTGCTGTTTTGATACCTTTTTCGGACATTTTTCGGGGGCGTCATGGTGATGGAAATCATAGAGTTTCTGGAGGGGCACAGCTATGGTGGGGTAAAACCTATTAAATAGCAATCAATCGATTCAATCAAATAGTCACATTTCATAAATACTGAGTGGCTCATTTCATATTAAACAGCAACACCCACTCACTTCCATCCCTAAGAAGACCACACAGTCTGTTGTAAATACTCATCGCAAAACACCACAAACACCATGGCAGGCATCACCACCAACGCCACCATCCACTCCTTTGGTGGCCGCTTCCTCAAGCTCACCCACCAATCGAGCGTCACCGGCGGCCCCATGAACTTCACGCTCTTCCTCCCTGCCGGAATCTCAGCCTCCGAACCAGCTCCCCTGCTCATCTACCTCTCCGGCCTGACCTGCACCCCAGACAACGTCACCGAGAAGGGCTTCCTCCAAGCCCACGCCGCGCCCCTCAAGCTCGCGCTCCTCTACCCAGACACTTCTCCACGTGGAACGAACCACCCTGGCGAACATGATTCCTGGGATTTTGGCAGCGCGGCTTCCTTCTACATCAACGCCACGCAGGAGCCGTGGTCAAAGAACTACCAGATGGAGACGTACATTGCCCAGGAGCTGCCCGACCTCGTCTTCTCCAACTTCAAGGAGCTGGATCCCAAGCGCGTGTCCATTGCGGGCCACTCCATGGGCGGACACGGCGCCCTGACGCTGTACCTCAAGAACCCGGGCAAATACCAGAGCGTCAGCGCCTGGGCGCCCATCACGAACCCGTCGGCGTGTCCTTGGGGCGAGAAGGCCTTTACGGGGTACCTCGGCAAGGATACGGAGGAGTGGAAGAAGCACGATGCGACGGAGCTGGTGAAGCACTGGAAGGGCCCATTGAATGCTTTGCTCGACGTAGTATGTTATTGTATGGGAGGAGGACATCGGCTATTTGCTAACTAAGGGAATTTCTAGGGCACTGCCGACAACTTTTACAAGCAGAGACAGCTTCTCCCTGAGAACTTTGCCGAGGCTACCAAGGCAGCGGGTATTCAGGGCCTGCAACTTCGATACCAGGAGGTGCGTTTGATTTGAAAAGTGCTTTTTGTTGAATAATGCTGATTTAATATTCTTGCAGGGCTACGACCACTCATACTTCTTCATCTCTACTTTTGGTGAGGATCACATTAAGCACCATGCTATACATCTAGGTCTTCTATAAGGAATTATGAAAGACATGCCATGATTTATGAAAAGGTATGCATCATTGCAAAAGCAAAGTTTGTTGATGGAGGAAAAAAACCAATCAGTCAAAAATTTGTATTATATGATGAAATTACGAGTTTGTCCAAGTTCTGTTGTTATATATAGGCAACACATGCTGCGTATAAGATCACTCAAATTATCATCTCGAGAAGGAAAAAAAATATATATGCGTACTTCTAGCGCACTATGAAGAACATGCCTGTATTTATCTCGCAAATATCTGTCCCATATCCGCTGAAGAAAAGAGGGCCAAAAAAATCTCTAGCAAAATCTTTCATTTATAGAAAGCTTCCATTTTCTTAAGTCTCAGCTGAAAGAAAGAGGAAGTAATTAAAAAGAAACGTATTCCATCATATCATACCCACGTCGATTCTGTTGCGCCTCTCGACAATTTCGCCCAAATACTCAATAATAATAATAAGAATCATCAAAGTAGCAGGCATAATAAGAATAGATAGCGGTAGACATAGTCTTCCCACCACTGCTCGCTGACATATACTCTTGCATCAATGCACGCTGATATATGTGTTCCCAAATAAATATGCCGCAACAACCCTCTCCCGCTCATTCAAAACAAAACTCCCTCGCAAATTTCACTCATTGAGAGCTTTAGCTTATCATCTTCTCCATAACGGGACTCAGAACGAGACCCTCCTTCTCCGACTTAAACTTAATCTCCGTCTCAGCTTCGCGACGAATCCGCTTGTATGCCAGCTTCTCAAACTGGCTTAGGCTCTTCCACCAGTGCTGTCCAGCTTCATGATCAGAGATTCGCTCCAGCAAATCAGCCGTCTTGATGCGCACTTCACGGTCCTTGTGGAACAGGCCCAGCGCAATATAGAAGAGTCCGGCATGCGACTCAGGCGCTACATCTAGAAGCAGGCATATCTCCTCGTACGAGTGGATGTGTTTCGATAGTGTGAGGTAGATATCTTTGCTTTGTGAAGGCGTCAGGCGCTGCATGCGAAGACGGTCATGCATATGAGCCAAGTCGAGGCCCTTCAACGGGCGAACAGTGTATATCCGTGCGAGGTCCTGAAATCATGACTCAGTTAGTTGCAACTCAACGCGCGTAAAAGGGGAGTTTTTGAAGAATCCTTACCTGAATGTAGCTGTAGTAGCTGCGCGTATTACGCCAGCCCTCAATTCTCGTCACATTGCCGGCCAGCTCTTTAAACTTCGCAGTGTCATCTGCCCACACGTATCCATGACCACTAGCCCCCGGCAACGCCAGGTCTTGATCTTGGCCCCCGATGTACAGGGCAGATGCGCTATACACGCTCTCCTCAAATTGGGCAGCAATTCTGGTAAATCTGTTGACCCAGTCGCGCCACTTTGCTCGGATAACCCGCTCGCCGTGCCTTGCCGCAATGCTCCTAAGAATGTCCGACATAAAGGCCGCGTCGCCCGTCAGGTCCTGCACATTATTGGAAACTCCACTAGCGGTGTTTGCGAGACTGGGATGTTGCTGCTGGAAGTAAATCAATCCTTCGGTAACTGGCGCCATCTCAATCTTGCTACTAATCTTGATGCGGCCGCTGGGCAAATCGCACAAGACGTCCCACCATTCTGGATGAAGCTCAAAGGTAGGATTGGTAACGCCAGCAATGAACCCCGGCACGTTGAGCAAATCTTCCACTTTGGTCAAGTCGGTATAAGGGAAAGCATGCCGGGTAAACCCCCGGAGGATGCCACCAGACACGAGAGCACATGCTGCGAGGACCGCTTCAGCCACATCCCCGGAAGGCATATTGTGACCCAGGAAAATGACTCTTTTCTGGGTGAGTAGGCCATTGATCAGCACAATGATAGGATGCGTATTAGCTCCATTTGTCGTCAGATGGGGGTGAAGCGCAAACGGCTGCGGAGACTTGGCGTGAGCCTCTGAAAAGTTTTGTATCAACTTGATGAGCGAGAAGTCGCCCACAGTCTCCGGCATGACGGCAGTGGGCACTTTGATAGGGATAGGAATGCCCTTATACATGACCTTACTCTCAAATTCGTGGGTGTCTCTGGCCACGGAATACGTCGACTGCCCACCGCCCTCGACGTGAGCTTTGGTACCGGCCCTCGAGATGCCGCCAGTAACCTCGCCAGATCCTGTAGTGGCGGTTTCGACTCTTTCCTCCGCCATACGCATCTGGATTATACGCTCAAACTTTTCGACGAATAAATCTTTGTTGTCGCTGGCAAGCAGCAAGTTTCTCTCAAGCAGGCTTAGCCTGGGCATAAGAGATAGGTCCATATTGTTGACCGCGTCATACAACATAGATAGAGTCTCAGGCACTGGAGACTTGTAATACTCTTCCAATGCGAGGAGTAAAAGCGGCTGCACAAGAGCAATTGATGTCAGTTTACAAAGTCAAACATCGAATATCAAAACATCCAACAACACTAGTAACATACCTTGTATATATGCAAGAAGGGATGTCTCGTACAGATGGCCATCGCCTTGACAATGGCTCCTCGTTTTACTGATTTATCGTGCTTGGTATTGACCAAATTGAGCACATAGATAAGTGGCGGGCCCTCTAAGCCGTCAGGCTCGTCGTCTGAGGACTCGTCGTCGTCGTCGTCGTCATCGTCATCCAAATCGTCTTCGCTCCCCTCCGATTCTTCTTCAGATTCGCCCTCAGGGACCAGCCCCGCCTCCTTATCTCGGCGCCTCTGCCTTCGAGCTTTTCTCCTTGCTTTAGCCTTGCGTTCTTCGTCTTCATCTTCCGGCGATGTATCCTTGTGGAGGAAGAACATGGTCCAATCCTGATTACGCGCGTGGGCCTGATCTGGAAGCATCAGTTCAGCCAACATGTTCTCGTCTCCAGTAATGGCGACGGGGTACTGATGTTCCATGACTGGGCCGCGGTCAATGTCAAACGACGCCACCAAGATATACTCGACATGGTTGGCATCTGATCCACGAGGATATTGAGATCGAACCCGCTTCTGAGGGTACGATCCTTCGTTCGTTCGGCGTGCTGCTGAGAGGGACGAGTGCTGTGAGGATGGTCCGATGGAAGAAGCTTTGGACTTCATGCTCGGGTCCGAAGTCCGGTCTGTTTCGGCCATGGGGGGCTGCGGTGATTTTGATGGTCGCGAATGGAAGGACATTTGCGATGGAGAGCGCGACGGGGGAAATGAGGAGAGAGAGGTTCGGCGGTGATGAGGCAGCGAAACGTTCGAGCTGCTTGCGCCGTTTGAACGAGAGCCGTAGGGAAGAGCCGCCGCCATTGTTCAAATGCCTCCCCGCCGGCCAGTGGGTTGTGGGATGCTGCACCCGTGTACCAAATCGCCCGTGTCCCCCAAGGATAGCTGAAGCTCGTCAATCGTATGATTTAGCTTAAAGGCTGTCGAGATTAAGCCTTTGGATTCGACCGCCGTCCGGGTTCGTCGTCGTTTATTGCGCAGGGGCAGCTATCTGGCTCGAGCGGTCTATGGTTGTGGACGCTGCCAGGGTATGTTCGCACTCTATACACTTTTCTGTGGTGGTGGTGATGCTATCCACCCCGCATGTAGCAGCTGCGTCGCAATGGCACGCACGCGCCGAGGGCCCAGCAGCAGCGTCAAGCAGCAGATGGAGAGGCCAATGGGCGGATGAGCGATCGCGAGAGCCTTGGAAGCATCGTCTACAGCATTTGCGCCGAGTGCTCTTGGGAGAAAGTCGAGACAGGGGCTGCTGTATTTACGTTAGTGTCACCCAAAAGGGGAAATGTGGTGTAGGGGACTGAGGGGAGTGGATCTGTGATTCAAGGCCCTGGAGCCTTGGAGGGCCGTTCCTGCTAGTGCCTGTTACAGCACCTGTTTCTCAGAGCGCTTAGCGCATCCATGGCCCTCTTCTAGTGGGCGAGGCGCTGTGCTAGCGCCTGGGAAGACGGTCGTGTTCAGAAAAGAGAGGTGTTTAGTGGTGACGCTACTCTCGTGGCTGAGACGCTCCCGCCATCGTCTGGGAAGCCCAACGCGTGCAAGTGCGCTCCTCCCGCCACACTCACCAGCCACACCACACCACTACAGCTGCAAGCGACCCTGACAACGGAGCCAGCAGCTGGCTTTGTTTACTTGGCTGCATCTCGATGCAGATGCCGTTATGCATTAACCTCCCCTCTCACAGCATATCCAGAACCAATCCACTGGTTCCATATCTGACGACATTTTCACGATTATCTGCATTGCGCGCTCCAGCCAAGCACGTTAAGCACGTTAAGCAGCTCCGCCTACCGTTTGCTGGCCAACCGATTGCGGGCACCGTCACAGCACAGATCCCTTACCGATTACATTATGGTACGGCTGCGGCCCCGTTCAGTCTGGAAACTGCCGTTTCGCTTATCTGCTAATCCTTTCTCCTTTGCTATCCCCAGTCTATCTCGACAACGTTCAAGCCCTCTCCCCTGGGCCTCGGATCGCCTCCCAGCGTTCGTAACTCTCCATTCCGAAGGGGCGAGTCTCCGGCTTCGCCTTCACCCCTCCGACACATAACACCCACAAGTTCGCCTACCAAAGCCGCCGCCACAACGCCAAACGGCACGTCGAGGTTTGCGAGGCCAACGACCCCAACCAACGATCTACCTGAGACCAAAGAGCAAGAGAAAACACCAGTCATGACTACTCCTACAAAGGCATCACCGCCATCATGGAAGGCTGGGTCAAAGCTAGCAGTCGGCTCTTTGGGCGGTAGCAATGCTCTCTCACAGCTTCAACCTACTCAAGTTAGGACATTGAGAGATGGATTTCAGATCTTGGATCGAGACTGCGACGGAGTTGTCAATAGAGAAGACGTTGCCGACATGCTCGGTCAGCTTGGTGTGTTGTGTTCCACCCTGTCCACCCCCGGCGAATGATGCTCAAACCCGCTGCGATTTCAACTCGTGGATTCTAACTGGTAGCAAGGCCTCCCCTCGGGCTCCTCCGACATAGGACGCTTCTTTCCGCCATCAAAACCTCAAACCATTACGCTAGCCGCTTTCCTCAACTCGATGGCGGAGTCCTTGGCTCTGCTATCACCAAATACCGAGCTCTTATCTGCGTTTTCGGCCTTTGACGAGGACGACAGCGGTCAGATAGACTGGGCGGAGCTGAGGGATGCTCTGCTCAACACACCGCCAGAAGCCGGGCAGTCAGCACTCAGCGCTGCAGAGGTGGACAAGGTGGTCGAGGGGTTCACGGGCCGGCGAGCCTTCAACCGCAACATGAATGCGCACTTATCGGCACGACGGGGTGAAGTGTTTAAATACCAGGAATTCGTCCACTCAATCATGGGCTCCAACGGCGGGTCCGAAGGAGGGGCACATGAAGGAGAGGAGCAGTGACGAGATTGATGATTGGCTTGCTGTTTTTTTCCCCCTTCGTATTACGCCAATTGGTGTTTTCCTGGGGTTTCGTTTTCTGGTTGACACGAGTGACACGACGCAATTACTACTGTCAGGTACGGGGTACTGAGGCTGGCCGGGCCTGTCATAGAGGGTGAAGCAATCAGCCCTGTGCATAATATTTCTTTGTCTCACATTCTGGTTGTTTTGTTTTGTTTGTTTGTTAATCTGCGTAGCTGGATGTACGAGATACTGGTAGCATATGGATAAGCTTGACAAGTTATAATTAATATTCACATTGCACACAAAGAAACTGCACCTACATACATACCTGCTAGCACAGCCCAGGCCACATAAACAACATTGCGGAGGAGATTCTTCTCCGCGTGATGGGCGCTCTGGGAGCCTTTGGAAATGATCAGCCATTTTCCCACGTCCTTTGTGTTCCCCCCAACTCATATACACTCAACGGCTAGCGACGAGTAGGACTGCTGGCAAGATAAGCCAGCCACTGAGATGCGCAGCGAGTGACGAAATGAATGGACCAGTGGCAGATTGCAGTCCCAGGATTGCCTGCGGCCGGGCCAATGACGGCGTGCAGAGTCGCTGGGATCCCAGGCCGTGGGCGGCTGGAGCGTGCGGAGAAAGTAAGACCTTTTTAGCGGCAAGGGCTCCGTATGCCGTGCCGTGAAGTTGTGTGTGAGACTTTGTCTGCCTGGCTGCTGTCTGCCAGCGGCACTTGGATGTTTCTACGCGAAGTGTGCGAAAATGCTATAATAAGCATACATTGAATTACTAGTAGCTCCAGATACCAGTAGAGCGCATGTGCATGTCTGGAGCGGCAATGGCGCGTTGGTACCTGAGCTGTACATGCAGAGGTAGACGTAACACGTACCTAGTTGCTATATCACTTGGTGGCGGCTGTGATGCATCAAAGTCGCATGCTCCTACATCCTACATACATACGACTAGTATCAATAAGTTGCCAGCCCGAAGACGTGGGTGTGTCCAGCCAAGGTTCAATTGGCCCTCTCAGGCACCGGCACAGCTACATACTTCACAATATGGGTCAATTATTGGTTATTAGCAGGAGGCACCTCAGCTGCAGCCGTTCCACCGTCAGCTACCAGCGCAGACGAGAAGTGGCTCCCTGTGCTCAGAGCAAACACCAAGACGAGACAAGACAAAAGAGGTCCACGGGTGTCAGTCAGTCCGCCAAAGGATCCGGGAAGGCTGGCTGACACTTTTTTCTTAGCTCTGCCGGTCAATTAACTCTGACTTATTAGCAACCGTCAGGGCGGGAATAGGCCCCACTGAACCTTCTAGAACCGCTATGTAACCGTCGTCCTGATAGCTGCAAGTCCTCGATAATCGACTACCAGCAAGTCCCGCCGCCACAGCAAGCCCCCTTCTCCGGAGTGAATGTTTTTGGGTTTTTGGTGCACTGTGTCGGTCCTGGGACGCAGTAAGAGGGAAAAGAGTGGGCTGGCTGTATCACAGTGATGGGTTTGAAAGGAAGTGCTGGCGGCTGGGCTGGATACCGGGGGTTGCAGTGCTGGATTCCGCGGCCACATGTAAATAAACACGGCCGTCAACCTGACTCCATTGGCTGGCAGGAAGGGCTTGCAGGGAGCTGCAGGGAGTTGAGGGCTCATCAACTTCACTACGCGCCCGGGTGCTGGGTGCCTCCTTGGCGGCCAGGCCTATTATTATATCTCGACTTGTCTTGCTGCTACCGCTGTTCATAAGAGTGAGTAACTGATACTACAACTAGGAAGTAGCGTGTATGTTGCCGTTCATCTCAATTCAAGGATGAGAGAGATGGGGGTATCCATCAGAGAGATGAGATGGTACCTGGAGATACACGCCTCTCTCACAGCACTACTACCTAGTAGTACCTGATCTGGTGGCCGTAACAGGGCGGGATTGACTGCCTTGTAGGCTTCTTACTGCTACATGTCCCCAAAAGTTATAGTGGAGTATAGCGAAGCGGCCCGCCGCGCCGTGCCAAAGACATTCACTGCCTGTTCGTTCAAATTCCCACGCTTGTTGAAATTTCTGACGTGCCCCCCAGCCCAGCAGTTATTTATTTCGTCCCAGGAACCTGGCGAGCCTGGCTTGAAACTAGCTTCACAGACAGCCCTTCACAGTGCAGGCTGATAAAGCGAGGCCCTTTCCTCCTGAGCCGACGACTTCGCGCGTCCATTTCAATTCCTCCACCTCGTCAGCCAGCCTCTGCTTTTTCCCAAAGTCGCTCGACCCTCTTTTGCCCACAGTGCAACCGCAGCCTGTGGCGCCAAAAAAAGGCTCCCCCTAGACCACCGGATTTTTAAATGCCCGCTTATTGCCTAGGCCTCTGTACACTTCTCTGCGGTTCCAAATATCCGGCATAACCTTGTGTCGGGACAGCCTTTTTCCTCACCCAAGATTCCAGCGCCTCGAACCTAATGAAGTTCTTCAGCGGCAGCAAGGCTTCAAGGAAGAGCGCTTCTACTTCCAGTGTTGACGAGAGCGAGATTCCCCAGCAGAGTACCAACGCTGCTCCTTCGTCCTCGTCGCCCACCAAGAAGTCTGCACGGCCCGTCTCCCACCACCATAAAGACACCACCAAGTCGTCGTCAACGTCCAGGTCCTCTCGACTTTCGCGACACTCGACTGACGCAGGCTCTTCGCGCCGCAGCAGCAAGTACGACCCGGATACCCATCCATTGAATCTGCCTCCTGAAGAGCGAGAGCGCAAACGGCTATCGGCCATGTCCAATTCTGCCATGAACTCCAACTCGATGGATATCGACCCGCAGCCCGTTAACGGCGCGGCATCGCCGCCGCCGCCTCCCACCAAGGGCTCGTCGAATCCCTCAGCCCAAAAGAACTTTGCCGTGCCCATCCCCAATGGCAACATGGTGCCAAACGGCAACGATGAGGCCCCAGCGCCGCCGCCGCACAAGTCCAACCCGTCCAGCCCCATCCCCACGCCTCTGGAGGATGCAGAGTCATACAAGACGGCGGGAAACCGGCTTTTCAAAGAGAAGAGCTATGCCAAGGCCATCGAACAGTATAGCAAAGGTATGCGCAAATACATGATACTTTTTGTCCCATCTTTATATACACCCTCTTGTTTTCCTGCTGTTTGCTTTTACCATTGATCAACCAAAAAAAAAAAAAAATTAAAGAAACCTTGGGCTAACTTTTTTTCCCATTTTCTTCTGTCGTGCAGCTGTGGATCTGTTCCCCAACTCGGCAACCTATCTGGGCAACCGAGCGGCTGCCTACATGTCAAATGGCCAGTATGAGGCCGCTCTGGACGACTGCAGTCGTGCCACGGATCTCGACCCTAACAACGCCAAGGTCCTGTTGCGCCTGGCGCGCATCTACACCGGCCTAGGACGGCCGGAGGAGGCCATGACAACATACTCCCGTATTGTCCCACAGCCGTCTGCCAAGGACATGGCCCCCACCCGGGACATGCTGCATCACATCAAGTCGGCCAAAGAGACGCTTCAGCGAGGCTCAGCCATGTCCATGGTGCTACATGCGCTGGACCAGGCCGAGCGCGGCCTTGGTTACGGCGTTTCCAAGCCGCGTAAGTGGCAGCTGATGCGGGGCGAGGCCTACTTGAAGATGGGCCGCGAGAACTCGCTGGGAGAAGCTCAGAGCGTTGCCATGTCGCTGCTGCGTCAGAACAACCAAGACCCCGAAGCTCTGGTTCTCCGAGGTCGCGTCCTCTATGGCCAGGGCGAGAATGAAAAGGCCATTCAGTACTTCAGAATGGCCTGTAGCTGTGATCCTGACTACCGAGATGCCGTCAAGTGGCTGAGAATTGTTCAGAAGCTTGACCGTATGAAGGAGGAAGGCAATACTGAGTTCAAGGCTGGCCGATTCCAGCAAGCCATCCAGAAATACAGCGATGCTTTGGACATTGACCCATCAAACAAGAGCATGAATGCCAAGCTACTACAGAATCGTGCCCAATGCAAGATTAAGCTGCAGAAATATGAGGATGCCATTGTCGACTCAGAGCGCGCCGTCTCCCTTGACCCCAGCTACACCAAGGCCCGCAAGACTAAAGCTAATGCTCTCGGAAAGCTTGGAAACTGGGAAGAGTCCGTCCGTGAATGGAAGGCTATTGCAGATCTTGACCCCTCGGATAACTCGATTCGCAATGAGGTCCGCAAGGCAGAGCTAGAGCTAAAGAAGAGCCAGCGCAAAGATTATTACAAGATCATGGGCATTGAAAAGGATGCTGATGCTAACGACATCAAGCGAGCATACCGCAAGATGGCTGTCAAGCTGCACCCTGACAAGAACCCTGGTGATGCTGAGGCAGAGGCCAAATTCAAGGACATGCAGGAAGCCTATGAGACACTCAGCGATCCTCAGTAAGTTTAACCAAACCCTAGATTCTAATAACGGATTTAGAACTTGTGCTAACAAACGATGCAGAAAGAGAGCCCGCTACGACAATGGCGATGACCTCATTGACCCTGCCGATATGTTCGGCGGCGGCATGGGAGGTGGCATGGGTGGCATCGACCCCGAGATCCTTTTCAGCATGATGGGTAACCAGGGCGGGTTTGGAGGTGGTGGCTTCCAATCCAGAGGCTTCCCAGGAGGCGCAGGTGGCTTCCCCGGAGGTGCCAGCTTCAACTTTGGCGGTGCCGGTCCCGGTGGCAGACAGCGAGGCGGCTTCCCAGGTGCTGCTGGCGGATTCCCCTTTTCGTGACCAGCCGATGACGAAGAAACAGAAACAGAGGATGATGAGACAGATGCCAACTCTCGGCATTCATTCCACGATGCTTGGCCAAATGAAGAACCGGAGAGCAAGCTACAAGATGACTTACAACATCGCCGAGAGGCTCGTAATGAGCTGGTTGAAAACTTGCGACGATATGGCATGTGGCTGCTTGGGGCAGTTGTCTTGCTTCCGCCGCAATTGGTTGCAATAGGTTTGGTGATAGCGGCAATTGTATACTTGTGCACAAGACGAGACGGCCGACAGCGTCATCACAGCAGACGCAACACCGCAGGATAGACATTGGGTTTTTTTTTTTTTTGTTCAAAGTCTTTTTTTGTTTTTTCTTTATTCAGAAAAAAAGACGCGCATCCTCATTGCTATGGCGTTTTTGGGACATTCTAGAAAGAGAACTGGGGAAAGACAAACACAGTCAATCTTTTTGATTCATTTGCACAAACTAACTACTGCCTTCTGGGAGGAGCAAAAGATTTATCTTTTTTTGTGGGAATCGGATTGGGGAAAAAAAAAGAGAGAGAGGAGAGGACTGTCGAGGACGAGGATTGCTCGTCTTTTTGTGTTGGCTTTTTAGACTAACTAGACGATTACGCTTAAAAGTTGGAAATCCCGGTATTAAGCGTCTCGTTCAGGAGGTCAGGGGCAGGAGCAGATGTAGTTGCAAAGGTTTATATAGATGAATGCGGGTGACCCGTCTTTTCCACAATCCACTGTCAGATACCCTTGTGTCTTTTGATTCTCAACCTGACCTCCTGACCTCTTCTATTCTTCGCGTTGATACTTTATTTGATTCATAGCTGGCTGACGCCGGCTAATGTAAATAGCAATCAAGAAGGCTTGGACAATGAATAGTGCAAGCTTAGAGCAAAATCTCCTATTGCTGTTTAATGACCTTTGGGTATCATGATGCGCCCTATTAACGCCCGAATACAAGAATATCTCAACATCTGGATATGCCAAACCCCATAAACCCCCTATTTCTGAAAAAAACAAATCCATTTTTATACCAAATCTATTCCTTCACTAGCTGCCAGTCTGTCCACCCTGCACGGCTGACGCAGGTCTCGCAGGAAGATTACTAGTACCACTGCCACTCTGCCCAGCTGTACCGCCAGTCGCAATCTTCGGATCTCCCCCCGTCGCCTCCAGCACTTTCGCCACGTCGTCGCGCAGCTCCGGCATAGCAGAGGACATCTGCTCGGCGAGCACGTCGCGGAAAGACGCAAAGGCGCTCTGCTTGCCGCGCATGAGCTGGTTACCGCGGCGGACGAGCTCGACGAACTCGCGCGTGTAAATGTCCGGGTTGCGGCCGTTTTCGACGTACTCGAGGAGTTCGGGCGGGACGGAGGGGAGGAGGTGCGGAGGGGAGGCGGCGACGTGGACGTTTTGGAGGGAGGTGGAGAGAGATTTGCTACGTTTCTTCCGGGTTAGCTTTGATAGAGGCAGGGGGAGATGGCGTAGGCTTTTTGTACGGTGACATACATTTCCTTGGATAGTACTTCTTTGCTTGAGACGCCCATGGAGTCATATGTTGAGACTTGGACCATGACGCGGTAAAAGTCTTGGATGACGTCCTTGAGCTGTTCTGCGGCTGGGGGTTAGCGATGTCTTCTTTTTTACTGAATGTGAATTGGTATAGGCCGTACGCTCAATTCCATCGTGGTCGATTCTGTCGACGGGCGCCATGGTGGTGATGGGCGGAACCAGCGAGGGAGTGGTGAAGTTGGGCTGTTTGGCGTATTTTTGTCGAGTGGAAGTTTAAGTTGATGCTATGGAGAGAGTATGGGGAGATGCTTCTTTGGTGGGGCATATTAGCGGATGCTGATATATCGCTGTAAATACCTATATGAGATGCAGAAGGGATTTGTTGTTTTTTTGCATAATAATCTCACATTCTTCTTATGGCTTGAGTATTTCAATTGTCATTCATTTAATCTGTACGAATAGCGCATAAATAATATATTCGTCCTCATTCTACTAACGCCCAGAGCCGCTGAGATTCGGCACGTGAAAGCAACGATATGTACAGTATGCCAACTTTCTGAATGCGCGTCAGGAAGGAGCGGCATCATGTCTTACACCGCCTTCTATGTTTATTTAATTGCAATAGCTGGTAAATCTTGATAGAAATCTTACCAGAAACAATCCAGTGATGCTCACATATCAACGTCTTTTCAGCATATGCCCTGCCAAGGTTAGCTCTGACAACTCTGCCGCACCTCAGGTTAGCCACCTTCTAAGGTACTATCTTTTTGATCGCCTACTACCTGTACTACAACTAATATCTTCTAGCGGAAATGCCTACTACTAGCGAGTGATCCACCATCTCTATCAGGCAAAGGCCTGGGCAACTAAAAGGGCAATTCTGTTTCCTCAAATACCTACTCCGTATGCCAGAAAGGGTCTTTGCAGCCATACTGTGCCTGTAGTCCCAGGCAGCGGCTAGGCGTTGATTTTGGGCCGGGGTTGAGCACCTGGACAGTCCTTCGAGTGAAGGGCGGTGGAGCTGGTCACACACGCCGCCAAAGGGAGGCATCCTAGCCTCGGCGCAATATTGGTCAATCCATACGCAGTACAGTGTAGAGAGCCATGACGCAGGATCAATACCCATCGAGGTCTCAGGCTCGATACAACATTAACGCTGATCCAACGTAGCACGAGCATAAATCTCCTGGTGCCGGATGCCAAAAGCTTCGCGCTGTGTCTCCTCAAGCATTTTTGAGCAATGATTTATGACCAAATCAGCTTCACAAAAACACGTCAGCCGTCATGACCTCGGCGTGGGATTCATCCTTGTACTCCTCATCTATACTTGACAGAATACGCCTACGGCGTGTCAGAAGTATAGAACGGTACAGGATTAGCGCAAGGGGGAGCCTGGCAGTCGCTGTGGCGTTTGCGCCAATATCCCCTGTTTGTGATATGAGTAGCCTTAATTTGGGTAAGTCGGCAATATTGATTACCTTCCATGGTGTCAGTTCAGCCGCTAATACTACACGGGTCTCGGAGTAGACTCTAGAAGCCCGGTGCTCCAGCTTCATGACATGGACAAGATTGATCTAAAAGACAAGCTTGGTCTTGTACCTAACAGCCTAAGTATCCTTGGATATCTTTGCTCTTTTCCAACGAGACTTGATAGCTCATTCACTGACAGCCGAATTTCTCTATTCAATCAAGGCTGAAAAAAAAGAGGTACCCTTCGGATCAAACTTTCGGATCCAGCCTTCGGAGCAAACCCGATGTTGAAAGCCCAAATTCAATGCTCTTAGCCGAGAGCAGAAGCTACAGTGACAAGCCAGATGGTACGTTGCCCACTGGCATAAACCGAACTAGCAGGGCCCGATCCATGTTCCCCGGCCGTGCTAGGAACGATCCGCGCACACACCGCGTCACTGGGCCATGACTCTCGCCTAGGAGGTCTAGTTCTACGGGTTTAATATCAAGATGCATTATTGGCGTGAACCCTGAACCAATGGCCTTTCCTGTCAAGGATGTCAATAATGGAGTGCGCGTGGAAGGTGGAAGCCGAGCTGAAAGACGCATGTACTTGTATTACAAGGTAATAACAGCCCACCCACCATGAGGACTCGGGTCCGGAGGGTACTCGGTGCTTGTACGAGCCTGTGATAATAGCCTGTCTCGGGGGAAAAAAGCAATGAGCTGGTTGACCTGGGTACTGGTATACCTAGTATGTATAGCATGACTATTCTTTGCCAGCCTGACTCGTCAGACTCTTCCTCTTTCTTATCCTCTGCCGCGATCCTTTAGCCTATTGCGTGTATATCTCCGGGCATACCAACTACCACACATTGACGCCTGTGGAAGACGCTATCAGTCTAAACTCAAACTTCATCACTTTATACTACCTGCATCACTGCACCAAATACCACGTGCTAGACAGCTGCCTAGCTCTTTATTCTCCGACTGTGAGCTGATACTGCCGAATAGAGCGCGGTTGGCCGCTTTATATGCCGGTACTCTACCCCCATGTCTTCGTTCAATGCAACACCACTGGCTCCCAAGCCCGCGACGTATGAATTTGTTGTTGGGCAACGTCCAGACCAGCTTAATGCCGGATCCAACAAGAAGTTGCGGTCCCATTTATCCAAAAGAGGATGGGAGGTCTACTTAGAGCAGAAGAATAAATCATCAGCAACAGTCTCAGTCCTAGCAGACGAAGCAGCTCAGAGGCCCGACGATGGGGCTAGGCGAAAGAAGCGCAGGCGTCATCGGCAGGCCATTACCTGGGATGTCGTAGAACCAGAAGATCCAAGATTTCCAGGAACTGGAAATGTCAGAGAGGCAATGTTAGCCCTCATCAACAGCGGAAGGCGCATACCTTTGGAGACGACGCTTTCAATCGACTACCGACTTGGAGGTGGACGCGTCGATCCTTTCAAATCGTATCCTACGCCATTTCGGTCTTACATTCCTCCTTTGGTTGACCACTGTAAGTTTATTCTCCTTCGTGTTGGCAGCTAATGACAACAAAGAATTGATATTAACATCTTCCTATAGACATTATTCACATGGCTGTTGACATCCCTGAGCTTGATCAACCCGGCAATGCTGGTCTTCTTCGCAGTCGATGGTTCCGTATGGCTACAACGGAAATCTCCACGTTCCAAGTCGTCCTGCTCCTCGCCGCAGGTAACTTTGTCAGCGTCAAAGGCGCTGTGCCCGCAGAGCAAGGGTTTGACCTACACCAGCTCAAAGGTGATGCTATCAAATCTCTCACGTATGCCATGGATAACGAAGCCAAGGCCACAAGTGACTCCATCATCGGTGCGGTGGCCAAGATGGCAAGCTTCGAGTCTATGCATGGAACCGAGGCGGACTTTAGGCTGCATATGGAGCATACAATCAGGCTGGTTAACATGAGGGGAGGGCTGAATAACCTCGGCCTGGGAGGGCTCTTGCGAAGAATGCTTATTTGGATTGACGTAAACGGCAACTTCCTGTATAAAAAGCCACGATATTGGCCTGGTGAGAACTTTGATGGAAGTAAAGATTCGATTTCGGAGCCCAACCCGGAGCGATTCATTGCCATCTAAGGTATATAGGTTGCTCTGGATCTTTTTTTTTTTTTTTTTCTTTTTTGTTTTTGTTTTTGTTTTGTTCTTTTACGTTTTATTCATTATCTGGGAACTTGGGCCCCCGTCTTTTTCTTTTTTTTCTTTTTGGAGAGTAACTCTGATTCAAGCCCAAGCTAATGGTTTATAAGTGTGTTATTAGAGAGATGGGATCATGGGTACTTTAGCTAGCAAGTAATAATCTGTCATTTTAGTTTTATCAATATTTCTTAACCAAGACAAATGAAACGCTACTATCCTATATACACAACGTGAGAGTAAATCAGTAGGAAAATGCAAAGATAAAGGAAATATGAAACTCTCATGCAAAAGGAGAGCACTCAAAAAAAAAGTGTATCGAAAATAATCAAAATGGTATCCATCAAAGAGAATCAAACGCTGTATCGATCTGTTTGCTTTATATCGCGGAAAACAAAACTCACTTCTTCCTCTTCGTACTTGCTTCCCGTCCATCGCTCTCTTTATCAATCAGCCCCAACTTCAATCGATCAATCGATCAGTTCGCTAATTATTCCTCGAAAATGTCTGCGAGGCATCAACCAGCAGCGTCGCAATAAGCAAAACACCGTTGAATCCAGCCATCATGTAAAACGGCGTGCCGCTAGACACTGTATCGAACAGGTAGCCGCCGAGTTTAGTAAGAATCAGGATAGCTGCGCCGCCGCAAAGCGAGTACACGCCCGCAATGGAGCCCTTGAGGCGCAGCCGCGATACGAACTCCTCTTCCGTGACAATGCGGATCAGGGGCTCCGTCTCGGCGGACTCGTCCGCATCAGGGGCGATGGCATGCGGGCGGCGGGCAGCGCGCGGAATCTCAACGGCGAGGACGCCCTTGCCGAGGGAACCCAGACTGCAGACGATGGATCCGATTTGGCTGATGCCAATGAGGGTTACGATGACAAAGATGTAAGGGGTGCCGCCTCGGCCATCAACGTCCTTGATCTCAGGGCTTGAAAGCTGTGGGAAGATGATGTAGCCCACAATACCCATGACGGTGGCCACGACAACGGGGTAATTGACTCTGCCTGGGTGGCGAGACAGATAACCGAAGATGGGGGCGCAGATCAAGCCCATGAGCTGCGCCACACCGGTCAGGATGGAGGAGAGGACATACGCCTGACGACATTCCTTTTTCAGCTCTGGAGAAGGATCATTTGGCGAACCCTGGCAATATCCGTTGCCGATGAAGAAAGTGTTGATGTAGAGCGGGACGAAGAGCGAGATGGCAACTGTGGAAGCTCTGGCGACGAAGCCACCAAGGTAGCCAAGCGCGATCCGGGAGTCGGTGAAGCCAAGGAGCACTGAGTCCTTCATGAGGTGGAGGTACGGGATAACCTAAGAGAAAGTATTAATGAGAATTCCAAATGAACATCTGCGAATAAGCATTACCTTGTTTTGGGATCTGCCAGGGTAACCAGCTCCAGTAGATTCATCCTGACTCTTCAGCCCAAACAGCAATCGCCATCCCTTGCCTTCCTCTCCCTGGAGATTGCGCAGCCCAAAGAACACAAAGATGCCAACGACCAGGGCAATAGCGCCGACAACATAGAAACTGTAAGTCACAGCTTCACCGGGTGTCACCTCGTCAATCTCTCCAAACTTGGCCGGCAAGGGCAAAAAGCACGACAGCGCCAGCAGCGCGCCGCACCCAGTGAAGAGACCGACGTAACCCGCCAGCACAGACGATTTTCCCGATTGGCCTTGCGCATCCGAGGAAGATGCTCCCTCGCCGGTGGGTCGCGATCGCGAATAGGCCTCCGGCGTAATAGTGACTTCAGAATCGACAGAAAAGGCAGCGCTCAGGCGCGCAAAGGAGCTGCGACTGCGGCGACGGGCGCGAGCGGCTTTGGCTCGCTCAAGAGCGCTGTTGCGAATGTCTTCGTCTTCGTTTGTCAATGAAGGGAGGATGGCGGTGACCATGGTAGCCCTAAGGATTTCAAACATCGCAAAGTTAGCATATAAGCTTCAGACAGGCAATCGTATCCATCCTCCTCTCATGCCTCATCCCACAGGACTCAAACAAGGCCGCGGAATCAACCAAAGGAAAAGAAAACCACATACGTAGCCGATGCTCCCATCGCAAACAGGATCCGCGCCAGCAGCAGCTGCGGATACACATTTCTCGCCTGCACAAACACGGCCAGCGAAATGGCGACAATCGTATATCCAATCACGGCCACCCACCGCACGCCCAGGCGGTCGGACACGAGGCCCCAGGCGGGACAGGCCACCAGGGCGACGATCTCGTCCGCGAAGCCCAGCGTGCCGACGACATCGCCCACGCCGTTCTTCTGGCCGATCAGGTCGGTGATGACGAAGGAGACGGAGCTGTTGAGGAAGACGAGGAACGAGATGGAGAAGAGTGAGATGCCCAGCAGGTAAGTGGCGGCCTGCGTAGGAGTCGTCGAGGCCGCGAAGGGCAGGAAGCGCTGGATGGAGAGCGCCATTTTGGAGGAGAGGATTAGGCTGCTTCTGTGGCAGCGCGCGCGTCTCTCTCTCTCCTGTCTTTGGGTTGATGTCGTTGTTATAAGCAGTATGTATATGGAATAGGTAGAGATATAGCTTCTCGAGCTTTTTTTCTTCCCGCTCGGTTCGTAGTGTCGCTATCGCGAACTAGCGGATCTTCAATCAAAATGCGCTTTTTGGAACTTGGAAAAAAAATAGCTTTAGGAATGTCAGAAAAGCATTCACATGATGATACAAAATGCGCAAGGCAGGGACCAAATCCAATGGCAAAGAAAAGCAAGATGCTGAAACGGTGAGAATGGAAATGACTGATGCAAAGTGCAAGAATAATATTAGTAGTAGGTAGTACTATCTGTTTGGGGGTCTTACGAGCATGAGGAGCTTTCTTTTGCGCTAGTATTTAGCATTTAGCGCCTGCGGAGGTTCGGCTCCTTGAAGGTCCTCGAGCCAATCGGCGGCGCGCAATCAACGGCAGGCGTATTTGGCCGGTATTTGGCATCCCTTGGACTACTGACCGCATTAAGACGCGCCCTGGCCAATATAAAAAAGAAAAAGGGCAAACAACTGGGGGACTGGTTTTGTTTATTTAGGCCATGTAGTAGAACAAAATGCTATATGATGTGTTCCAAAAAGATAGTAATAGAAACACGGATTCATCGGATATGTATAGAGAGGGGAGAAGTAATGACATCTCGACCTCACTTATAGACCTCCTCGCGAAAAGCTCGTATCAGCTTACCTGCGCCACGGATCTGCACAATCACATTCATCTAAGCCTCCAGTTCCATTAGGCAATTCATTCCCTTTCTTTTTCTCTACTATTGAAATCTTGCCAACTAGCAATCGAGGTACTGCCTAATAACAAATGCCCCGTTTCTCTGATATCCATATCAAACACCTAAACAGATAAAAACTAAAACTCCAATGCTCCCTCATGATCCTGTGGCCCTCCCCCCATCGTGTCCAGAACATACTCCGTACATAGGGTATATATGAATGTGCGTGTGTGTGTGTGATTTCATCTCTCTACCAAGCCCAGAGCACCTTGTGGTGGAGCGTACGGGCGCCCAGCCTCTCAAACTCAAACGGCGTGATCCACGAGTCGTTGGTTGACAGCTTCGCAAAGACGCTAGCTCCCTTCCAAGTGACTACCTGTTCATCCATATCCCTCGCGCTTCGACTGACAAGGATCCTATCATTGAGGTCGGGCTTCAACGCCTTCAGCCTCTCTTCTAAAACAACCGTGAGCTGCGGAACCTTGGCGCCGCCGCCGATGACCATGATACTGCCCAGCAAATCACGGACTTTCTTCTCGTCGCCCTTAGCAGCATTGTGAATGCTTGTGAGAATGGAAATGTCCAGCGGCGCCAGAGGCAGTACTTCATCTCTCTCAGTGGCCATGTCCTTGGCTCCGCGTGCTGCTGCGTCCACAAACATTCCTGGGGGTGGCTGCGTGGCTTGTGATTGTCCGGGGACTGGTGTGCCCGCTGCTCGAATGCTGCCCGGAGCAGAGCTATCGCCATTGACACCATCCTTGTTCGCTCCAAAGATGAATGGAGCTGGTACTGGAGTACTGCTGCCCTCAGGGGCTGGCGACCCGGCGTGCGATGCAATTGGTGTTCCGGTTGCTGTTTCGGCTTTGGGAAGGAAATTAAACTGCTGCTTCTCTTTGCTGGGTGTAGACACGTCAGGTTGTGACTGAGAGAAACCGTTTGCGTTGGACATGAGTGATGGCTTTACCAGCGCCAAGATTGCGAGCTGTGCGGCGGAGGATGGATCGTCAGGAATATCCACGTCGTAAGCGTTGTAGGAACGCTCCACAAGCTTTCTCCTTCCCCTGAGCTTTGTGCTGTTATCAAAAATTGATGGCTCAAATACTCCCATCGCCGCAAGAATGACTTCATCGTATGTCTTGAACGCATATTTCCTCGTAGGCTGGTTAGGTGCTCGGACGTGGAAGTTGAAGAGCTGCACCGAGATGTTGGCTTGAGACATGGTGCAATGCTTCGCTTTTAGCTCTTCAGCTAAAAGAAAATCATATCTTCTCCGTAGGTTAATTTCCTGGTATGGAAAGTTATCGTAGAGCATCATCTTGATGAAAGTCTCCGTAATATCATATCCTCCATACTTGAGATTGATTCTCGAGTCTTCAATGCACAGTCCGTCCTCGACACAGGTCACAGATGTCTTCTGGGCACCGATATCCACGACGCAGGCTTGCGTATAGCCGGCACCAAAAGTGGCTGCCATGCTTTCCTGGATAAAGCATACTCTGCTAAACTCAAACCAGGTCATGCAAGATCGCAAGATCTGCTCCACATACTTTTTGTCGTAAAGATCAGGAATGACAAAAACGCAGCTGTACTGCTGCCACTCGCTGTTTGTCTTCAAACCCAACTCTTGGCGCAGTGCCTTATCTAAAAGCGTTTCGAAATCGTCAAAGAGATGCTCTTGGCTTGTGTATCCATCCTCATTCCAGTATCCGTACTGGATAGGCCACCACAGCTTGAATTTGGGATTTGAGTCATCCGGGACTCGCAATGCTTCGCTTCCGATAAAGCAAGATGCCAATGAATTTGGATCCTCCAATTTTTCTATATCAGTCCATTCGACCTCTAGCACATCGTTATGTCTCTGGATGATCTCGGGTTCCGTGCGGCGATTGAATGTCTGGACAAGTTCCTTGGAGTTGGGAAGTACTTTTCGTTTGTTGGCACGCATCTCTATCTTTAGATCGTTGCACATCTTTTGGTATTTCTTCGACCACTCTTCTCCATATTGCTGATCCGTAGTCTTTGCTTCAAACTGGCGTCGGGGCAAAGCCTCGTACATCTCCGATTCGGTTTGTGGGAATTTGGTCGCTAAGGTAGTTGGGATAGTCTTGGGGAGTGCATCGCTCGCGAATCCAATGCGCAGATTTTGGCTTCCAGGGTGGATGACAATCACTCTAGATGGGTCCATCCCGCCCGAGGGGGTCGCAGCTCCGTCATCTTCGCCGAGATCTGGCAGTGGTAGGGGCAGCTCGCCATTAGCAGGCTTTGAAAGAGCACGATCGCGGTCCCGGGCACTCTGTACTAGTCTATCGCGAGTCGCATCGCTTTGGAGTCGGAGGGCTAGGACCTGATCATCCCTTTTCATATAATCTCTGCCGCCAGGAGTTAGTCGGCTCGTCCAGCCACTCGGGTCGCTGCGAATTCTCACGTATAGTAATTCTTCTGGTTGATGGGAGTAACATCGGGCCATGATGTCAATTTCATGCCATTGTCGGTTCTCTCCAGCCCTGCGCGGTTTTTGATGTTAGCATGTGGCAGCCGGTGCGTCGACAGGAAGCCGGGGTTTCCCATGACACAAAGCTGGAGCTGCATTTACGTACCCTCTCTGAGAAGCACTCTCTCTGAGACTTTGCCAACCATCTTGATGGTGTAGCACCTTTGGCGCCAGAATTGGATAGCGGGTGGTGTTGTGCAGTGTTATGGATGAGGAGGAATTTTATGGTGCACTCGTCATCTTGTCCTCGCTGTAGACGCGATTGACACGCCAAATGCGATTAAACTTCCTACGATCCAAGGGACCGAGCCGATAAGATAGCTTGTGCCTGAAAATGGCGGATTTTAGATAATCCGGGTATTCCCCAAATACATTCGAGGGAAAGGTATGTTATAGCAACCAAAGAAGAAGAAAATATGTTTAATTACGAGACAAAGAATTGGAATAATTGGATAAATCAATTTGAATCCTAGCTATCGTTTATCGGCTTCCTGTTCTACCCGGAGTACAATGGCATGAAATAATAGTCATAACTGGAGTACGGAGCACAGACTCTATTGTCACTATTACCAGAGAGTCTTGGGGTTTTCAATACAGGCTGCGCGTATGGCAGAGTATTACAGGCAGCATACATATCGAACTAGGGCAAATAAAGCACTACATAGACTAGCGAAATTATAGAGATCACTTGGATACTATTTCCAACAAAGTAGGTGAAAGACTTGTATTCAAGTCCACAATCCACACTGAGCCGCTACCCTAGAGCCTAGTGGAATCACTATTGGTGATGAGAGGTCAGACAGACATTGGAAGCTTATATAAAAAGATTAGATGTAAGAAATGGATGTATACACGCCGAATAATAGCATACCTATGGGTACGTATAATAGGTACTATGTATTGTTGAGTGGATGCACCTGTGGTGCCCTTGGAATCTGCCCAAGCATGTGCTTGGAGTAAAGGCGGCCAAATGTCTTATGTCACTATAAGCACTGACATGACAGGCTAGATCGTCGTCTTACAGCAGCCTGCCGCAACTTGGCACCTGCACCGACTGAGCTGAAAAAGGCAATTTGAGTGACCGAGTAATATCAGTGCTTTTTTGCTCCGCAAGAATGAAAAACACGAGGTACCTGCGTACCCGCAAGTGTACCTAGGTAGGTGCTGATGCATGCCGCCCGAGTCACCTGACAGACGTACAAGTATGTCACTGAATGACGTAGCTAGCTTTATCCTACTAGGTAGGCAGCAGAGCAGCCAGCGCCAACTTTCAAACAACTTCGCCTCAACTCCTACACCTCACTGCCTTATTGAGATACATATACCTACGAATATTCTGCCTTTGAGAGGTCTATCGTGATAGCTATACAAAGCTGCGGGAATTGCATTTATCGACATTTCTAGCATCTCTTACTAGGTTAGTGGACTGCCTGTCCCGTCGACTCAACATGCCCGTACAGGTGTACACTACGAGCCCCATCAATGCGACCAAGGCAACGGAAATCACTCCAAAGACACAACAGCCAGAGGAAGAAGGGTCTCATGCAAGGCCGCCTCCACCGACAACATCATTAGGAAGCCCAACAGCGTATCCTCCTGCACAGCCAGGCGCTCGGCCATCACTGCCTATCCAGACTGGAGCGCCACAGCCATCCAGCATTTACCAGCCATCCTCAACCCAAGAGGCCAATTCAAGCCCGCCGCCTCCACAGCCTGGTACGGTGCCTTCGCCTCCAGGGAAAAGCCATCTTCCGCCCCCCCCAAAGGCTAGAGAGACCTTACAACAGGCACAAACAGTGCCCATGCCGCCTCAAATGTCTTACCAGCTGCCGGAAACGGCCAATCCAACTCAGGGCGGCTCATCAACCTCCACTTCTACAGCCTACTCGCCAAGTGTGCCACATCCAAGACTTGTGCAGACCTCCGAACCAGACTTCTCGCATCCTCCAGGCTACCAGCAGAACATCAATGCCGCAGAATTTAACCGCGACCAACGAGAGGCTTACAACGCTTCTTTTAACCAAGAGTCCTACCTGGCCCATGAAGCTGAGAGTGTCTGGAACACGGCAAAGAAATGGGCGGCGGCTGCAGGAGATAGTATCGCGGCAGCAGAGAACGAGGTCTGGAAGAGAATTAACAAAGACTAGCACCGCTCCCTGGATAAAAGTATACATGGACCGGGAGATACGAGCACATGGCCACCTGAACGACATAATCCGAGGAGCCTGGAGCAGTAGAGACAACAAACGAATATTGCAATGCGCTACGTTTAGTAGGTAATGAAGTTAGGCTATACATGCGAGCGAGATTTAGATACAAATGAGATCTCTTTTACTTTTTTAAACAAGAAATGTTTTCGGAGAATCAATATGTTCCTACGCATAGACTGCGCTGAAGCTAGATCGATCGATTCGTCAAAGCTTCGGGTGGCAAATAGGCAAAGCACAGTGTCGCGCGTCATGCATGAGCACCCGTTAAGACGAATCAGTGTTGAACCAGAAAGATCTCAAATCAAGATTCTGACGCAATATACCCGTATAGATCCGTGACAGGGTTGTTACGAGATCGACACTAGGCGTTTTAGTAGTGGCAGTCGCAATTTGCTGCCAGAGTTAAATATAGCTCTGAGCTGGGATCTGCCTTTCATTTCGCCTACACAATCCATCAGCTGTTTACGGAGTTGCCTTGAAGAATGTTTCAACTCTGAGCTGACCCGGGCCCATTTTGCTGAGTCTCGAGTCTCGCGTCTATAATTTGATCGCGGACCATGAAGCTATCACTTTTTGCAAGTACGTCGTAGTGACAGACAGAAATACTTCAAACTCGTTTCTGCGTTTGGATGACCCTTCCATCTTGTGCAGGAAAAGTGGCATGAGAATTGGTGAATCAGGCTTAGCTGGGATACCTCCGACGCATCTGAAACGCGTATAAGTGACGGGGGGATCCTGGGCTGAGCTACCAGGCGGTACCTCTGTTTTCTCGCGTAGCAGTAGCGTGTCGCGTGTACCTCCTGGTAAGCCAGCCGTAAGGCTGCGACCTTTGCAATTAAACTGAGACAGCTCCCCTGCATCCTGCCTCAGGAACCAGGCAAATCAGAGCCCTCGCAACGTCGCATCGCCCACTTTAGACCTCTTCAAAACACAACTCCACCATAACCAGCTTTCCCCGTCCACCCATATCCATCTCGGGTCCGTCTCGAGGCGTAGACGGCCCGGCTTGCTTCGCTGACTTGTCGTCTGGACAACTAATCACTGCTTCGGCTTTCGCATAGCAGAATAAGAGACGAGAGAGACGAGAGAAAGTCGAGGCCAAAGCGGATGCGCAATTACAGTCGCGGAGGCTAATGCGGGCCTGTGGGCGCGCGAGAGAGCTCCGGTGCCACACCCGTGGATCGACTTTGACTGCATGTCAATGGGCACTGCCGGATAGGATAGCGTCTCTGCTTTCTACGAATGGCTACCGACCGTTTGTCTCCTCCTTAATCTATTGCGGGGGCCTGGGTCTCTTTGGTTCGTAGCCAAGCGTTTTATCTGCTTCCACATATGGCTCTTGACACACGCTTAGCCAGGGCAGCGAGCTCGTGATCGGCTTCGAGTCCGACTCGGTCATCTCCTCTTGCAGCGGCGACACCGTTGTTCCGCAGGCGTGATCTTGCAGCTGGGCATCTGGCATACCATGTACTCCGTATGTACTACCAGTATGGCTGCTGCCTTGAGCCGCTGTCTCACGGCTGGTCGGAGAATAGCCGTTTAGTTGGGCCGCAGGTACGGACGGATGCTACCACACCATGGACGCCTTCGAGAACGTCCTACCGGTATGTCTCTCTCGATTCCAGTCAGCAGGGGGGCCTCCAATGGATTGTGAAGCACCGGCTTCGTGATATTTGCTGCAAATGGTTTGGTTCACATGCCCTCTCACACTGGCGGGCTGACCAAGACTGCTATGATCTGATATCAAACCAACTGCCTCCGAACGCAAAAGGACCAAGCGTCTAATCAGCCTTTCTGCCTCACCCCCCCCACACCAGGATTCGTTGCTGCCCCTCCCCATCATATCCAAGGCGGCCTTCCCGATGCTTGTGATGCATCTGCTCCGTTCTTGTGTGGATCTTGATTGTCTACTGGAGATTACCGTGTGATACTATCTCGCATCTCGTCGTCTTTCTTTCTTCTTTGGTGCGGGTCTCCGTAGCCTGAATGTTCTCCCGTACTTCTAGCCTCGTTTTAGTTGCTGTGGCACACTCAAGGGCTTCGTACTAGTTGCCCAAAGAGAACTATCTTTAGAACGCAGGGCTGCAAGTGTAGCCGTGGCGTCAACCCTTGACCTTGACATTGTGCCATCACCATATTTGCTGTCTACTATTATGCTTTTGGCCACTAGGTGATATCGAAGTGAGCTATCAGATATAATCGCAGATGGAAATCTGGAGATCCCATGCCAATGAGTACTTGAGTGGACGAGGCAGAGTCAACTCTGACCATAAGCAAGCAGACCAAAAGAGCCAGCGATTTGGATATGGGGCACTCGACAGGGCCCCAAGTGAGCTCTCGGTCTCGACTTTCTGGATGTCACGTTATGTGACGCATGCTACTCTCTCTGCTACTTGCGATATCTCCTAGTTTATTCCCAGACTCTGCTCTGCTCTGGCCAGCAATTATTTTCCGAGAGTTTCTTTTTTTAGTCGAATAATCCACTTCACCCGTGCCGCGTCAATTATGACACAGCTCTAGCTGTTAATGTCCAAGGGCGTTCCAACGATTGTTTCTCCGTTGCAAGATCAGGTTATGCCTGGGAGATGAATCGTTTTTTTCGGTCTCAATTCGGCTGCCCTGACTAGCCGTTATTACGACTCTTTTACCCGGCTTTCTGGCCCGTGCCCGAACATGGATACGTCTCCCCAATATCGAGCCAAGGCCAAGGGCAGTGGGAAAAAAGTAACAAAGATAAATTGCATCGCTTAGATGGCAGCTTAGTTAAAGTGGCGTCATTTTCGCACAAGCCCTGGTCGAGCCTTTTGGAAAATGGCGTTTCTGATCCGAGCATGGATATTTGGGAATGCTGGCGCGGTCGCCGCGGCGCGGGAGCTCCTCTGGGCCTCTCAGACTAGCAGCTGATCCTTCTCTCGTTCGCCCCGGATATCGTGAAGCTGCACCATGGCCCGATGGTCCAGGCTGAGCCGGTGATGATACTACCTTTTCTCGGACTAGGCTGAGTGGGAGGCGTTGGGCACCGCTCACAACGCTCAACTTTCAGCCTTCTCTCCGCGGTGTGCGGGCTGGAGAATTTAGCAGACGCGACAGGCTTTTTTGATATCGTCGTCTTACGTGTTTAGCAGCGAATTCTTGACTGAATCTAACGAGAAGGGGCCTTTTATTACCTTGATTGGTTTCACTCGGTATTTTGAATCGTTTCAGTGACACCATTTTGGCCTAACTTGAGGATAGAGGCGTCGCGGCCGATCTTCAACGGCTGAGGGCCGACATGCTGATTGGCCAACAAGCTCCTTGAAACTCCCAGTCTGTCCACCCCCTGTCGCCCAACCCTCTCATGCCCACTTTCCTTGTCTGTGCCTTGCGGGTACGCCAATGCAGAGAGCCGAAGGCCTGTACGCAGGCACTGTAAGCCAAGCCCAGGCCAGCCGGCTGCACCCCATATGGCTTGGTTCCTGGGATCTTGAGAGGCACCGGGGGTGTAGGTGCCGGCATTCAGTGTTCTGAGCATGGCCCCGTCGGTTTGGCTCAAACTACGGAGCACGGAGTAGGACCACAATAGCATGGTGGTATTTTCGCTGGGGGCCAGTCTGGCTGCTCAGGGTGCAGCTTGTCAACGACTTATACACGGCCCCTGCCCGAGAGCCTCGCTCTCTCCGTAGGCCACCACCATTCAATCACTCATCCACTTGGCCAATTTCTGGAATCTTTTATCTGCTCTGGATTTTGAGTTTTGTCTTTCCTCATCTATGCCCCATCGCTCTTAATCTCTGCAAACCCCCCCCCTTCCAGTGCAGATTGAGAGCCGACTCTCATTTCGTTCATTTATCAATTTCCTGCTTGGCCGCTCACGATCTTTACGAGTCAACTGCATAATCTTACAACACGACTTATCATATACTACCTCCCACTACTACTACCACTCACTAGTAGTTGGCCTGTCTCTTGCTGCTGCTGTCCCTCCTTCCTACCCCCCCTATTCTCTTTTCTTTTTTGATCCCCCTCACTCCCTTCGACGCCGGCCCCGGATATACTCCTTATACCAGACGATCCTACTCTCGCTCTCTCTCCTCGACATTCTCTAGTGACCTGGACGTTCGTTTATCTCTTCTGGCCTCCGAAAACACGACGACTGCAACCATATTTTGACACCATCACGGATTAGTGTAAGTGAGAACTCTATAAGAGAGGGATCCCTGGCTATGCTATGAGCAACACAGTCTCTCTTAACCCCGGGTTGCTTTGCCTAAACGGTGTTGCATGACCGTCTCCAACGGCGCCGCTGATCAGCGAATAGGGCCTAGCCATTCATTTCGACCGTTTAAAATTATTAAGGCAAAAATCACTGAGTGCCGAGTCTGTCGACGACTTTGTCTATATTTAGCTATGGAGCCTAGTCACAATGGATTGTATGTTCCTTGCCTCTCTTCCTATCCTCGTCTATCGATACTTACCTGTGACCCCTTGTAAAAGTCGACAACATATTCAGAAATACTTTTTCCATTCAAGAGGCGCAAACAACAAGGGCGATTCTGATGCTGCTCTTCAAGAGCCATCAATCAACACACTGAGCATCAGCGACATCCCTCACAACGAGGCAATGCAACCATCGGGGATGCCTTGGATGCCGCCAGCGACTCACCCGCAACAGGTGCCGGCAACGACTCAAGAAGGCATCTCATACTACATGAGGGACGGTAACCATCCAGTAAACACATGGGAACACTCGCTGCCGCCCTCCTCGACCTCCGTCCAGCATAGATCCACCGAGGCTGTGACTGCGCCTGTCACGTTAGCCCAGGGGCTATACCCTGCTAATGCGATGATGACTGCCGAAGTCTCGAGAGATCCGAGCGGCTTTGTTCTATCTGATGCATCGCATCGGTGGGCTCAAAAGCCACCGGGGGAGAACTTCGACCTTCCCGTATTGGATTCGGAAGCGCCCATCGGTCAAGCATACACCACCGACGACACCGTTCCCATTCTTGATTTAAGGTATTCAACCCCGTCGCAAGACAACTCAGATCGATTGAATTTGGACGGCAGCGTGGCTAGCCATCGCTTGTCTGGCTCGTCCTATGCCGTGTCGACAACCGGAGGGTTATCCGACATGCCTTCGTATGAGGACTTCTCTGCCGCTCTCTCCGACGTTCGATCACTCAACTCTGACTACCCACCTCCTTCAAACAGGACCTCCCTCATGTCATCCACACAACTGTCACCTGTGGCATCTCCTCGCCTGACGCCACAGACCCGCCCCGAGCAAGTCAGAACACAGAGTCGCGGCCGAGCCTCGCCGTCTCCACGGCCAAGCATGAGGACTGCTCCTTACGACATCACTCGAGGGAACAAGCAGCGCTGGTCTACCGGATCCTATGGTGTGGGACAGAGAAGACCCTCCCCCGCACTCTATCACTCGCCTCCCAGTGTTCCTCAGAGATACTCTTACCAATCGTTGCCTGCGCCCTCCGCTTCGGCCATGTTCCCTAACTCGCAGCCAATCAATGCAAGCAACCCTCTTGCTGCTAGACCGCCTTTTATGATGGCTGGCGCACCGGGATTCAACAGGAACAACATGGTCCTTGCATCCCAAATGCCGCCGCAGTTGCCTAATCAGATACCCTCGTATTTCTATAACCACAACGAGACGCACGGTGTTGTTGCCACGCCACCGACCCTGGCCTCGCATGGCCTCCTCCGAGTTCTTCAGAGCAACGGCGAACCGCATCCTTTGACTGGTCTCTACGCAGACCTCTCGGACCCTCCGGATTTGTTTGGATGTCTCCACGAAGAGCAAGCGCCTCCCCCACCGGAGGATATGAACCCTTCAGACCCTGAGATGGTGCCTTATGAGCAAGAGTTGCGATTTGAAAACGACCTGTACACCCCCCGCTGGGTTCGAGGACATGGCAACAAGAGGGAAGGATGGTGCGGTATCTGCAAGCCTGGACGATGGCTGGTGTTGAAGAACTCTGCTTTCTGGTACGACAAATCCTTTTCGCACGGCATCAGCGCGGCAACCGGTACACCATTCCAGGAGCCCTTGGATTCGAGACGTATGAATGGCAACCCTGACATCTGGGAGGGGCTTTGCGGAAGCTGTAACGAGTGGGTGCCCCTCGTCAGCAGCAAGAAGAAGGGAACGACTTGGTTCAGACACGCATACAAGGTAAGTGCTGCGTCTTGGAGCAAGAGAAACTCTTTGCTGTATTGATTAATACTAACTGGAGGAAAAACTAGTGTCATACACATCAGAAGGTCAAAGATTCTCATAAACGTCGCCGAGACAACAGCCAAAGCCGAGTTGGTGGCCACATGCCACCTATGCATGATTCACGACCAGATTCGCACAGATCAATGACGCCCCAAATATCTTCTCCAGGCTCTGGAGTTGACGCACCGAGCCTAGCGATGGCAGCCTCGATGCCAATGCCTTCGCAACCCATGGACTCTCGATCGTACATGATGCCACAGCAGCAAATGCAAGGACAAGGGCCTGTTGGCATGATGCCACAGAGATCTAGTTCCGTTCGATCGCAGAATACGCCCATGGACTCATACCCCGGCATTATCTAATTTTTTCGAATTGCTTTTCCTTGACGTCTTTTCAAACACACTCTCTCGCTCTTTTTTTTCACTGGAACTACAATCGTTTATCAAAGTCACTTGCTGCTCGAAATTTCCTTAATTTTGGATTCGATACTCATGCGTCACGTTCTGGAAGTATAATGCCTATAGAGACGCATGAAATTTAGATTACGCGACACGACAAGCTCGCGAATACCTTTTTGGAGGGGCTGCTTTTGGTCCCCCCAAACCTCTTGTTTTTTGATTATGTCACTCTCTACACTCCTCTCCTAGACAATTTCTTATCTTTTCTCTGTTCTTTTTCTCTTTTTTTTGATTACTTTTACCTTTCTTCGCTTCAATTATTCCTTATTAGATTTTTCCCTTCCCAGTCTCTCCCTCATACACCGTTTATTCACGCTTACAAAACAAACAACTACGATTACGGGATACCACCAATCATTGATACCTTATTATAATTTTTTTACGCCTTCTCACGCTTTATACATATAGATAGACATAGATGGAAACAAACGAGTACAAAGGGTTTATACTTTAGGATTAATCATTGGATATGATCTCACGAGATGGGAACAAACGGGAGGAAACAGACTGGGATATTCGGCGCTGCGGGCCAGCTGAGAGAAAGGGGGGATATACCACGGGATAAATAGAGGCTTCTTTTTTGGAATTTTGTTGTTGTTTATTTAGTATACGGAAGATGTATAATTTTTTTTCTTCTTTTACATAGTCTTGGAATTTCTTCTTCTTCTTCTTCTTCCACCTTTTACGCCCGCTATCTTCTTGTTTTTTGTTGTGATTCTACCCGTACTAGCAACTACGGTTCTAGGCTCCGGATAATACGAGCCAAAAGGTTCCACACCACCTAGACGGGAGACCCTGGTCTGTTTCCCCTCTCCAAAAAGGTAATCTAATATTATGCTGATTTATGCGGCTGAGGCAGGATTGGTAAACTGCAACGGTATGTAGGCGAAGCTAATCTCGGGGCTGATGGTTCTTTTGAGCAGCTGCGTGCGCCCTTATTGCCTTTTTGCTCTGCTATTTAATGGGAAAACCCAATAGGCAGGGCGGTTTTCCTAGTAGAGCAATAGGTGTTTGGTTGGATTTAGGTGTGACTTACATGCAAGTAGTAATATATTGATGTGGCTGACTACGAACTTCGCGGTAAGGCGCTGATATACCCACCCTGTCTGGTGGGAGCTGAGGCCAGGGGTGCATGTATGTAGGTGTGCGTGCTACCTAGCCATGGAACGTGAATGTTGATATTCCCGCAGCGCCAGATCAATACGGGCGTATCCCAGTAGAATAGGATCCTTTGTCTTTCCATCCAGCATGTTGCATGATTTACACCATGCTTAGCAAGAAAAGAAAAAAAAAGTCGAGATCTGATACTGTCGAGGGGGTGCTCAGCTGCCTTTTGGGTAGGCGTAGAGGGCCAGGTTCCGAGAGGGGGGTTTGTAGGTGTGGAGATGATTTTCTGTCGCTGCCCAACCAACGGAAAACCTGGAAGTCAACAATCATGGCATGTATAATGGGCTCATCGTATGAATCCCGCGGCATCTACGGAACCCATGGGGGGGAGTGTGTGTTTCCATGTTGAATATGGAGCATTACTTGTGAGATATAAAAGACGCCAGGAGGAAGAGAAAAAAAAAAAAAAAAAGGTCACGATCTTTTT
>KQ479144.1:55674-130386 GCA_000331835.2 Trichoderma hamatum GD12
AAAAAAAAAAAAAAAAAAGGTCACGATCTTTTTTTTATTTTTAGCGCTGAAACAATGCAGGTACAAAACAGCAGATAAAACCAAACATTGGGGCTCTGGGACCAAGGGTATAATGGTATCCCATGAGACCACACGATGCTTCTTTCCCCAGAACCCGGACATAAGATAAAACGTTAGCAGGGCAAGAAGGTTTCCGCTTGGTGTTTCACGGGATGAAGATGTCGGACCATGCTCTCCTGCTTTGTGCTTCAGAAAAAAGAAGCTGATATTTTTTTTTTGAATGGGCTATTTTTAAACCAAGCAGCTGATTCACGATGAATCCTTGTATCGTGACGGTATCTTTTTCAATTTTTTTTTTTTTTACTTCTTCTTCAGTACTTTTTCTTACGGATATGGCCGGATATGGGTGGACTCCAAGGATCCGCAGAGCAGAGCGCATAACGTCGATTCATGCGAGCTTAGATGAAATTGCGCATCGTCGAAACAAGATAGATTGGCCGCTGGTGCTATGCTAAACTAGCAGTTACATAGCCTCGAGCTATCTTGTAGATTTTTCTGATCCATTGGATCTTGCGAGTTCGCCGGTTCGCTACGTTTGGCATGGTCCGCATCATTGAGTCGATTGGGTAGGCCAGCAATGCGCCCCTCTTCCTCTTCTGTTAGCAAAGGAAGTGAGCAATAATGGCTGTATTGGGTGGCAACATCTTTTTTTTTTTTTTTTCAAGGAAAGGCTTCTTCTTCGTGCAGTTTATGTTTGTTTTGTGCATTTGGAAGTGCACAGGCTTATGCCGATTCTGGACATAGCGTGGCTGCCTAGGTGGTTAATGAGTGTCCGAGTCTGGGGAAGATCGAGATCGGATTTTCGTCCGGGACTTTGATTATGGCGGCAGTAATTTGTGCGGAATACGCAGTGATGCAGAACAAGTATAGTAGGTATGTCTGTGCTACTCTTGTATATTGCGTTTGCATGGCGAGAGTGGTAGATACTCGGCGTAGATACTGGTTATATTCGCATTTATGGTATTAGGTAAGATCAGCCAGGCTGTTGTTTGTGTCTCGTGAGTTATGGTGCGTTTTTTGGCTTTTCTGACGTGAAAGCTCAAGACAGCGCCCAGGGTTAAAAATTGGGAGTGGAATCGAGGAGGTCGCTGTCTAGCTTTTTCAAAAAGGAAAATCTTGCCAATGACTAGCAAATACTCTCTATTCTGATTCATACGAATGTTGTATACCTATTGAAAGTGCTCGTGGATTCGGGCATCGGATCACATGCATACAAAGTGCTGTACGGTGTTATCGGATCTAAAGATAAGGGTGCCATGGCAATAGCATTTTGATAGCTGTGTTTACGCACGTATTATCTACTAGTACTTGTATACCACAGCCCCCGTACAATTCGTTACATGTAAGCAGTAATAATCACTCCCAACATGCCTATAGGTAATACTGAATAGCATTCACATCGTCATGGCATCTCGCCGAACAGAGCTGCGCAGCTTCTTATTCATCATGTCATTCTGCTGCGCTAATCCGCCCGTGGGATCCATGGTGGAGAAGGACTTGTCCCAGATTAGGCAAAAGAGGCTGCTGAACCGCCCATCTAGATTCCATATTATATCAGTAGCGCTGCGGACAGCGTGCTGCTAGTAGGTAGTAGGTAGTTGTAGTAGTACCCGTGCTATTATCAATAGATGCTGTAAACTGTACTACGGCGCTTGGGAAATTGGCAGAATACGAAGACCGGCCTCGGAGACGAGGCGGAAAGATTCATATTCGTTACCACAAGATAGAGCCGGATCAAGAGATTTGAGCTACTTACTCCTTTTGGGCATGCGGAGAGGAGCATCCGGGAGCCCTACTTATCTAATCCATGTAGTATCGTATCTGGGAGAGATTCTATACTGTAGGTAGTAATAGCTCGTAGACACACACGGAGTGCATATGCACGTAAGGGACGCCCATCAACAAAAGCCCAACTTCCCCCCTTTTTTCTTTTAATCTTACGAGTGCAACCAATGCACCAGCGCAGCGTGTCTTGCTCCAGGAGAAACATCAATGGCCGTTGATTTCTCACGGCCTGGTTCGGAGCAAAAGTAGCACGTACGACTAAGATATTACTCGCACAAGTACTCGTACAAGGGCTCTCCAGGAAGACCCCGGGACTGTAAATCCCCGGCCACCGTGCCCTATATCACCTGTAGCCCAAATGCCGTGGCAATGCGGCCGTGCACTAACGCAACAGCACCCTGCCCGCTGCACCTGCGCTGCACCTGCGCTGCACTGCTCCATTTTCAGCGGGTTTTCTGCCTAGCATTACCTCCACTGAATTACCGGAGTACCGCATCACCACCACCTTTGCCAGTCGCCATACTGTACATGCACTTGGCTTCCTCTCCGCCTTTGCGCTGTCCTATCTGCCACCACTCGACTCGTCCTCTGTCTCTTTCTTCCTCTCCCTCTTCTCTGCTTCATCGCCCATTGTCTGCCGCACAACCTCCTGGTCCGCCCTTGGATAGCTGGTTGATGCTCAGTGGAGCTGCCGGACAAGACTTGCCTCCCTTGTTTTTCGCCTGTCCCTCTCCTTTGCCTTGCTTTTTGCCGTTGCTCTGCGTTGGCTTTGCTGTTCGGTAAGACAAACATCTCCCTCTCCCTTTTTCACGCCTGTTTATTGGCAACTCTATCCAAGAGAGCAACGAAGGAGGCTGATAAGACCAGTTTTTTTGTCTTCTTCTTCTTTTTTTTGACCGCCTTTGCATTTGCAGAGCCAGTGCCAGATTTATACGACGTTTTTTCTTTCTTCTTTTCTTTTGCATCTTGTCATGACCGTTCACGAGCACTTTGGATAATGAGAAACGAGCCACTGCGATTTTACACTACTCTTTGCCCAAGCAACCAAACACCCACTCGACAGCTTTTCCACACCCTTTGGATCTGATCTTATACCGCCCTCCCCTCAACAGAGAAATACAATACAAATAAGCACACCACTATTGCATCGAGGGAAAGGAAATTGAAAAAAAAAAAAAAAAGCCTCCCTTGCAAGCATTTATATATATATACTATATACACAGCATTTTTTTTCGGGGCTTCCCCACGGCCCGAATTGACGGTGCACGCACTGGGATGCTTGTGTCTGGCTTATCGTAGCGAACAGGAATTCGAGCTGATATGAGCGAGGATCAACAGCTAGTATCAAGGCATGTCCGCCTTGTCAAACACTCTGAAGCATGCCTGCCCTCCGCTCCCTCCAACAGTGGCTAACCATCCTTTCTTGACTCCGCACAGCAGCAGCTTTGGAGATCCAAACGCTCACCCGCCGCCTACGCCGAAGCAGACTCCCACCTCTGGTGCATTTCCAAGCCCGATTTTCGAGACGCCGAAACCTCCCCAGGGATCCTTTGCCGACACCAGCGGCCTGACGCCTCGCTTTGCTGAGGAGTACTCAGTCTTCAACGCCACGCCGGGCAATCTGCGAGGGGCACAGTTCCCCTTCGCAGATTTTGTGCCCACCACTCCCTTCGCATCGGCCTTTCTAGGGCACAAACGACAGCTGTCCGCCGACGAGCAAGCTGTCGAGAGGCTTGCTATCGAGATTGCAACCCGAGCCAACATACCACCGTCGAACCCCAATCTTCCACCGCCTCCCGTTGACCCTTCTCGACGCCTGCCTTCCTCACCGGCCGCTTTGATATCGTCTACAAAGGCCGCTGTCAACTCCGAAGCCCAACTGGGGCCTGCCTTTTCCTCCTCCTCACATACCAAGTCGCCGAAGAAGGTCCGCCGGGGTACAATTGAAGGATCCGACGCTGCCCAGCCTCTATCGCCGCCGCCGTCGGCTCACAAGAGCGACCAGAAGCTCGCCCCCAAGATCAATATGCAAGATGACCAGAATTATGGTCACCCAGACTTTAGCGACGGCTTCCAGGGCATGACGGGAATGATGGGCGGCGCCGAGGACATGTTTGTGTACCCAATGTCTGCTCCCCCGGGCCAGGCAAACTTCTGGGACCCCGCCATGGGAATGGACTTGGATTTCAGCACCGCAGGCGCCGCCTTCTTCCAGCCCTCGCACCGCCACACCGGTTCTTTCGACTGGAACAGCGATATCCAGCTCTTCCAAGACCCGGTGCCGCCGCCTCCTCCACCATCATCGAACCAAGAGAATGTCCAACCAAATGCCCAACATATCAGCCAGCCGGCCCGGAGGGAGAGGATGCTGGCGCCTAAACCGCCCATGACCACTGGACAATCTACGGCTCCCATAACCACATCTGCCATGTTTCAAACATCCATGGAGGACTCGTTTGGCTTGGCAACTCCCATGGAAGGCGTGGACCCAGGGCTACTTTACAGCCGGCCCCCAACGTCGTCGATGAATGCTGAATTCAACCACATGAACACATCATCCGCAGACATGATGCCTATTGCAGAAGCTAGTGGCAACTCTCGTATGATGGCCCAGCCTCGCCGGACCAATAGCATGAAGGAAACAAAAAGAGGCAAGATGCCGGATCGTTCCTACACAAGCTCCCCAGTCAAGGCCATGAGCCGTCCAGAATTGAACCGCAGCCTAAGCGAGACCCGAGGCAAGAAGGCAATGGGCCGGGGCGCATTGCCAACTTTGGCATCCACCTCCAGGCCGTCATCACAGACTGGGAACATGAGTGTGAACACAGATGTGGGAAAGTCGGGATCGCAGCTCTCTAGGTCTGGGAGGATGTCGCCGCTCAAGAGCCAACGACGGCTGTCGAGCTTGGCGTCTATCCCCGAATCTGCCTCTCAGCCACAGCTTCATCGACCACGAACATCAGTAAGGTTCACTATAGATGCACATGGGCGAGCTCGAGCGGAAACGACAGTTGTGGTAGAGGAGGGTGGGAGCATTACCCGCAGTCGAAGCTCTCGAGAGCTCTCATCGACGAGGAGAAGCTGGGAGTCTTCTGATGACGAGTCCTCCACGGACGAGGAGCCAATCATCATTCCCAGCCGGGCTAATTCATTCAATGCATCGTTTGCGTTGCCTGACCCACGCAAGCCAGTTGGCTCAATCTTTCATTCGGGGCGGCGGAGCATCAGTGATAGGAGCAGGAGTGCTTCAACCCCTTCTCTCGTGACGCCAATCGATGGAGAAAGCGAGGCAGAGACAATTATGACAGATCATCACGAAAGGGGAGGAGATGCAGCGAGCGAACTGCGCAAAGTGGTAGAAGACCGACAGAAGCGATCCATACAAATGGAGAATACTCGACCACATCAGCGTATTCTGACCTCGAGCGGTTCTGGAAATTTTAAAAACAGTGCCATATCCCCAGTCAGCATGGCAGACTCAAACTACAGAACGGAGGGACACAGGATTCGATGCGTGTGTAGTAGAAATGATCCCGATGAAGATAACGGCTATATGCTTCAGTGGTATGTTTGATAACCTTGGAGAGTAAAAAGCCGGATTCAACTAACATGAAGCCGTTTCTAGTGAGTCATGCGAGATGTGGCTGCATGGGAAATGCGTCAACATTAGCAGACGTACCATGCCAAGCGTATACATCTGTGGCTACTGTGCCAACACCCCTAATGTTGCGGCACGGCGAGCACAGCAAAACATTGGCCGGGGAAGCAGTGGAGGACAGTCGGCGTCATCTCTGCAAAGCAAGACGCTTCGGTCCCTTCGATAGAGGGCATTGAGGAAAAAGACGGAAACGAAGAGGGAGAGAGTGCACGTGTGGACGTGTGAAGGGAAAAAAAAAAAACTAACTAAGGGACATATATATGATTTTGACAAGAAAACAAGCAAGCAGAGACACAGGTTGGGCAAAGCAAAGGATTTTTTTTAATGCGTTATGTTGAATAAGATTAAACAGGGCTCTCTGCCGACTACTTACTTTACTACTCCTAGGAAACATGTAGACGAGCTGCAGTATGTTGTACATAGGGGGAAGATACCCTAATATTATATTGTTTGGGGATAACTATTGAAGCACAAACATTTGAGAAGCTGAAGTTGGATGTGAGGAAAGAGGAGCCAAGTTATTGTGATAATGCTAGATCCGTGTAATAAAGTGTTAATACATGGTCGACGGGAAGCTGTTTGGTAGTTTGGGGGCTAATACAGGTGGCTGGTGTGAGCAATTACGTCGATGATGCTCCACTGAGGGGAAAGATTCGGAGGGAGCTGTCTGATATTGGGGATAAGCACCATAAGCTCTAAGAAGGCCACAGGCTGACTCTACAGAATATTCTACCTCGACGTGGAAGGATTGAATAGGGAAAAGGTACCTATAATGCTGTAGAGATTTTCTATTTTCTATTATATTTCAACTCTTAGCATGATTGGCATACATAGAAACGAGCTTTGCATATATAAGATCCAACGGGAGTGACATACAGGGAGACTGTTTGTCTAGAAAAAGTTTAAAATCCAATACACAATCCTCACCCAATTTCTTCCCTGGCTAATCCCGGCACAATTCGGCCCAATACTTTTTGTCCCGTAACTCGGTAATTCCCAACACATGATTCTTCAAGTCTCTCTTTTTCTCGTTAACATCGGCACATCAGGTTTCTAATGAGATGAGGCGCGCGCCGAAAAGCGGGGGAGCCGTCCGAAAATAAATTGCAACGCTCGTCCGATCGGGTCGGCTCCGACTTCGGCACTAGCTTTGGGCGTTTGAATGGGTTTCGTAGCCAAATGCCATTCTTTTGATTTCTCCAAAAAAGCTTAAAACATTCATCTTGCTTCTTCTTCTTCTTCTTCTTCTTCTTTCATATCTGGTCTATATATTTTCGTGACGTTTTCTTTTGCATATATACCACGCTCCAAATATATTTTCTAGTATCTTTAGAAATAAGCTTGGACACACATACACCATGGCGGAGCACAATATCGTTGTCTTTGCGGGAGACCACGCTGGTCCTGAGGTATGTCTTTGCCTTGATCTTGAGCGAATCATTGCGAAAGAGCTTTAGAAGCTTACAATTGAGGGCCTATGCTTACTTGGATATCTTACTTGCTGTAGGTTGTTACTGAGGCGATCAAGGTGTGTATAGATCTGAGGCCGTCGCGGGGCATCGCGGGGCATATTGCAGCGCAATGCAATCCAAGCCATTGCTTTTGCTCTTGCATAGCTTATGCTCCCTGCCTCGTGGCCAAGCTGGAAGCTTTGTGAATCTCGAAACTGACGTTGTTTATTTTCCAATGCATAGGTCCTCAAGGCAGTTGAGCAACACAGCCCCAGCGCCGGCAAATTCAACCTACAAGAGCATCTTCTGGGAGGCGTAAGTCTTTCTCTTCTCCTTCTCCTTCTCCCCATCCCAGCTTCTATTTAGTATTTGAAAGCTGTCTATCCTTCTATTTGCCATATGCAAAGCTAACAATGGGTGCCTCTTCTTTTCGCAGTGCTCAATCGATGCGACCGGCTCTCCCTTAACAGACGAGGCTCTCGCCGCCGCCAACGCCGCAGATGCCGTCCTGCTCGGCGCCATTGGCGGTCCCAAATGGGGCACCGGCGCCGTCCGCCCAGAGCAAGGCCTGCTGAAGCTGCGCAAGGAGATGGGCACATACGGTAACTTGCGCCCCTGCTTCTTCGCCTCCGATGCCCTCGTCGAGTACTCCCCCCTCAAGGCCGAGGTGTGCCGTGGCACAGACATTGTCATCGTCCGAGAACTCACGGGCGGTATCTACTTTGGCGAGCGCAAGGAGGACGACGGCTCAGGCCACGCCTGGGACACCGAGCCCTACTCCAGGGCTGAGGTCGAGCGCGTGGCTCGCCTGGCTGGCTTCCTCGCCAGAGGCCGCGGCGACACAAAGGTCTGGTCGCTGGACAAGGCGAATGTGTTGGCCACCAGCCGACTGTGGCGCAAGGTCATGACCGAGACCTTTGCCAAGGAGTTTCCCGACCTGACTCTCGAGCACCAGCTCATTGACAGTGCTGCCATGATCCTGGTCAAGAACCCTCGCGGCCTGAATGGTGTGGTTGTGACGAGCAACCTGTTTGGTGACATTATCAGCGATGAGGCCAGTGTGATCCCTGGCAGCATTGGCTTGTTGCCCAGTGCCAGTTTGAGCGGCATTCCTGACGGAAAGTCCAAGTGTAATGGCATCTACGAGCCTATTCACGGTGCGTATACAACATCCCCTTTCCCCTCCAGCAGGAAGAGAAGGTGGAAAATAGAAAGATAGAGGAAAGCTAACGGCGAGAAAATAGGCTCTGCCCCCGATATCGCCGGACGTGGTCTGGTAAACCCGGTAGGCACGATTCTCTCAGTAGCCATGATGCTACGATACTCTCTCAACCTGCCTAAGGAGGCCAAGGCCGTCGAGGAGGCCGTCAAGAATGCCATCGACAGTGGCCTGCGGACAAAGGACATGGGCGGCAATGCGGGCACCAAGGAGGCCGGTGACAAGATTGTTGATGAGCTTATCAAGGTTCTCAAGGCATAAGAAAAATCTTTTCATTCATAATTTGATGAGTTTTATGAAAATATGGTTAAAAACAATGGGAAAATATCACTGAAAGAGAAACAACCGGAAGTCGGAAGCTTTGGGATATATACATGAATCACGTGTTAGGGGTATTTCTGCGGAGGAAAAAGTATACATCAGTGAAAAGGGGCATATATAACGAAGACCCTTATGAATATCAAATACAAAAACTTTAAAAGATACATGGGGCATGGTGTTTCCTGAGCTCGATTAGAGCCTGATTCTGTTGAATTGGCTCAAAGACATATATTCTGTGAAGTCGTTGATGTCTGTCTGATAGCTTAGTATATGGAAATTCCGCAATGTTTTCCTGTAACTATCCTTTTCAACAAGGACTACACTATCATTCATTTCTCACTTCTTCGTTCAGTTATCTCAGTCACAGCTCTCTTCGTTCTGTTAAAAAGACCTAGTGGTTAAGTTTGAGAGACAGATCAGCGTCTCTAAGTAGCTGCCTGGGGACGTAGGCCGCATAGTGGCGAATAGCAACACTTTGTATCTTGAAATGAGCTTTGCAAAGACTTTGCCAGCAATTTGAGCGTGAATTGGACCTGAAAGCAGGAGGAAAGAAGAAAACATTCCCGCCAAGCGCCCATTAATTCAGCCAACTGGCAGAGCGTGCTCTTCCACTTCCACTTTCACATCTATCAGCTGGCAACGCGCGGCCTTGAAATTTATTGCTAGATTGGCTCCTCCATCTGTTCTTTTGTTTGATATTGAGGGAAAAAAAAACCGACTTGGCATAACCCTCTTTACTCTCTCCTTCTTGTCCCTCCCTCCATCTTGCATTCTCACAATACTTTACACTCCACCCATAGGCGGAGAACTCCAAGCAGAGCGACCTCAACATCCCGGATAGTCTGACGCAATATGGAATCCAATGAAAAGGGAAAAGCCCCAAGAGTAAACATCATCACAATTTCCTACAAAGACCTCGTCCGACACCCAAAGAATGGCAAGCCAGAGCAGATTCGCCCAGGAGATCCAGAATGGGATGACGGAATCGCATGCATAAAGGCATACCAAGCGCAAGCGACGACATTGACCCAAGCGCAGCAGGAGGAAATGCGAGACTTGATAAAGGGGCTGGATTATGTGATGTGCCCGACAGCTGTAGGAGTTCCTCAACCCCATAAATTCTACAGAACGACCATGAAGAAATTCAATAGCGAGGGCCAAGCCCCTTCGTGGCCAGTTTTTATTATTCTCACGACGTTGTATGACACGCTACCAAAAAGGTATATTAAAATGGTTCGTGAAGCTCATGGAAAGACGAAATTGTTCGATCATACAAAGGAATATCTTGCCATCGAGGGCACCGAGCCCGCTGAACCCCCCAAGCCACAGGGGAATATGGAAAAGCCTCAGCCGCGGCAGATGAAGCAAAACTTCGAAGGCGGCTCAGATCCGCGAGAGAGCGCGGAGGATAACGGAGTGGTTATATCTTCAGCGTCACCGTCCTCTACGGAGTCGGAAGAGGAAGACCTCGAACTCGCCCCAGTATCCAACCTCATTAATAAGGTCTGGAGCGACCAGCCGACGTCGAATAACCCCTTGGTTAACTGGTGGTACGGGAAGGACGTCGTGTACGGTTTGGAGGATGACTCAATGGATTATCTGAGAGATTACCCAATGTATCCTCAACCGCCTGTCCCAATGTCTCTTTCGAGGGTTAACCCGCCGAGGGATGTCAACTCCGCCCAAATGAGTTCGAACATCGCACAGAAACGCCGAGCCTCTCCCACAGCCACCGAAGGAGACGATTCGCCTGCCAAGAAGCGCCCCAAGTTGATAGAACTCGATGCCTCTTCTTCCCCAACCAAGGTCTTTGAACCTGGCCAACACCGCGGCGCCTTGAGCAAGGAAGATTTCTATTCGAGAATGGCCGACAAGATTCGCGACAAGAATTCCTGTGCGCCAAAGGAACCTCCAAGCTGCGGCTGCCAGACTGAGGTTCAAGAGCTCCGCAAAGTGATCAGCACGATGGACGATAACTTTGGGCAAGTGGTTAAGAAGCTTGACACTATGAACAATACTCTTGGAGAAGTGGTTAAGAAGCTTGACGCTGTGGCCCGGGACGCCAGAATCCATCGAAAGGGCACACAGCGCCTTATTGCGGCCGCAAATGGTGAAAAGACGCCCACGGATTCGGACAACGATGCCTGAGATATGAACGACTGCTGAGGACGTTGGATTATTTCAGCAGAGGGGTTATTGGGAGTTCAATGTATTTGGGTGCGTGGATAGCACTGGCGATACTTTTTTTGGCATCACATAGAATATACTATTAAAGGGGAATTATTATTCACCACCCCAGTTTCGTTAATCAAATCCCAGCTGTGGCCCAATAAGGCAGTCATTCCACACATGAAAATATCTAAATGCCATATACACTTGAGAAGCAGTAGAGGCAGTAGAGGTAGTGGATTTAAAAAGCCATAAATTCGTGACATTATCACGGTTAGAATATTGGATAATAGAAATGGGGTGCTGAATAACAATTTTCTATTGAAAGAGGCGACCGGATCGGTGGTAGGTAGTGGTGGAACTTGTCTTGCTATCCAATACAAATGCCCAACATTGCTATTTTCCGTGATGGCGTTGATGTTTGCTTGTTTGGTCTCTAAGATAGCTTCTTTTCATATAAGAATGAGTCACCATGGTCTATATATAATTGACCAAAGAGAAAAAGAAAAGTCATCATTTGCAAGTACTTAGGCTAGCAATATTTTCCACACCTCACTCACTAATCATCTCCCCAGCTCAAGTAACTGACTCGATATTAACGTATCAAAAAAGTACACTTTGGTACAGAAAGGAAGGAAAAGAGAGAGGATATAAAGTTCCCAGAGAGACTTGGCACGCAGAACCCATTTTCACCAACAAAGAGGAAAGGGGAAAAGGGGGAAATAAGGGAAGGGGGTATCAAAAGACAGTTTCCTACTCTCTGTACCATCAATGTCAAAACAAAGAGGCATTGAAAAAAAATTATTAAAACAAACTTTCTTTTTTTGTTTTCTTTTTCGTCTCCTTCTTTCCCATGGTATAGAGGAAATGAAGGAAATAGAGGCAAAAGAAGCAGCCCGCTTGGCGTTGCGGATAGTAAGTTAGAAACAGAGAGAATTCAGGGAAAAAAAAGGAAAGAGTAGCAAAATGCCTTCAGCCCAGTTCAGAAAATCGAGTCAGTTCCGACGACCAACCGCGAAGCCACGTAATCAAACTTTTTCTCTTTTTTTTTTGGTCAACTACAAAACATAAAAGAGGCTTAAAGCCCTCCACACATATTGGATTCTCCTTTTGGTTCTCTAAATGTGGGAAGCACATTGTAAATTTGCCCGGTCCGTCAGCCAAGGAGAGGGTCTTTGAGGACTTCTTGAGTCGCAGGCAGTTTAGTTGCCGAGGCTAGGGAAGGCAGACTCGTCCTTGGTGTTGATAGAGGCAGCCTGGCCGCCACGTCCACCACGGAAGTTGCCCCTGCCGCCACGAGGCTGGTCACCACCACGGCCACCACGGGGGCCACCGCGACCACCGCGGCCGGCGCCACGGGTTCGCTCAGGCTCGACGAAGCGGGGGTCGAAGTCGACGGTCTGCTTCACCTTGCGCTCACGCTCACGCTGCTTCTTGCCGCCAGTGCCGGCAAAGTAGACGTCCTCCTCCTTCTCGAGGGGCTTGGCAGCGGCCCACTTCTTGTCGATCTTGCTACCCTCGTTGGCAGAGCGGATGTTGATCTCAGAATCAAAAGCACCCTTCTTCTCAGCCTGCTGGGCGATGTAGTCGGCGTAGGAAACGCTCTTGTCCTCGGGCTCAGCGGGCTCCTCAGCAGCGGCATTCTCGGCCTCGTCCTTCTTCTCAGACTCGGCAATAGCCTCACCGGCCTGCTCGTCCTTAAGCTCGGCATTGCCTTCGGTGGCACCCCAAGACTGAGCAGCCTGCTTGTCGGAACCACTGTAACAGTTGGTCAATACGAGATACGACGCTGAGAGATTGAATAGGGGTTATTCTTACGTGGTGGTACCGGACTTGTGGGGATGTCTGTCGTCACGGTCACGGGGGTAACGTCCGCCACGGCCTATCTCAGCGTCAGCACACGTCTCTTTTGGGCTGCAAAGACTCCTGCTAAAAGGAGCTTTGAGGTAGTTTTTGCTCACCTCCACGGACGCGAGCACCCTGGCCACCACGGGGACCATCTCTGGGGGTCTCCTCGGTGGAGCGGCCCTGGTTGCGTTCCCGGCCAGCGGCGCGATCACGGAAAGCTACGCAACAGCAATTAGCATCGATGAATCATACATGTCCCAAACGGGCTGCCGCCATGGCATTGCCGTTTTGAACGAGACAGAGATGGCGCAACTTACCGCCCTCGTTGCCGCCGAGGTTACCACGGCGGTTGCCGCCAGTCCTCACAGGGGCCGCGGGGGCCTGAGGCTCGACATTGCGCTTGGTGGTGCGGGCGGTGGCCTTGTCGACGGTCTTGACAGGGACGACGGGCTTCTCCTCGCCGTCGGAGTCGTTGCCTGCAACGTGAAGCTCGGGTCAGCGTCCTGCGATTTAAGATTTTTTATCGCGGCGGGGGCATTTCGTTGACACAAGGAGGGGCTGAGAGCCACAGCAAAGTTTGCGAGGAGGGGGGGTAAGTACCGAGATAGGCGAACCGGTTCTACATGAGGCGGACGGTCAGTAACGTGAACACAAAACAGAAATGAATGTATAATGCATATAAGAGAGCAAAATATTAGGGCATGGGATGAGGGCGACAGCGACGGCGAGGTCTCTAATCGTGCGGGTAGGAGTGCTTGGCCGGCGGCGCAATGCGTATATAGCAAGGATCTGGAGCCCGCTCGCAGGTACACGATGGCGGCCGAGCATCGAATTGAGGGATGGGAAGAAAAAACACGACAACGACGACAACGACATCATGACATCGGCCGTGGCAAGACGGTATCATAGGCTGCATACCTGGGAGGCGACTTGTGACATGTTGGTCGCTTTGGCCTACCGGAGGGGCTGAATACTGGCGGCGCTGGTAGTCGTTGCTACTTGGTGGTGGAGGAAAGGAAGAGGTTAAGATCGCATGGCCCTCCTGGCGCGCGAGTCGGTCTGTCTGGATGTTCTTCGGAGAGTACCAGAGCGGCTGTGCTGCGGATGCAGTTGAAGAAAAATGCACGATCCGGCCTGTTTTGGGGGGTTCGCTGCCAGCTCAATGCGGCCGGCAAAACTCTCTCTCTGATTCTGTGCTGCGCCAGAGCCCACTCCGGAAAAAAAAAGCACTGCTGGCGCTAGCTAGCTTTGCTTGTTTTTGGGGGGGCTCGCTTAATTCCCGTGAAATACCTATTTTGTGGTGACGCTGTTAGGGCTCCGGGGCGCTGGGCCGTTAGTGCGCCAGGTACCGCGCCGTAGAGGCTGCCTCGTAAGCTGCTGCTGTGATGCTATGTCTGCCATATTCCAGCTCGCATTGTCTGCCATTCAATGCATTCCAGCTGCAATTGATCGTGTATATTCTACTCTATCTGGGCTCTTTCAAATGCCCGGCTTTGGAGGCATCCGCAACGCTTCTTTGGCCGCGCCATGGGAGCCAATCTCCCGCATCCGGCGCTCTGCTGTGGCCGAGCTGTAGCTACGGGGAGATACAAGCCGAGCTACGACGCAGCCGAGGGAAAGACTAGGGCTTCCGCCCGCTGAAACCTCACTAAACGTGCTCCGTAAGAGAGCTCGGAGGTACAAAGTACCCAGTACTGCTGCAATGCTGCTAGCCTCAGCCTAGCGCGCAGCCCATTGGAGCTCCCTCCAGCTGAGGTGCGACTCTGGCTGGAGCTGGCAGGTGACTTGGCTTGTCCGTGATAACGTCATCAATACGTTTTGGCCAATCTGCGGTACGAACCTGCCAATGCAAACGCTGTACTGTAGCATGCGTTTTGTCTTACTGCTTGCATATACCAATGACGTTTTGCTGTATTATGGGCCTTTTGGATGCAGGCAAAGATGTAGCTACGCTTATTAAGCGTGGAAGTAAGCCTATGAAGCTAATGTGAGGCTGGCTGTAAATTTCATGATAATGAGGATAGAGACGGATGGCATAGTGAAGTTGCATGTACTGCATGATTTAGCCAATAGCCTTAAAGACTCATCAATTGAGGGTATATCTACCTAGGTATATAGGTTAGTGATACATGAGGTGCGAGCATTGCCCATGCCAAGAGGGATTCTTTCAACAACATAACCTATATGAAGCTGATTGAGAAGCTCCAATAGCGGTCTCCCAACATGCTCATAACTGCTCATGTTTGATATAACAGAGCCCAGGAAAAGTGGAAAGCGATCAGCCTGGCTCTGAGAAACGATATAATGGCAAACAGCGGCTAGACCATCCTCTGTGAGATGACCGAGGTAGCTTCGGCTTTTGTTTGGTAGGGTAAATATAAATTGGCTCTCCATCAATAGGATCGGATATGTTGGCCCGAATATTCAAACTTGATGATCCCAAAGACCTTTTAATCGTATTATAATACCTTCTGTCCTTATAGTTGCGCGAGCAGTCTGGCGAACGCACCTGTGACATATCAGTATCGTTCATATGACACTATTGTCTGTCCCAGCTTCAGCTTCAGCTTCCTCAAGCCACACTTACAACTTGTTTTGATACTGGACTGTCAACTCTCATTCCCCCTGCTTTTCGCCCATCCCATCGACTTCTCAGAGGCCTAACTCCTAATTCTTTCCGAATAGTAACAGCATTCTCACTCTTCCCCTCACCAACTTCCATCTCAATAACACAGTCCCAACACAGCGGCACCTCCACAACCTCCTCAATCCCCCTCCCCCCAAACAACTCCCTCGCCTTCACACCCCTGTAAATCACACGACTCCCACAAAACAAGCACCCGTAGCAGTCTCCATGCCAGAAACACCATCCCAGACTCACGCCCCCTTCCCCCTGAAAGATCACCTCGCAGCATACCCAGCAGATGGAGAGATCGAAAATGGCCGTCGAGCAAGAGTGGCATGCCAGACGGGATGAGCGGCCGAGAACGCAAGGAGGGCCGATGTAGGTGCTGTAGCAGAATGAGCAGGTGAAGATATTTGTCCCGTCTGGGAGCTTCATGACGGTAGCATTGCGAAATCTGTTTGACTCCTGGTATAGTCGTATGGAAGAACCTCTCGTGTTAAATGAATAGATAGACAATAAAAGTAATGAGGAGTATCTACTAAATATCGATGCTTGAAATTATTCGTTCTTGTGTAATGAAGTTAGAAAGAGGTGTCTTTTTACGGGATAGAAGAGAAGAAAAACCTATTAGTTTCACGAAATGGCAAGAGCATCTTGGCAATCACGAAGCAAAATAGCATTCACAAAGTAGCCTTCTCAAATAACTAAAGAGCGTTAATTGGGCATTTGCAGCAATTTCTGCAATACTACTCATACACAGGCCGACTATGTGTCGCCCTATCTCAAACACAAAAATACAAATCAGCGTTCCCCTATAATTCTCAATTTCCCTTCCAGCGCCAAGCCAAACATAAGAAAAAAAAGGAAAGAAAAGGTGTGGTCCAAAACCAATCATATCCAGCCGAAAATCAGGCTTGTCGAGTTAAAAAAGAAAAAAAGCACTCTGACCAAAAACACCAAGGGATGCAAAGCTCTGGATACCATCATGCATTGTGACGTTTCCTTCATCATCAGCAAAAGCACCAAATCGGATGCACTCTCCAACGCCGAACCAGTTTAACACCAAAAAAACCACCCTGATAAACATCCCCCTAACCAGGCTGATGAGTTATGATCCGTTTACGCCAGAATCTCTCCGCAATCGTCGAAGAGGGCTGGGATAAAACTCTCCCATTCTCCTCCGTAGCGCCCATCTGGCTACCTAAACACGATTTTTAGGCTGAGCGAGCATGTTGAGGCGGCTCATACTCAATGTTGGTCGTTTCTTAGAGGGTGATACAGAGCTAACGGCTCGGTTAATGGGGCGGCGGATGGGAGTCTTGCCGACGCTTCGAGTCATCGTGGGCTTCTTTGCACTAGCAGAAGGAGTTGAAGCCAACCGAGGAGCCAACAACGCCTGGCCTTCCGGAACCTGGCTGCTCTTGGCCTTCTTTACAGCACGATCGGCTGCCTCATTATCAGCATCTCCATCGACTGAGTCGGCACGATGGCGTTTCTTGTTAGACATTCCATGTGGAACACCTGAGAGCACCTTTGGCGGGGAGGGCGCCGCATTCTCTTTATCCGGGTGAGAGCTCGGCGAGACCGGCTCAGGAAAACTGCCAGGCATATCTGATTTGGATTTCATGGAATTACGCACTTGGCGCACGCTCGACTGTCCAGGAGAGGCGCCGAAGCCAATAGGCGATGGCTGTCCAAATTTGATTGTATGGTCGCTTCGGAAGGTGAATTTACCAGGAACTGAAGGAGTAGGAGTAGGAGACTTGGCGCTCTCAGGTTCCGCGTCTAGGAGATCTTTGTAGGCAGACAAATCAGGGTACGCAATATTTCCCGAATCTTGTTCTGCCAAGGCTTCCTTCGTCTCGGGACGCTGTAGGATCTTCTTAATAGCACTTGTTTTATAAAGCGTCAGAGAGTCCGGGTCAAAAATGGTTCGTGTAACTTCTGGTGTGAATGTTACATGCTTAACCACCTTCTTCAGGGGTTGAGTGGCGGCAAGACGACCGAGGTTCAAATTTGAGAACCGCGGTGGTGTAACGACCGGGAGCGGAATAGCACTCTGTCTCCTAGGCGAGAATAGGCTGCTTCCAAACACAGATTTCATCACCGATCGCCTCAAAGGCGTGTCAGGCTGACTGGCGGTAGCCTCATCGGATTCTTTTTGCTCTTTGAGTGCCTCTGCTTCCCTAGACTCCTTTAGCTCCTTTAACTCTTTGAGCTGCGTTGATTCCTTGGCCTCCTTGGCCTCCTTGAGTGCCCTTGATTCCTTAAGCGCCTCTAGTCGGCTCTTAAATGTAGGTTTTGGTGATGATGCAGCAGCAACAGGCACCTCGGCGGGCTTTCTAGGACTGACCGCATTCGCCAATGATGATTTTGTTGGGCTCATCAAGCGAGAGAGACTGGGTCGAGCGATTCTGGATGTAGCAGGTTTCTTGACGCTAGATGCTGGGCGAGGAACTGAAGCGCTTTCTCGCATCACGGGCCGAGTTGTCGAAGCATCGTCTTCCGCACTCTTCTTGAATCTCTTGGAGGGAAGCGCGGACTGCTCGTCCTTTGTAGTACTTTGTTCTTCGCTAGCACGAGCCTTGAAATCCAACTTCTTGGAAGGGAACTGGCTGGTGCTCTTCGTTTCTGACAAAAGCTTCTTCGTGGCGGAAGACTGTGGCTGGGCTTCCAGCTTTGAAGGAGTGCGCTTCAAGGTGGTCTTTTGTGGAGTGTCGATATTGGCCTTGGACAGTGATCGTTTCACGCCTGGCTTGATGACGGGTTGGAACCTTCCATTTTGTGCCCTCCAAGCAGATGCGTGTCCCTCAATTGAGTCCATCTTCTTGAACTCGGCCATATGAGCCGCGCTAAACCTCCCAGATTTCCCTTTGGGAGTAGCAATCGTACGGCCCTTGGCGTCGGTTGACGCAGATGCGGCCTCATTTGCCCTTTGAGCAACAATATCGGCCTTATACTCGGCAGCCTTCTCTTTGAGGCCCTCCAACACACGTAGGGCTTCAGGCCCTAGCCCCAGATAATCACCTCCATGGGGCACACGAAGAGTGAATGCAGAAGATGGCACACCGCCAACTTTGGTCGGGGTGGATTGAAGTCCAGCTCCATGAGAGCTATCGCGCTTTCTAGCAGCGGTAATGTCTGTGAAGCCTAATCTGAGGGCGGATGATGGTTCTGCGGTAGTCGGGTGAAATTTGCTGGGGTGCATCTCTGTGCTAGGGGGCTTCAAGGCATAGGTCGCAGGCGTGGCAGGCGACGCAACGGGGATTGTCTTCTTGGGAGTTCCGCTGGTGGCGGGCTCAACATGCTCCGACTCGACGAGCATCTCTGGCATCGTATTGCTCTGTGTCGACATTGTTAGGCTACAACAGGTCTTGATGAACGTGTCGGGGTAGGAAAAATCTCACCTTAGCAAGCCGAGCCGAGCGGCGAGGCGGCGGCGCAGACATGGTCTGGAAAGCGCTTGATTCTGACTAAAAACTGCAAGTTAAGATGGTATTGGTAGCAGTATTGTGAAAAGCGCAGCTCGTTTGATGAAATGTCTTGTTAACCAGAGAAGGAATGTCGTGATGGAATCCAACTTGGCTAGGTGATGGTATCAAAACAAATGGCACGACTTGGTTGTCTGGTGGAGGGGGGTTTGTTTACTTTCTGATGGCCCAAGCTCGAAAAATAAGGGCACGCGGTGGGGCTGACAGTGCGCAATACAGTAAGTGTAAGCGAAATTAGCATTTAATTAGCACGGTATGATGAAGCTATGGAGACCATGGCAACAGCTTAAGCTCTCCCCTCTGTTGACGAATTAATCACATGCTTTATCAGAAGATGATTGTATGTACATACATAGTATGGAGATACCTAGCAGTATGAAGAAAGCGTCATTCCTGTCGATTAGTTCTCCCCAGCCAAGATCGCAGAATTAGTGGATCTCATGATGTTGACGGCCCCTCACACAGACTCTCTCTCCAAAATACAGCCTGTTCTATTACTTTTGCGGCCGTTGACATTGAGACAGCCGTGCAGACTTTACGCTTATTCTCTTCGTATAAGAAGCACTTTAAGCTCACTCGTGGATAACAGCAAATCTTTGCCTTGGTGTTCCAAATGTGTATTTTACAGCTTCTCGGCACCAGTGGCCACTAATGCACGCAATGAAGCTCTCTTGGCAACTGATGCGACTTACTACTACCTATTATAGCTCATAAAACCGCGATCCTTTTTATAGCCAATCTAGATCTTCAGCTACACGCACATCGATTTGCTTGTTGGCGCTAAATAGACCATGTAACGGCATCTTACGCCGAGCCATTAAGGACATGGAATTCTTTTCGTCTAAATGTAGAACGGCCGCTGTCAAGAGGCCAACCCTCGTTAAGCGCTCACTCTAAGACTTTAGTCGAATGCCCTGCTTCCAGTCATGAGGTCCTCAAAACCACGGATCCAATTCCGAACCCCAAAAGCACGACACTGCGGAGTCCTCCGCCCTCCGAAGCGACAACGGAGCGCTCTCGGCACGCGGCAGCATAGTGATGTAGTTGCGCTAGAATCCTTCCAGAAGTCATAGTTCAGCGCCCAAACCTTGCGACTGCCCAGGTGATGACGGAGCTGTCACTAGGCAGACAGGCCTGCCTGCTCCAGCCCCTGCTTATTTTTCTCTCCAACAGGGCCAAAATAGGGATACTGTATCCAAGTTTGTCCAAGTGGTCGGCGACGGCGTCTCGAGTGGAAAGGGACGAATTGCGTGGATGGAGCATGAACAAGTTTACGAGGTGGCGTTTGGTAGGCCGCTAAGCGTCAGAGAGAAGATGATCTTCACTCCATGCGCATCTATGACGGGTCATGGTAACTTTGGAGGGTGTCAGCATGCAAGAATATCTTGATTGCCGTTTCCCATCTCACGCGGCGGCCAGGATTGCCTTGTCGTGTATGTACATATTTCTTCGCATTTACTGGAGGCTACACAGGGAGGATTTGACGACTATTCAGCTTGACTGCGGACAAAAAAGTCGTATGTGGCTTTTCCAACCCAGCTCTCGTCAAGAAACTTCGAAAACTAACTCTCAACAATTCAACAAACCCCAATTAACAGAAATGGACAAACGCAGTAGGATGTGATCTCTTGCGTTAGCGGCGAACGCCTCTTGTAACTACTACTAGCTCCAAGAGCCGAGAGATCATCTCATTTGATGGGAGGCTGATTGGCACATCTCCGAGGACGCTACAGGCTGGTCGACCCCTCAGCCCAAGTTGGAAGCTGAACTACTACTGCTATTACCTAGGATCAAAGCGTTCCGGCTTCGTATAAGAGAGGAGTGCATTATCCGCAGCATGCATCGAAACGACGGGATCTGGCTGACAGCTACAGCCCCCTTGCATCAGGGCTAAAAGAGAACGATGGCTCAGCGTGGAATCAACCCGACATTCTCCTCTTTGCAGTAGCTCTGAAACAGAACCAGATTTGCCAGATTTGCCATAGACAGGCATAATGTTCATGCCGTTCTCGCCCGCCGCTCTGATCACGCGGGCTATAAGCTTTTCAACAATGTGATGAAGAACTTGACAAAGCTTTTGGCACTCCACCACATGATTGATTACGCCCAGTCAAGTTTTGCATCAGCTGGGAAATATTACCATCGTGAAAAGTCCCGGCACAGTCATCGTGATCTCCCCCTAGAATAATCCTCGCGGCGGGTTTGCCGGCATGAATTCAATATGGTTGGTTGAAAGGTGACTCCGCGTCAGGGGAACACCACTTTTCCTGCCCCCATAGTTTATGTCGTGGACCGTCCCCGCGATGGGGTCGAAAAAACAGAAGGGATCAGCGACCAGTCTTCGGTGAAGTGAGACTATACTCGAGCCATCGAACGCCACCAATTGACCAATATGAGGAGAGCAAAACGCCTCGACCGGACTTCCGGCACAACGACGCTTGCATTCTCGTGCACGTCCTCGTGCATTCTGCAGCCGCTGGCAAATGTGTTCCGAGACAGCGCATTCCGAGACCGCGCGGCATATCGTCGCCCCATGCGTTGATGGTTATTGGGGGGGGAGAAGGAAGAGAGGTCATATGTGGCTTGAATTGAACAAGTGCTATGAGCTGGCATTTGGCTGGCTGAACGAGCAAGCGAGAGTCTAAGTCCATCAGATCTGCAGCAAGGCAACCTTCCGGCAAAGCCGACCAATGGGATGCGACCCTCTCCATTGGAGGTGGACTTTTGGCTGATCAATGCTACCTGCTGGTATCCCGCAGATGCATCAGCCAGAGGCGAGACACGACACGCGAATGATTGTTCGCCAAGGGCGCAGTGAGACAGGTTAAGCTTAAACCAAAGCACCCCAAGTGTGTCGTCAATCGCTCCGGTGCACAAAACAACGGAGGGGAGTCCAGGATGTCCAGGGCGCCAGTGCTGGGTAGCTGAGCGTAGATGATGTCGGCTGCATCAACGTCCGGGCCTCTCAGGTCCTCTCAGGTCGTGCAAAGACACCTGAACGGGCAAAGAGCGCTTCGAGATTTGCAGCTAGGGAGTTCGGTCAGGACAGTGCATCCTTTGGGGGCTGCAATTCGGCACTAAATACGAGGCGGTTCCTAGGGTTAGCAGGCACGCCAGCGCCTGGCGGGCAGCAGAGCAGGTTGCAGAACGGACGGTAGCCGCTGCAAGCCCGTCTGTATATCCGTGCATTTATCCTATCCGACGCATGAAGTAGGCAATCCAGCAGGGCAAATACTATCGATTTGTCGTCTCCTTGAAGTAATACCTACCTAGGTATGTATTTGTGCCTGTCATGGCTGCATGTCGGACCATCGCTTGCCCCGCAACGCCGCCTTTGGGGTACCGTAACCAAGCGGCATTAGGTGGGATGGTGGATGACTCTTGGCAATGCCCGCCGGTTGTCGGTGTCCTCAAACGTTCAGTACAGTATGCTGATCAGTGTGCTGTATTTCATGCTAAAAAGAAAAATTTTCTGCTTCGTTTCTTCTCTCTCCCTTGTACAGTATGCAGCCATGTCAATATTCGCTCATCCGTGCTAGCGAATAGTGATGCTGTCGTGAGCGTGCACTACGCAGCCAGCGGCTGGCCTTACCCCTGGCAGCACAGGGAATAATAGCGACCATGGCTGGCTAATTAACGGCTTAGCAGGTAGTCTCCAGCGCCTAAGGTAGGTACGCTAATACTAAGGTGACAGCTAATGCGCAGATGCGGATATTCCAGGCGGGTAAAAAGTCTGGCCGGCATACGAGTACACAGAAACGTCCCCAGTCAGCCTCTCCGCCAGCGGCATGCGGCACGGCCATTGAGACGAGCGCAGAGGCAGCGCGGCGCGGGTCCACAAGGAGGAGCTGGCTTGGACTTGGCTTCTCAGGTGCGGCGATGAAAATTTCAATCCCAAGCCGTGCCTCCAGTCTGTTGCAGCCCGGTGGAGTGAGGGTGGTGGGGGAAGGGCAGTGACAGTCCAACCAGGCGCTGGCGACGCAGCAATAAGCAGATGATGGCCATTCCACTCTGTGCTCGTCTCCAGGGCCCCTAGCCCAGAGACAGTCCTAGCAGTCTGGGCCGGGCGACCACCTGACCGTCGGCTGGAGAGACTGGATTGAGGCGAAAGCCAACCGGCGCTGCGTCCTCGCATCCACAGCACACCCACTCGCATGGACACATGGTTGGCCGATACTAGCACATGCGAGGGCGCAGCCTCTTTTGGGATACGGGGGCAGAGGGGACGACCAAGACGACAGCCAGACAGCCAGACAGCCAGATGCCGAGCGCTCGTCGCTAGAATCCAGCGCCAGGATGCAGCCAGCAGCAGACAGACAGGCGCCTCTGCTCCCAGGCTGGTCTGGGTGCTGTAGCAGTAGTACAATGTACAGTCTGTCTGTACTCGGTGTGCGCCTCTGCCTCGCCCAGCCATGCAAGTCTTCCGCGACGGCTCTTCCTTGCCTTGAGATGCCGGTGGGCACAGCCGGGGCTCGTCTGCGCTGTTCTCGTGGTGGCACGGAGGATGGACAAGAGTGTACCCCGTGCATGCAGCTGGACGGCTCACGTCTCACAGGTACCCGTGCCGGCGCTCTGCCAGCTTTGCCTTCGCATCCTTTCCTTTGCCCTCTCTGGCCCAGCGCCAGCGCCAACGCCGAGCTCGCTCGTCGCTCCACCTGGCAATCGGCCGATCCAAGCCAGCCAGTCACCAGCCAGCCGAGTCCCCAAGTTTCCAAGTTCCAAGTCCAAGCCTAAGCTGCACCCCGTCGATGAGCCAGGCCCAGCCTCAGCGCACCCATCAACCAGTTAGTGGCTGGTCGTGAGTCGCAGGCGCCAGAGCGGCCGCGGACGCTCTCCATAAATGGCCATAAAGACGGGGGGCCAGCACCAGCGCAGACGTTGCCGCCGTAAAAGCTGCTGGCTCCTCCCCTCTTCTCAATTCCCATTACATAAAAGAAGTCCCGGCGCCGTTTCCCACCAGCTTTTCGAGCTTCTGTATCTTCGACGACCCTCTTGGAAGCCTGCAAATTATCTTTCTGGAAGTGCGGGCTACCGTACCTTATCTCTCGCTGATATATTTTTCTTACGTTTCCGCCCGCCAGGCACATTCCCGGCCTCTCATAGGCGCCACAGACGCGCTGCCGAACGCCTATCTCTCTCTGGTCGTCTTCTTGCGCCCACGACCCTGCAATTGCATTCGCCCGCCGCCTAATCTCGCTGATAACAGCGTCTTCTTCAGCGCCCACTGGCGAACCAGAGACCACCATCGCCGTCCGGCCGGCCATCCCTCTGATAGCTTGCCGCCGCTTGTTGAATCCAGGCGACGTCCCACCCCTGAGACGACGTCACAGGACGCTGTTTTGTTTTCTTAGAATCACTGGGGCGCTTGCCGCAGCGCGGCTGTCGTCTCCAAGGGCCAACCCAAAGGCATGGCCGACAAGATGTCCATCGACACCAAGCCGCCGAACCCTGACCGGGACGAGAGCGAAGAGTCGACTGGTTCCACCCCGGAGAGAGAGCAGAACCTGTCCATGACTGCCGGCAACGGCAGCACCATCCTCAACGTCTCCCAAGACGGCCAGCAGCCCAAGAGAAAGGGTGGCCGCAAGCCTGTAAGTGCCTTTACTTTCTTTGTCCATCTTCCACTTTTCACCCCATTCCCAAATATTCCCTATCAACAGGATATATGAGGAGCACATACATGCCTCCTCTGCATATCTTCATGCACCTAGTACCGCTACTACCACTGCCCCTCATCCTATCCTTACTCCAAACCAACTGCTGCAACGCAAGATTCGCTTCCACCAGCCAGGTGTAATGCTGTCTGGCAGGATACCAATACTGCCTCATAAGTGTATACCTACAATGGCTCGCACAACGCTTGTGGTTTGCCGCAGGACAGCCGCACGGGTGGCCGCGGCTTTGAATTACCCTTTGCGGTAGCTCGCTTCAACCCCATGCCTCTTTATTGTACAACATCACGCAACGTCACGGCATAGCCATCATTACGCCCATCGTTAACACATGCTTGACTATACAGATCTATGCTACTTCTGAAGAGCGCAAACAGCGCAATAGACAAGCTCAAGCTGCCTTCAGAGAGCGTCGCACTGAGTATATTAAACAACTCGAGGAGACCATCCGCGTCCATGAGTCCAACTTACACAATCTGCAGGCGGCCCATCGCACTGCCGCTGAAGAATGTCTGATGCTGCGATACAAGAATTCGCTTCTTGAGCGTATCCTCCTTGAAAAAGGTAGGCTCTCTACCCTCACTTACCTTTGTAACCAACCAACTAACACTCTTCCTTTTGCAAGGCATCGATGTTCAAGCCGAACTGCAAGCCAAAACCGGCAGTCCCAACTTGGCGCCCACTCATATGCCGCAGAACCTGGTCCAGCCGCCTCCTCTTCAACGTACCATGATGCATCGACACCACGCGCGCAAGTCCACCTCCAGCATTGCTCCCAAGACCGAACCTGGCACAGCTCTCCCACCGCCCCTGCAGCCTCATAAGACCGCGCCATCGCCCAAGAATCGACCAACACCCTCTTCTCATGCCAATTCCCCCAATACGACGGGCTCGGCATTCTCTCCCGCGGCCTCAGACACCCTGTCCATGAGAGGTTCAATTTCTGGACTGTCTCGTCAGCAGATGACACCCATCTCCATCGCCACCCCTGTGTCGAGGCAGCCACTGGCACAGGCCGGATCGAGAGCGGCAATGGGCTCTGGTGCATCCTTCTACCCGACACCTTCATTCCAAAACCACATTGAGCAGCTTGGTAAGAGACGCAAAGATTTCACCGAGACTACGAATTGCTTGTGCGTATGTTTACTAATGCGACGCTTTGCAGAACAAGAGTACGAAGCCGACATGGTTGAAGATTCCGAGATTGAGACACCAAGCGGTCCCGGCCCATATCCTGGCGGTTTCAACGGCGAGCAGCAAACGATGCTTCTCTCTCCAGCTTCTACTGGGCCCGGCCATCATGTGACGACGGGCTCACAGTACCCCTCAATGTCTCAACTTCTGGATCAAAACGCGGACTGGGGAGATCCATTTGGTCTCAGCGCTAGCATGGCTTTCCCGGCTCAGCCTTTTCCATTCGACCAGGCACACATGAGGTGATTTGCAGCTATACGACATCCGTCGGATGACCCCAACGATCCTGGTATCGCCTATGAAGCGGCGGTGCGGTGGGAATCGTTTAATCCCACCCAGGGCTAAATCTTGACGTTTCCTCAGAGTCGAAATACCTTCCATTCTACTTGGAGCGATTCGTTGAAGTGCATGAGCGTGAGATGGTTCTCTCATCTCAAGATTAAGCTTGTTGCGAGAACTGGTCGTTTTCCGAAGCGGATGGCCAAGAACGGGCATGGACCTCCCCTGGGCAAAATTAGTATGATGTGCGTTTCCAAACGCTCCGGGGCTATTAGGACACGAGACGCTTGGCGGCTCTCCTGACACCTGGTCGATCCAGGGTAAAAGTAGTACCCAGTCCCGCGTCAGACAGAATGTGGAGAACCGAATCGAGATGTCTCGTGGAGTTGTTTGAACTCTGCTTGGTTAACAGCCCCCTGGTTATTCTCAATGCCTGCTATCATGGGTGCCATTGGGGCAAGAAATCCACACCAGGATTACCAAAGGACTGCGGGCATGCCTCGCATATTCCACGAATCACCGGGCGTTGATTTTAGTTTAAAAAATTATATGATTTAACTCTAGCTTATGATATTCGAAGCATCACTTTGGTGGCATGGCCCATGTCTTTGGGCTTCTCTACTCAGCCCAGTCCGAGGACGACGACGTGGTGGATATACCCATTGCACCATTGGATTGATGCTACTAAAGATTTTAATACACAGAGATGAAAAAACAAGGCATGAAAAAAAGCGAAAAGGATTTTGGAACAGAAAAGTTGTCTTTTTTATGGCTATCACGGGTGATACTTTTTGGCGGCTACCTGTATGAAAAGAGATATATAAAGAGATGGAGAGGAAACAACTGCGGAAAAGGCACAGGGAATTCCGTTTCAACAAGGAGAACACTGAAACCGATAGCATGATTAAACGAATATAATGCATGTAAGCTTACATTTTATCTCGTCGGATATTTTTCTTTTGGCCTATGTAGATGGGTATGCGTCATAATAGTTTTTCTTGCATATATTTTACTATAAATTCCCACAATTATACACATACGACTTTGAATCTTCCTTCCTGTTGAGGCAGTTCCGACGAGGTTAGTGTAGCTTCTGCATACTATACATCAAAAGCCGACGAAAGAGATGGATCTCCGTCACAGAATAAGGAGAGAGAGCGATTGCCGAATGCTCGGACCGACAATAGCCAGATCTGAGATGAATGCGGGTGTGGCCTCGAGTTGAGATGATTGAGATCTTTTTCAATTTCTATTCCTAGTAAGTAGGTAGTCTAGTAGAAGCTACCAAGGTATATCAAAGCAAGTAAGTAGTAATTACGAAAATCTAAAGAGGCTTTCAAATCGTTAACATGAGTCATGAAGCATCGTATGCGTTTTTGGCCACCCTCCTCCAGCTGCGTAAAGCACGTAATGCCGCTCCAACAGTTGGCATGAGGAAAAAAGAGAGGGAAAGGGAAAGAAGCAAAAAGGAGGGGAGCGACAAAAAAAAATCCCTCCAGAATTACTGCCCAACGAGCAGTATCCATGTTTCTCATAATGATCCACCATCATCTTCCCCCGGATCGGCTACAGACATGGATTTTCTATAGACAGCCATCATCCCATATTAATCCCCCCCTCTTCTCCGAAACCAAAGGCGCTCTCTAGCCTGTGCTAAACGACTAACAACCAGAAAACACTTCCGAGACACAAGGCCCATGCCCATGCCAGGCTGCTCCCAACGTCAGCTCCGGCCATCCGCGTGGCTGTGCTATTCCACAGCATGGTAGCAACTCCCGCCTCGGTCACCTCATCGATGCTACACACCACCTTGCACTGTCCAGCGGCATCCGTGCTTCGCCGGAGCAGTTCCCCTTGGGGGCCGACATCCCGGCTCCATAGCGGCTGACTGGGATCTCTCTTCTTTGAGGATGGGGATGAGGAGGTGTTGTATATCATTTCTATCCACTGGATTTGGAGATTCGCCGAATCATATAGCGACATGTTGCCACTCCAGCTACCACCATCGCTCCAGGCGTTGAAGTTGATGCCCGAAGGACCTGTCGGCACTTGAAAGCTGATGTTGGCAACCTGCTGGCCGTCAACGTACCAGACACTGCTCTGGGCGGTCCAGTCGAGACGATGGACAGCCCATTGGCTCCAGATCATGTTATTTGGCAACGTGACGTTCTTGGTGGCGTCGGGATTGATCTTGTCGTCACTAGTGAAGGAGGGCTGGTTGGTGTACTGGATCTTCTCCCGCGGTCCGCGAGTCAGGACCTCCATATCGGCCTCTTGCACCGCAGACGTCGAATTGGGGTCCCGATAAGTGAAAAAAGCCGTGACGGCGCCCGGCCCGCCAATGGTTCGGGCGAGCATGCGCAGAGACACAAACTGGTAGTCTGACGTCTTGGTCTGGAAAGCAGCCGCGGACTGGAACTTGGGCAGCCGCTGAGTCCGCAGCGTCATGTACGTTTCTGACGAGGCGTCGCTGTCGTTGTTCTTCTGAATGTAGATGTTGCCGGGCGAGTAAACCATCAGGACCGCTGCCGCGCCGGACAGGCCTTTGCCTTTGCCTTCGCTGTTGCTCCATCCCTGGGGCTGCCATACGCTCGTCCACTCGTCGCCGGAAAAGTACTCGCTCGTCGGCTTGGCGATGGTGGCGAGGGTCTCGTTGGTGATGAGTGCTGGGACGCCGGCATCTTGGGTCAGATTCCGGAAGTCGAAGAACATGTGATTGGAGAAGTAGCCCGGCTGTGTGCCATTGGTGAGGAAGCAGTCACAGAGGGAGTCATCGCCGTTTGGCAGAGGCTGAGGACTACTGCTCTGGCTGGCTGCGGCAAGGCATGGGATGAAGATGGGCAGTATTACGAGTGTTGTTAGTGACGGAAGGGGAGAGTGTGAGGACCAATGCATGGTGTTGAGCTTTTTGGGACAGTTCAATTACTGGGGATGAGCAAAAGAGAAAGTAATAATAGAGACGATGCTGTTCAATGGATAAGTATAGTAGGTATAGCTTCCAGAGCTCTTCTTAGCAATATGTGAAACGAGGCATCAAGACATTCATCAGCTGTACAACACCGACACGACACGAGAGCGATTGGGGAAAATGGAAACAAGAAAAGAAAAAAAAAAAGGAGCACGAAGGATCTATTGGCCATGCCTACTGCGTATTGTACCTGGGCCTGTAGGTGAGGCGTATGCAGTAATGTGGGCTCTTCAACTTTCGGAATCGCGATGAACTGATCGCTGTTGGGCTGTCACATTTTGACGGCTTACAGCGAGGCATGGGCTCGTATTTCGGGTTATTGCTGCGGTGAAGTGGAGCGAATAGGAATCGAACTCCGTTGAGATCTGCGCTATTGCAACGGCACAATGGCAGCTTGTTTCCAGGGCCGGTGGCGCTATTATAGCTCAGTGGTTCAATGGCTCAGCTGTCAATTGCGCGGATTATTCATTTCCCCGAGCCTCGCCCAGACCCATCTGCTCACCTGCTGCCTTGCTCCTTGCAGAACCTCAGACCTACATACATTACTTGGACTATCCACAGTAGCGGCGTTCAAAGCAAACAACACAAGAGCTTGCGAGGAAGAAGCGCGTCAACTCTCTTTCCCACGTGCTCGTTGGTGCTCTTGTAACGCGAAAGGAAAAGGGCGGAACAAACAATAAACGACCTGTAGCAATTGAACCACCTCTGTTGTCCCCGCCTGCTAAGCTTTAGGTGCATAAGTATCATGATGATCATGGCAATTTCAGGATACTCACGGTTGCAGATGACCTTAGATACAACAAGAACAAGATAAAGCAAAAGGCGGCTTAGCCATCTATCCAACATGTCGTCGCCAAGTGCTGCTTCTGCTCCCGTAGAGGAGCAGGAGGTTCAGTCGCCATCAGCAGTACTCGACTCTGCCCATGAAACCGCAAAGGATGAGCGTGTTGACGACGACGGCACTGCAGTCGAAGCTGGAGAAATGACCGAAGAAGCTGAATCTGAAGCAGCGGAGAACGGGGCCAAATCACCAGGAGAGGTATCCTCTCCCGATGCTGCGAAAGAAGAAGCGCCGCCGCTGCCGAACGAAGCTGTTCCTGATGGTCCGCCGCTGCCGAATGAGCCAGTGCCACAGAAGTCAGAAGATGACGGATGGGATTGCCAGTGGGATCCGAATAGCCAATCGTGGTTCTTCTACAACCGGTTCACAGGCAAGACGCAGTGGGAAAATCCTCGAGTGCCAGACGCAAGTGCTGCAACCACCTCACAAGGGGTAGAGCCGCAACCGCCTTCTGATGAGAAGCCTGTTGCCGGCGGCTACAACCCTGCCATTCATGGCGACTATGACCCAAACGCATGGTATGCCAAGAATGACCAGGAGGATGAGAGTGCGTCTGCCGGCTTCTCTGGCGATCCCGCCGCCATCTATGATGCTACAGCCACATTTAATCGCTTCACTGGGGCCTTTCAGTCCGGCGATGCTGGTCCTGAGCGGCACTCCGATGAAGCCAAGGCTAAGCGCCAAATGAACGCATATTTCGACGTGGATGCCGCGGCGAACGCCCACGGTGGCCGCAGCTTGAAGGCCGAACGCTCGAATAAAAAACCGACCAAGAACGAGCTAAAGGCCTTCAAGGAGAAGCGCCGTGCCAGAAAGGAAGAGAAACGACGAGCTTGGCTGCGCGATTGAAAACAGTCTTCTCTGGACTCTTTTTTTTCTGATACAGGATTTCAGGATTTCTACTTGTTTGGTTTGGCTCTCTTGCATGGCATTGGTCTCTTCAAACCCCAATTTACTTTACTTTTGGGGACTTATTACTCTTCTAATTTGGCAGATTTCTCGGCTTGAATTTTCTCAAAACATACAGCGGCGTTGGAAAAAAGAAGGAGGGGTGCGGATGCCCTAGTATTATTTTCTTGGTCGTAATCATGTTTCTTGTATGATTACCCAGTGGTGTTTACGTCCGGCTTTACAACTTATTGCTTTATACCTAACTTTACTCATTAGATTTCTTTAATTTTTTCTTGGAAGAACTACATTGGGTTTTTCCAATAGGCTTGGGGCGATGGATTAGATTACTTCGTACATTACATATCCAAATATACTCTATTACAACGTGCCGTGTGTTCCTCTAGCCCCCCTTTTATCTACTTCTTTTATGACATATCCTCCATTTTACATAATTTTACTCATCTTCCTCTTCTTCCTCATCATCATTCTCCAATTCCATATTCAAATGCACACTTGCGTCATCGTCGTCACTATCTGAACCCTCGTCCTCCTCCTTTTTCTGTGGTATAGCAGTAGGGAGAACAGCAGGCTCTGATTTTTCGAGCTCCTGTCTCTTGGGATTAAGGGGAACATCAGGGCCCTCGTGCTTCCTCTTGGACGGGGAAGTTGCCCTCTCGGTGTTGCTGGAAGCCCGGGGTTCAAAGGGGTTGGGTGCGGAAACAGAGGCGGCAGCGGTGGTGGTGCTCTGGATTGGTAAATCAGCGGTAATATTGGCCGTGGATGATGTCGCTTCCTTCTCCGGAGATTTATTCTCGCCATCCTGATCTTGCATTTCTTCATCTTGCTGTCCTTCCGCTCCCTCCTCCTCCTCTTCTTCTTCAGCAATCTGCTGCAGCTCTGCAACTTCGCTTAGCGAGGCAAACATTTCGCTTCCGCTGCCCGAAATGCCACTAGTGCGCAGGTTGCTTCGGAGAATTTCCAGGCCTTGGTCGCGCGGGAACTGCTGCGTTAATTGAGGCAAGACGCTGGGATACATCCTGCCGTGCTGGTCTCGGTAAGGGTTGAGGACGCTGGCGAGCATGGCGTCGCGGCTGCAGGTGAGCATGGCCGTCTTGTCGAGGTGGCCGCGGATGGTGGGCTTGAGGTGAGATTGCGACAGCAGGGACAGGATGGCAGTGAGGAGCTCCTTGGCTGCGATTCTGTGATCGGATTCCAGGGTGGGTGGCTCGATGGCAGCCGCAGCTGCTTGGGGCTGGAGGAAGAGATCAGTGTTGACTGGGACTGTGCCGCTCTTTGCGCCTTTTCCGGTAGTATTGGAGGCGGCGGGTTTGCCGGCAGGTTTCAAGAATCCGGCGTCTTGCTGGAGGTCTCGGCAGCATGCCCCGAAAAAGGGATCCAGCATATCCACGGCGGGTTTGGACAATGTTGGTCCAGCAAGTTGCAGGATGGTGCTCAAGGTTGTATATCCCGCTATCCGAACTGAAGGGATACTAATACCGGACTTGAAGACACGAATAAGGTGATCCAGGATTTCGGGGACCAGGGGCAGCATGTGTCTCTGAAGTCTCTGGAAGAGAGCAACAATGAGTTTCATTGCCGCGACGTGAATATCGGGCATCAAGCTCCATAGCTCCTCCTTTTCTTCTCTACCGATGGAGGCATTGGTTTCGACAGCCTGCTCCCAGGTCTGAGATTTTGACAATCGAGCAATCAGACAGACTCTGGAGATGGTGTCCACAAGACCGCTGATGGGAATAGCAACCGCGGCCTTGGTAGGATAACTCAGCAAATCGCCCAAAAACTCGAAGAGGCCGATTAATCGGTCAGCGCCAGCAGCGAGGCCGGACCAGCGAAGCAGATGCTCCGCAGAGCTACCTTCGCCGTGTGGCTCTCCATCAACATCAACCTTGGATCGCGTACGGCCGCTAGTTGCCTCCCATGATTCATCAACGGCTCGCAGGACTTGGTCGGCGGTGGTGTGGAACTCCTGGAGAATGCCATCAACGAGCTTTACCCATTCATCGCTGCCACCTGACTTGGCCGCAACGAAGTGAAGGGAAGCTACGAGTCGTCTGGCAGCCCGTTTCAGAGATTCAGAGACACTGATTTCATCCGAGCAAGTTGGCGCGAGGTAGGGTCCGACAGCAGTACGGACTTGCGAGCTGAAGGGGCGGAAAGTAGGTGGGTAGAGGGGAATCAGAGTTGAGAATGATTCGCAGATGGTTTCAATTAGGTTCATAGGAGCGAGTACAGATTGTGTTTCTCCCTTCTGCTTAAGTAGCTGCACACATGCCGTTGCAAATGCCGGAAGTGTAGGCGTGGCAACCTCTCGAACGAGAGTTTGGTAGGGATGAACGAGCATGTAGATTTTGGTGAGGGTCACAATAGCTAGCTCCTTGGAAGCCGGGGGATCTCCTTTCTAAAAGACTTGTCAGCTCTTTATAACCATGAATCGCTATATATATTAGATCAGATGCCATACCTGTACAATAGAGAGCAATCCGGATACCCAAGCAGCAGAGCCTCGGAGAGTCTCCCATCCGCCAACATCGACAGCCGCCTTGACTAAGCCAATGGCGACGAATCTGCCCTCGCGGCTTCGGCCATTCAAGAGTGTCGTAATGCTTGTCTTGAGCTTGTGGACAAGGATCGAAGTCTGGGACCCATCACCCTTTGCTTTGGGGTCTTGAGGGGCGGATAGAGCATCGCGACATCGAAGGACATGGCGGATGAGAGAGGGGAGAGAGTGAGGCAGCTGCGCCGGCTGGATGGATGTGAGTTTCCGGGTAAGGACCCGGAGGTCTGTGGTGGAAGCTGAAGAAGACATTTTGTGTAGAGATATACCGGTGGTGTATTACCGGCGAAGGGGCGAGATGGAGGTATCAAAGGTCGTCGTAGCAGATGATCTGCTTGTAGTTGATATAACCGACCTACAATAGAGCGGAGACGGCGAAACAACTCGCTACTCGCTCAAGGTATCGTTTGTAGAATGAAGATAATATCAATTGGATATCTTCAAAACTGTATATCCAGAAAACTATCGCCTATTGGCCCTCAGATGCATCACCTTATAAAAGCTTCACATCCAACATGCAGCTCTCATATGCTGCTTGCCAACGGTAAACTTTTTTTTTTTTTCCCTTGCCCATACAGGCAAGGTTCAGGTACCTTGTTGGTTGCCGTGGGGTTCGGTGCTGCGCCGCTGATTGGCCCACTGTGGATTCGCTCACGTCCAGTGCAGCGATTGGGATTAGGTATTAGTGCACGTCGCAATCACAAGGCACAGGCCAATTTACAGGTGCTACGACCGCTACCGATTAGGTGCCATTTTGCTGCACCATGCCTGGAGCGTGGCCTAATCTTAGCAGGCCATTCACTGCCCGTCTGTATTAGTCGTACAGCCACGAGCTCTCGACCGCTGCACGACGTCAAGGGTAGGATTTGCCTCTGCCACATGCTCCAGCCGCCTCCCTTTGAACGTTGTTCATCTCCCCTTTTTCGAAGCCTGTGGTCGCGACTCCTTCTTTTGTGTCGAGGCGGCTGGCTGTCAGAGCTTGTGCTGAACTCATCAGCGACACTGGCAGCTTCTGTTTTTGCGCGTTTGCTTTGGAACTGCATGTATGCGTGCGTCGGGGAGGTTTAAATAGCTGCGAGCCACCATTCCCAGAACCCTTTCTCCCACCCCTGAGCTTGTCGCAAAATGGCTGTAAGGCACTGACGCCAAAACGATGGATGAGAACACAATGCTAATCTACGTCTCCCTCTCGCTCTTACGTTTAGACAAAGGCAGCTCGCTATGCTGAATCGCTGGACGATGCCCGCTGCGAGGGCAACTGGCCAGACGTCCCAGAGCTGGTTCGCAAGGTCCGCAAACACGATCCGGCGCGAGAATGTACGTCATTGCCCCCCAAGATCCGGTCGTCGAGTGCACCTGGAAGCTAATTGCCAACGATTGGTCCGTCGCAGACCTTACATTGACCGCCGAATCAGAATGCGTCATCTCCAAAGTAACAGCCGCCGGCGATCAACTTGCCGACCTCGACGTCCCTGAACGACTTCCGAAGCTCATGGCGGTGATTGAGGCCGAGACAACTCCTGCCGAAGAACGATTCCATGCCCAGGTGTGTGTTGGATGGATGCACTGGGTCGTTGGAGAATACGCGCTGGCGCTGGAACGGCTACCCAAAAGCCTTAACGAGCAACACCCGGACATCGACCCGGCCAATACAGCATCGGAATGGACCACCGTGTGTGCTTTGAAGGCTGCCTACCTCAGGGCTAATTGCCTGATGAGGGACGGCCAAAGATTACAGGCGCTGGAAGCACTGCAGGCGGGTCTCCCGTCTCTGGACCGAGTCTGGTGTGGCCATGGCATCCGTAAGCAGCTGCGGTATTGGTCAGAACTGTTCCTCACCGAGCACTGTATGCTCACCAGCGAATCGCTCCATAATAACGAATTTTCCTTGGATGACCCCAATTCCATTGCCAGCTTTCGATCTTGGGCAAAGTACTGGAAAATCATGTCAGCTCCCGTCACGGGTGGGTTTGGCTTCAAAGGCGCTGTGCCTCGAAGAAGGATATGGCACGAATACTATCTGGCCTTGTCTCGAATCCTGGAGAACGACCTGCCTTATCCATCTGGGCAGGCAGAAAAGATGGTGGAAGACATGTCAGCTCGAAGCCAGTTGAGAGTTGAGATCCAGCGTGCGGAGGCTGCCTATCAAGCTCTTCTGCTCGGTGAGACAGCTTTTCCACGGGCAGATGAAGAGCGTGTGGAAATCGAAATATTCATCAAGCAAGTCATGATGAATTGGTCTATATTGTGTGGCCGTGGGTGGAGCGAGCAAGATCTGGGCCAAGGAGGCCGAGATCTTCTTAGCCGTAACGTGCTTGATATCTTGTACAGTGCCGCCACAAAGACATACCACTCGACATCCATTCTTAGGTCCTTGTTCCTTGTTCACATTTCGGTGGCCGAGTTTGATCTGGCGTTCAAGGCGCTCGATTCCTACTTGGACATTATTAAAAGGGGCAGAGCGCGTGTTGCGAAGACGGGGCACGCAGAGCCAAGTTTGGACGACGATAAGACTGCTTTAGAGACCATATCGCAGGCCATCATGATGCTATGTTCCTACGGACATCAACAAGCCGCAGAAAAAGCCCGACATCTGGGCTCCGAGCTAGAAGACTGGCTTTCTAAGCTTCCACATTCAAACCTACAAGAGAACGGCACTCCCGTGATTGTAGAGGATAAAGAAGAGATCGAAGTACCAGCTAGTGGTCCGCCTCCTCAGACCATTGCCCTTGCGTGGCAAGCTATTGGACTCGGTCATGCTCACTGGTCTCGAGTGACAACTGATGCTGGATCGAGGGCTGAGATACAGTCCAAAGCAATCAGATGCCTTCGCCGGTCTTTGGCTCCTGAGTATGGCCGCTCAAAAGACGTCAGAAGCTTTTTCGCTCTTGGACTTTTGTTAGCTGAGCGACGCGAGCTAACTGCAGCCATAGAGCTTGTTAGGTCTGCATTAATAGCTGTGCATGGATTCGAAGAAGACTACAATCTGTTTTATGGGCCTTACTGGCAAGAGAGGTCTCTTATTCCCTTGTGGCATCTCCTATCCATCCTCTTAAGCGCCCGACAAGACTATGTGATGGCAGCAAGGGCGTGTGAAGGTGCTTTGGATCAATTCAAAGATCCAACCATTCTTTTCGGAAAAGCAGAAAGTCGTTTCCGCAGCGAGCATCTCAAGGACGTTGAAACTAAAAACTTGCCTCCAAGAGGGCTCGTTGATGACATGAGCGATGAGGAAAAGATCAACATCATGGACGTCAAGATGACACAACTCGCCTTGATTGAGCTCATGGAAGGGCCAGATGTCGCTGTGAATGCCAGTTTGGAGCTGTTGACTCTGTTTTCACGACTGTTCGGTAATATCGAGGTGCAGCAGCCGGCACTCAGACCCCCAGTCATTGCAGAGCCGCCAAAGACCTCACGCACATTCAAGGGTAGCATTTTTGGATCGCGAGTTGATAGGTCAAGGCAGGTAAGCAACCAGAATCTAGGAGAAAATTCGACTATCCCTGCCCGCCCGGCCACATCTCACAGTACTGCTGCCGCAAGTATCGCTCCAGCGGTCCAAGTGACAGCAGAAAATGGACATACAAGGTCAAGGAGTGGCAGTCTGGGAACTCAGACACAAAGGAGCGAGTCTGGAAGAAGGAACAGTTTGAAGAAAAAGTCAAGAAGCGGCAGCCAACGACGTAGATCGTCAAGCGCAGGCGGCATGTCACACCAAGCTACGATAATTGGAGACGCCGATTCGGCTGGTCAGGGCCACGACTTCTTCTCAGCATCCGGCCGACGTCTACAGACTCGGATGGCAAGCTCCTCTCGAGGAAGGACAATTTCCTCACTTAGCACAAACCTCACCAATAGTTCCAGGATGACCGACGATTCGGAGATGTCAGTCGACATCAGCTTTACACTGCCTCAGCTGCTACCACTTATCAAATTCCCAAGAGAAAAGGAGAGACGCCAACGGACAACAATTCTAGTTAAAGTATGGTTGATGATTGCTGGGTTCTATCGACGAGCGGGAATGTTGGAAGACTGCAAAGGTGCCATTACTGAGGTGCAGAACTTGATTCAGACACTGGAAAGCGATCTAGCTAAAGAGCTTTCTCTTGGACCAGGCTCTCTCAAGGGTGCAGCATGGGGCGAGAAGAAGAGTATTGATGAGCTATGGGGTGACCTTTACTCTGAGGCGAGTAGTGCAGCTCTCTTGATTGTGATTTATAATATAGATGGATTGCTAACGTCAGTTGCAGCTGGGATTGATATCATTAGCTAAACAAACGCCATACACGGCCAGGACCGAGTTTGAGTCAGCCTTGACGCACTATCCTGATCATCCTGCGGCCATTGTCGGTCTATCCAACATCTTGCTTGATATCTACAGCGAGAAGCTGCTTCCTACGCCATCTATTCCACCTTTGGATGGACACGAGATTCTTGATGACGCAAGCCACCCCAGGCCTGAACCTTCATCAGGCGGCCTCAAAACTCTGCCATTTACCCCCCTGGGACTCGCCTCCGACCCCTCAACAGTTGAAGTCCCCAGCCCCAGCGAAGAGGATGAGAAAGAGGAATCCAAGGCCGGAGGCTCTGGTAGCGACTCTCAGGATGAGGATGAGCTTCCCGCGCCATACAAGGCCTCTCATCTACCACTTATAGATCGACTGGCCGCGCGTGACCGCGCCTTTACGCTACTATCAGGACTCACTCGCCTCGGCACTGGCTGGGACTATTCTGATGCATGGTTCGCGCTCGCTCGCGCTCATGAAGAGAATGGCCAGCTAGAAAAGGCAAAGGAAGTCCTTTGGTGGTGTGTCGAACTTGAAGAGGCTATGGGAGTGCGTGACTGGCGCAGTCTTGCTGGTGGGGGCTACATAATCTAAATAATTCTATGGGCGAGATTAATCTTTTTTCTTTCTAATTGTTGCTCTATTTTTTATACATACAAGCGGATAGAGAGAAGTGAATAATTTATGACAAGGTATTTATAGGCAAGAAAGAGGAGGAGAATGTGATAGAGAGGGATGGGGCGACGATAGTCGAGGTATAAAAAAATGATAGAGCACTCGGGACGTTTTTTGTTATTTTTCTTCTTCGCTTCTTCACAGCTTAGCGGCAGCAACAAGCAACGTTGTTAATATATATATTTTTCAATATAGATTGTATAGGAAATCCAAAAGACCGTACAAGGGAGAACCATGAACAGAATCTAGGCTTTATATATGCACACATTTCGAGGCACGCCACTGCTATATCGCATGCTCTCATCAACATTCAGCTGTTAGAGAGCTAAGCTGGGCTATTACCAAGGCTGCGAAGCATTATAATCTCCCGCCTGCCGTCAGGAAGCTCATCGCCAGGCTCGTCAGATACAACAAAGCCGTTGCATCGGTACACCGACTGCGCAGTAGCATTGTCCGGCCGCACCGCAAGCCGAAGCTCGCTGAACCCAGACTCCTCAGCCCAGCGCGCAATCCTCCCAATAAGCGTCGAGGCGAGTCCTCTGCCCCGAAACCCAGGGTCCACCCACATCGAGATCATCTCCGCCATGCCGTCCCCCGCCGGGATCCCAGTTGCCATTCCCACCGCGCGCTCCTCGCCGCCGCTCTCGGTGACCTCGTATGCTGCGAGGTCGATTGCGCCTGGTATCGAGAGCCTGCCGCGCCAGCGGGCCTCTGCCGCATTGACCCAGTTGTTGAAGGTAGAACCAAAGGCATCAGGGGCATTTGCAAGGGCTGCCAGGCGTAGAACGCTCCATGCCTCCCAGTCGTCGGCTGACAGTGTGCGTATTTCATACATTTTGGACCAAGGTTGTTGTAATAAAAGTGACTGTGCTCCGGCTGAAATTGGACAGATGATTAAAGAGAGCAGATTCATGAGAGTCTGGCGATTATTTCCACCCGCTATAGGCACGGCTGGCCGCAAGTCTGCATGTGACTCATCTTCATTGCCATGGTCTAGCGGGTGGCTTTGCATGCACATAGTGCAGTGATATTGGTATATATATACATAAAAGGTGTCACATTTCTCCGAATTACAGTATAGGTAGTGTTCCAAGTAGAGTCTAGAGTGTAGACGTGCCATCATTTCAACCATCGTCCACACGATTTCCATTATATATATGCTATCCTACCTAGCTACCTACCTACCCAACAAAATCCTCCTACCAGATCCCGGAAAACCCGTCATACCAAGCCACCACGCATGTGCGCGGACCAAACAAATGAAAAATCTCATCTTCTTTTGTCTTTAAAATTTTCTTTTTCAAAACATAATGGGGGATAAACGTTGCAGTTTTATGCGTTGCTTCTATGATATGCCGCACACCACCTCCTCTTTTTTCTCACATAATACTCTGTGTCGTGTCCGTACACAGCTCCAATCTAGCACTTTAAAATATGCCACTCCTAGCCGCCACCTATACCATTGTATATAAAGTCATCAATCTCAACTAGACCACGAATTCCCATTACCTATTGCTTAGCAGCTGTTGAAGGTAGTTGGAGAATTGTCTCTTGTCCGTTGAGGTCGTCAAAGATCGCAAAAAGTCATCGCCGTTGATGCCCAAGCTAGGGAAGACTTCGTTCTGCATTTGGTGGATGTAAACATTACCTGTTTTAGTATAAATCATTTGCTCCAATGCCGCAATTTCCGTCAGCACCTGTTTTGTTTGTGCATCAGATGAAGGCTTGAAGCTGGGGTTTCGCATAACTTCCCAGCACGTTGAGTGGAATCTCTCCATGATGAAATGGTCGAATCCAGGAATTGCTGGACTAGGGCTACCAGTGGGTGCTGTTGGTTCTCGTGAAATGGTAGCAACGTCAGGACCACCCCAGAGAGCGGAAATCCGGGCCATAATCGTAAAGGCCAATCGGCTCGGGCCAAGATTTCCATCCAAAGTCTTTGCCAACTCAAGAACAGAAGCAATCATTGGCTCGAAGAAGCCCTGGTTTGATTCACTGATAAGAACTCCCTCTAGTCCGTTGTTTAGGATGATTTGAATAAAGGAGAGATATTCTCGTCTCAGCTCCGCCAACTGAATCTCGTCATCAGTGCCAGAGATGGGCTCCCCAAGGCCTCCAAAGATGCGCTGAAGAAGTGGTGTTAATAGCATGTTGAGGACGTCATAGATCTCTGTCTTGAAGCCAAACACCACTTGATCGAGAAGGCGCAAGAACATTGCCATCTCGTCCTTTGACGAACTTTGTGAGAGTAATCCTTCGATCCACTTTGGAAGCTGTGGGAGAACCGCAGCACCCAGGACGCCGAGTAGTTTAGAAAATGCAGACCTACAAGCAGTCCTGATTTCCGCTGATGAGTTCAACTCACGAAGAGCAATAAGAATGGCCTCCGCGGCGCGAGAAAATTCATCAGAGACAAGCTTGTCCGGTGGTCCATGCTGATTTGCTGCGGTCGATCCTGGAGTCCAGTCGGAAAAGCCGTGTGCCAAGGTACCGAGCGCCATGACAATGTGATGGATTTGCAAGTTTGCTTGTGCGTCACCACCCTTGGCCCGAGGAAGGTGGACTTCCATATCTTGAAACAGAGGATCCATTACAGATCGAGCATATAATGCCTGGTTTTCGGCCGGCGTGCTATGAGTAGAGGAGATGCATCCAATAGCCTCAAAGAGGTAGAGCTGGCTAGTGAAAAGAGCATCCGCTGAATGGTCAGACTCATCTGACGACATGTCATCGTCGGCATCTTCTCCAGGCACCTCGGCCTTGATGGGCAACAGGTCTCCAATGGACTGGATGACGGTTTCAGCGACATTTCCCACGCGTGATCGAAGATGCTTAATGAACCTGTGGAACAAGTACCAGGAGCGTGTCTTGATGCGAACGTGGTTGTGGTGGACGAGACGAACAAAATTCTCTAGGACCTGAGGGATATACTGAGCATGAGTTTCAAACACAACACAGTACCGGACGCAAATTTCCATGTATTGAAGCACAATTGCAGGGTGCGAGAAATTAGCGATTCCTATATCCACTTGTTAGCCAGGTTCTAGTACCATCGCTCCAACAGCCTGCATATTGCTTTTTCGCTAGTACTTACCAGATTCGACCATCTTCTGCATCATGACAACCAATCGTTCGGAAGCTTCCGTAGACGGTTGATTCTTTGTACCGAGACCCTGGTTCGGTAACGCAAGTTCACCAAAGAGGTACATCTCGTGCAGTGCAAGGTCGAGGTCCCGCCAATCCATGTGCGACCCCTGCTGCTCCAGCGTCTGGAAAGTGGTCGCCACCAGATTGCTGAGTACGTCCATATATAGGCTCTGATCAATAGCAGCAATGGTTTTTTGAAGATACTGCAGGCGTCTTCGAAGTTCTTGAAATTCCGCCTCGTCTGTTTGTTCATCCTCGTTACCCCATGACGTCGTCTCATCGTATCGCATTTTTTGAACAATTGCATTAAGTATCGGCGAGAGCATGTTGGAATAATCTTGGTTAAGTTGCCCTAGTTTTCGGAGGAAAGTGAGGAGGTCGGTCAAGGACGGGATGACTGTGGAACACACTTCGTCGTACTCGTCGGAGAAGAATCGCAGAAGCAGCGGGAGAAAGCCATCCAGGTGTTGCTTGGCCCTTGTACGGGTGTCGTCGCTGGCCTGGTTGTCGTCGAGAGCCCTGATAATGTCCGCCACGGTGGTATTAACGAGTTTAGCGATGGCCTCGGCAAGGTCTGTATCGTACTGCGGGGTGCCTTTGAGGTCGTTGAGCATTGGGCTGGCAACCAACTGGCTGACAATCTCCTGCAAATTGAGAAACGAAATCATATCCATCTTGTCCGTCGATCGCATCTTCTTGCCACATATCTCGGTCAGGGTATCGATGGCAGTATCTCGCACTTTGTCTTCACTACCCGTTCGTCCAACTACAGGTAGCAGCAGGTTAAGCATATCCTGGCTGACTACTAGAGAAATGTCCATCCAGCTAACCCACTTGCCGATAACTTTCAAGACTAGGTCTGTAACCACGTCATTTCCGCTGTACCTAGAAAGGAGCTGCTTCCAAGATTCAGCGACTTTCTGCATATCTTGGGCACGGAGCTGGTCTTTGAGTTCGGTATTTCGCTTAGAATCGCCACTCTGCCGTGAAAGGAGCATGTCTGCAATCTCGTCGTGTACCGATGATAGGACTCGCAGGTAAAATAAAACACCAGAGACGTTGTCGACATTCTGGTGAAGCCCGGTCAATTCGAGGAAATCGTCGAGGAAACTCTGCCAGCCGTCACGGTAGAGAAAGACAAATAGGTATGTCAAAGTCTGCGTAAGCTTGTTCTGGAGATGGATAGGGTCCGGCTCCTGCTGAACACCCGCCCCGTATGACTGGCGGACATACTGCAGCAAGGTGTGTTTGAGAAAAGCCAAACTCTCTCCATCTAGGCCTTGTGTATGAACTGCATAGTTGACCACCTCCAAACACACCATGCGCACGACTTCAGACGTTCGGGGGATCCGGGCAAATAGATTCGTACAAGCCTGCCATCCTTGCGGGTCGCTCCGTAGCTGGTTCAGATATTCGAATGCTTGCTCTTTCACCGACTGGTCGGACGTAGGATTCGACAGAATCTCAACGGCATTTTCGACCTAATGCAAGCAGCGTTAGCCATCTCTGGAGTCTCCAAACGGCAAGCATAGAGTATATCAGATGTTGGAAAGCTGTGATGCCAAGGATGATCACATTTCTATTGTTTCCATGACGCCTTCAACGAGAGAAGGCTCCGATGGCGGGGCAGCACAGCAGGGATATCAAAAGAAAAGCAGCAGCAAACTGACGTACCTGGGCCTCCATGCTCAAAAGAAAGTTGATAAAACAAAGAAAAACACTAAATGAATATGTATGCTAAAACGGGATGCTGCTATAACTCTGGCAGCCTTGTGCATGCAGCATCCAGCATGCTTATAATTATTAGGCGGCGACAAGGCTACCGCAGAGGCATGCCTAGGTCGAAAGGTTTTTTTTTCGTGCTCTTGTTTGTACCGAGTTCGACCGGAGGGGGCGTTCGTCGTGGATCGAAGGTGATGAAATTAAGAGGCAGAACCCACAGACGTCAAAGTCAGCCTCTTATCGTTGCTCGGACGCAAAATGTGCGTCTTTATTCGCTATTTCAAAAGTCGGTGCAGGCTCAAATAGTATATGTGGGGTGCTAGGTGAGAAGAAGTTTGGTGCGGATGATTTTCGGGCAAATTCCGTGCTGTGGGCACGGAGAATAGCACTGTGCCTCTACGCGATTTTCCTATGGCAGGTCACAGTATTAATTACACATCATTCGGTTATCGCCATCACAGCATATGAGGCTGCGATAAGGGACTATTTACTAGAGCCCAGAGCCCAGAGCCTAGAGCTTAGAGCCTAAAATTTAGAGCCTAGAGGCAATAGTCGGCCGGCTCATTCAACCATTTAACCTCAGAAGAGGCTCAGCTTTGATGGCTCAACCGCGGTCTTGAGGACTTACAAATGCCAATACGGAGCGGTATAACATCAGCTTACAGTCTGAATACTTATACCGGATTAAAACACTGCAGATGCTAAAATATTACTGATTCTTTGTGCTCACGTGAAGCATCCTGAAGCTCCCTACATACAAATAGGTTCGGAATATCAACAAGTATAAATCTTCATGTGGTCAAGCCCGAGCGCAGCCCAAATAATGGGCAATATCAACAGCAAATCCGAACATTTCAAACCAGGACGGGAGATTCGTGAAATACTAGATGATAACATGGGTGTATTCGATAACCCCATACGGCTGGCTTTTGAAGCCAGCTTAAGGCACATCATCTAACCTGTACTCCGTATAGTACTTGCAAACTCTTGATGGTGCTTTATACATTAGCTAAGCTTACAAAGTGGGCATCGTAGGCACAGATGCAGCGCAGATCTGTCACTGCTGCATGAATAGCTGATCACTGCAGGCTCGGGCTTTGCCGTCTCACGATACGGGTACACGTAAACTGTATGGATCGGTCTGACGTAGTTCGACTCACCATCTACTTGCTTAAGGAGATCATCGTTTGGCACATTGCCATGCACATCGCTTGCCATGCTATTTTCAGCAATGGGACTGAGCATCATTACCCTAGAATTAAAATAAACTCAGCATCCGTTCGATTTAGCTTGAGCTGGAGTTTCCAGAAGAGAAATTAAGTTATGATGAGTGTGGCTCTCCATGTGTGGCGAGGGCAAGTCGATGTCTATCTTTTCTATCCACTACACTCTATTGTTGATATGCTTACGAATGTTTAAGGGAGTTGCTATGAGTAGATTAAAGGAGAGTTTAATCAGGGGCCTGGTTCCGATACGTTTACCAACATACAAAGCAATAGAAACACCGTAAACTACAAACAAGTCGCAATACCAATCTAATATCCGGAGCGTTGGTTGATACTATTTCCGTTGGCACCTGAAGACCTTTGTTACATCTATTAGGCGACACAACCTGGTGTTAAAGAGGCGAGATTTGTTACCGGTAGTGGTTACAACATTGGCCACTGCCTCGTGCCCGTGCGCATGTAACCAACCCATAACTCGGGCATTTCATCTCTCATTTCGTACCACCGAACCTAACCAACCTTAATTCTGGGACGCGAGATGACAATTCATAGGCCATAGTGGTTGATCTTGGGCGCGCTGAAACCACAGAGCCCAGCAATTGATAGCGAGCGTAACATGGACCAGTCAACACACGTCATTGCAGAAGATAAAACACGAGACAGAGGGAGAGACAATGCGCAGAGGCGCTGTTGGTGATCGACAGGAGCACTCTCTGGCCAACGAGTGCCAGAACGAATCACCAGATGCAGCCGCTGGGTCTATTGACGGATAAAATCATTCAGCCAGCATACGCGCCAATGCGATGATCTATGGGGAGAGTTTAATTAGGCCGTGCCACGCAGCAGGCCTCTTGCCACTGCGCACAGTATGAATAATGCTGCTGGACGTGGCACCTGCAATGCCAGCTTCTTTTGCCCCAGCATGCGGTACTTCTCTCACCGCCTCCAGCCGCTCCTGTGCGCACCTCCTAACTTGCCTGCTTGCTCCCCTCAGTATCGTCCTACAAACAGCGAGCTGCACTCGACGAATACCTACTCCATCACGACACATAGTCATGTTCCCTGCCAACCTCTGAAAATGGAGCACAGCCCGGTGCCCAATCTGGCCAACAAACCCCTCAATCTGCACCCATTCGCCTTAGCAGCATCTCGGTCCAGGAGGAGCCAAGTGTTGTTAGCTCCAAGTAGCTTCGGGCTAATCATCGTCAAAGCAATCCCCCTCATTCGGCGAAGCGAATGCCGCCGATTTCACCTTCTAAGAGCAGCATGGGCGATGAAAGACTAGTAGCTTTCCATGGCCGCGGCTAATTTACATCAAATCACCGCTCTACTTTAGCACCAAGAGAGAGCTGCTCTTAGGGGTGACTCCACAGAATGCGGGCGACCAGTGAGCAAGATTGGTTCGAGCAAGCCACAAAAATGCTTGAATCTCTGTGAGATGGGCGGGTGAACAGCGGTTCCTGCATTAGCGCACGTGTGGCGTCCAACGGACCAACTTCAAGTGTGCCGGCCATCTTTTTCTGATTACAATTCCAAGTTGAGCAGCAAGACAGAGAGGGTAGGTATGTGCTCGTACCAGCATCCTCCTACGGCGGCGATATGCTCTACTTTAACTCCCTGATAGCTGCGATGATCTACTGGGAAAACATCAGTGCCTATGGGATTTCTTTGCTACCTACTCAGGGCAAGCCGTATCCACGCTGTCAGTGTGAATTCACCGCTTGTTTGTTTCATCCCTTGCAACGCCTTCTTCTAGAAGGATACTTGGATTGGCAGAAACTTCTGTACTGGCATGAGGACTGATACAGTACGGAGCAGGACTGTGATTACCCAGGAGTAGGTATTCCTCCTACTCGGTTGATGTTAGCAGCACTCTAAGCTCGAAAAGTGTCTGACGACCCACTCAGTCAGCAAAGAGACCTGGCATGCCCTAGCAGGAGAACAAAGGGCATAAGTATGGAGCACTGCTATTGTGCGACTTGTACTATGGAGAGTACGGGTAGTGCGTGGCAAATGTGCAATCTTCATTTACGAAGGACACTATTACTTGTCGCTACTATGGTCTTTCGTACGGTACAGTAGAAGGGACGTGTTGTAACGTGCCAAGTGTGTTCGGCCGATACGGTACACGTGGGGAGGCTGCTGGCGATACCGGTCGTACCAGTGCCTGCACTCACTCCTTGCTCTACTGCGAGCATCAAATGACAGGGGCCAATTGCCCCTGGCATACGATGGCATCGCTTGTGCCGGTATGCTGTTTTGTTTGGAAAGATCTGGAACTTTGCCAAGACATGGCTCAAGCAGACTAACACGACTAACAAATACCTACAGTATGTCCAATGTCCATATGAGGAAATGAAGATCACTGATTTCCATGGCTGGACTTGAATATGTATTTCAAGCGCACAGATTGATAGATTGCCTGGCCAGCTAATATACGAAGCAGACAGCAGCACACTACTCCCTACTCCAGTGACAAGGCGCCATGGTGAGAGAATTTGGGCTGGATATAGCGTCTAAAGACGTCCCTGCCGCTTAAAGAGATGTCCGTGAAAGGAAGGTTAGATGCTGGACTAGGCGGCTGGATGCCTTCGACATCATCCCCCAGCACCATAGATGACAGTCAATACAGGCACTCCTAGTGCCGGTGTCACTGCTGCTACCTTAATGCTGGGTATAGGAAAGGTTCCCTGGAGAAGGGAATTTTGAATACTCCGTACTCGCTAGTTTGTTATGAGAGACGGCTGGCTTCACAATGCTTCTCTTGCCCAGTGGTGAGAGTGAGCTCACTTCGCCAATCTGGTCAGTCTCATGCAAGTCCTAGCAGTGTGCCGGGCCCCTTCTTTTCTCCTTGCGTATTCTGCTGGGTTTGTTGCAGGCCAGCCAGCACTTATCATCAAAGACAGTCCTTTAAAGCCCACAAAAGATCAATTTGAGACTGAGTTTCGAAAATACAGGCGCCAAGGCCCGCCTCCCGTGGCGATCGGCCAAGATCCTCAGCGGTGTCACTTTGGAATCGTTTTGGAAGGGCGATGCCTGTACAATAATAGCCCAGAGTAGTACTATGCGGTACAGATGTACGAGTTGAGACTATTGGCTCCAGAGATTAAATGCAAGCATGCTCAAACTTGTGGCCAGCGGAACAATGAAGCCGGTGCCTAGCACAGAGCCGAGGGGGTACTTTTTCGCGTACTCCGTCGTCTTATCTCCAAAGGCGGTATTGCTGCCGAAGAAGCTCCAGTCATAAACGAAGGCCAATTTAGAAGGTTGAAATGAAGGCATGTGTCTCTTAATTGAACCATTAACGACGGTGAGTTTTAGCACTGGTCTAGCAAGATTAGAGAGCACACATTACTCAAGCTGCTGCATCCGTTGTATCCCCCGTCCATCTTATTGACAGGCAATACAGTACATACGCACACTCTTTACCATCAATGCCCAATTGCTCACGGACATGGAAGGTCTTCGTCGTCGTACAGAGCACCTGTGCTGGCACAGCATGGCCCAAGGCATACGGAAACAAGGGTCATGTCCAATGGCGAGCTGATCTGTTGCCGCTGCAGGAGCGCAAACAAGCATCATGGTCCACGCAGCTCATGCCCTCATGCGCTCATTCGCACGCTGGGCTTGGCCGTTTGGCGCACGGTATGGAGCGATGTTGTACCTGCAGAAATCAGTGACAGGGGTTGGCTGGTCTTGTGCCCGGGATAGTTCGTGGGACCCCTCCATCTTGGCCATTCTAAGAGGTGGATGAAACTGGCGCGACATGCATCTCCACCCAGACATCCACTCAGGAACCCCCTAGATGGACATCCATTCTGGACGCAATTTCCCGGGGTATCCAATGGGATGGAGCGAGGCGAGCGCTCGCAAAGAGCTCACGGTCGACGTCGATATGCCTATTAATATGCGGCCACGCTCGGTCGAGCATCTTCTTCTTTTTTCCCCTTCTTTCCTCTCCAGCCCACTAAGCATAATCGCCAGCTCGCTCTGACTTCGGTCGTCCATTCTTTCAAAACAACTGCAAACGAAGCTTCACGCTTTCAATCCACTCTTTCAAACCAACCAAACTACTTCGTTCTTCAAGAACCCAAAAACCCCAAAAAATCATTCAAGATGCGTTTCACCACCGCCGCTGCTGTTCTGGCCACCTCGGTCCTCGCCCAGGAGCCCGTCTCCACCGACTACACCACCGAGTTGGTCACCATCACTGCCTGTGCTGCCTCCATCACCAACTGCCCGGCCCGCCACCAGACCACCTCCGTCCAGACCAACTACATCCCGTTGACCACCTCTACTTTCTACGTGACCAACATCCACACCATCACCTCTTGCGGCCCTGAGGTTACCAACTGCCCGGCCCACAGCACCGTCCTCTCCACCGAGGTCGTCCCTACTTCCACCGCTGTCGGCCCGGTCACTGCTTACCCCACCGCTGCTCCCACCACCCAGGTCTGGTCCAACGGCACTGCTCCCTACAGCTCTGTCGTTGCTCCTCCTCCCTACTCTGCTCCGGCCGCTCCCCAGAGCTCCGCTGCTGCCGTCTCTGTCCCCGCCGTCTCTATCCCGGCTCAGGCCCCCACCACCGGCTACGCTGCTCCCACTGGCGGTGCCCCCGGCGCCCCCGTCAGCTCCGCCGCTGCTCAGTGCCCCGGCAGCTCCGTTGTTGCTGTCACCAAGAGCTACACCACCGTTCTGACCTCTGTTGAGTACCAGACCGTTGCTGTTCCTTGCCCTACCGCCCCTGCTGGTGGCAACCCCGGTAACGGTGCTGGTGCTCCCTCTGGCACTGGTGCTGTCCCTCCTGTCCCCACTGGCCCTGCTGGCAACGGAACGTGAGTTTTTAACCTTTGATATCAAGATGTAATGGTAATATATATGTGCTAACTGCTTCAATTTAGTGCTGTTCCTCCCCCCGTTAACGGCGCTGCTTCCTTCACTGGCTCCGTCGCTTTCGCCGCCATTGCCGGTGCCGTCGCCGTCTTCCTTGCTTAAATCATTTCCTTGTAACTTTTTCTTGAGTTAAAAGGCCTGCGGGACATGGCAACATACACACGACAGGCATCCCTCTTGAGATCTGGTTGGACATGTACAGAAAGTTGGACTAGAACTTATTTTCAATAATACTAGAGTTTCACGGCAAACATGGGACTATACCCCCTTGGAGTGTGTACTTAATATTCTAATCGCGCGGGCGTTCGCGGAGACGATCTCGTCAGACAACCGACTGCGGGTTCTTTCTTGGAAGTCTTTTTTGAACGAAGCATTTTTTTGGTCACGAACTGAGATATCAAACTATTTAACGACTGTGCTTTTTCTTAGCCTTTTCTTCTAGAATATTTTTTTACCTTTTTACCTATCTTTATTGCCCAAATCTCACTATGCGCTGTGATATTATAGTAGATTCCAAAAGTAGGAGAAACGCCATCCAACCAGTGTGAAACGAAGAATGTGTTTGCTTGTGGGTGCTCATTTCGCGACGCGCTCAAGCTCTTGCCTGTGCGGGTTAGATGTGACATTTCGACGGAAATTAAATCGGAAGAGGTGAGAGTCGTTGCGGTGATTGGTGGGATGGAAGAGGTCCGAGGCAATGGCGCTTATGTAAGTTTGCCGTACTTTTGACAGCGATGAAGTTCCTCGCTGGTTTCGACCATAAATAGGTCAGTAGTAGGGTCAGTAGGGTCAGTAGGTATTATAGCTAGATATCCCTTCCTGACCGCATATACCTCTAGGCTATAGGAGGAAAGGCTTATTTGAGTATTGGAACCTTGACTTGTTGTGGAACCATAAAAATGCGTTGTCAGATTTATTGTCGAAGTTGTGAGGGAGTGTGCTACATACTCCCTCGCATTTTCGCCGATAAATGGGATAGCTGATAAAGTACCTTTTCTATAACTTAATCATAGAAAAGGTACTTTGTCGACAGGATGTGAACGCACCTCTGAACCACGTAAACCCAGCTTGTCATACCGCTATTAAGATTACGGAGCGAGAACATGTTACGGCATCATTCGATCTAGCTGACGCCGGCCTGTGCTCCCAGGGACAAGGCCGCGGCACCAGCTAGGGGTCATTTTTACCTAGTCAACGTGTGCTGGATCTCTACTATATCCATCTATAGTATAAGGAGAATCTTGGTCTCTTTATAGTATCTTGTCTAAGTTAAGCGACGTAAGCGAAGCTCGGCTCAACCATTTATCCTAGCTTCTTTCTTTACGCGGAAGGTATACTCCTAGCAGCACAGGGGGTCAGGCCGATAGTAATTGATGCTTGTCTGAAGACTATTGCCGGGCACTGATATAATCATTACAGAGGCAAAGAACTATTGCCAGAGCCATTACTATTGGCCTTACCAAGAGTCGAACTCTTACTAAAAAACCCCCCTTGCGCTCGTAGGTACCTACTAGTAGGTTGCAAAACCTCGTCAAAGTACCTATACCTAGTCCTTTATTAGCTACCAAATGTATCGTCAAAAATGCGAGGGCACCACATTACACAAACTCCCTCGCAAGTTTGACGATAAATCTGACAATGCACATTTTTTTCCAGGTACCAGGACTTGAAGAAACCTTTCCTTAGATAGACTAGAGGTATGCAGCCAGGAAGGCACATCCACAATACCTACCGGCCTATAAGTATACTATATTTATGTTCGAAAAAAGCGGTAATACGGCAATAGCCGGAGGACGTCGTGTTTTGCTAGCGTAGGGCAGCCCTGTATTAATGACCAGGTACCTATCACGCGAATGCACTTGGACGCTTATAATAGGTAGATGGATACTATCTGACTTGGATACTGCCTGACTTGGATACTATCTGACTTGGCGGGTACTGCTGCCCCGTGCTTCGTCATACGCCACCGATTCCTCTTGTAGCAACTTTGGATGACACCAACCCGGACGGGCACTTGCGCCGGGGCTCCGCTTTATGGGATCCAGAGCCACGGAGCGGATGGCAACATGGCCGCTTGGATTCCGCAGTCTGGTATTCCGGGGCTCCATTTTCATGAGGAGTTTTTCTTTTGTGTCTTTCCGTGCGTTTGCCCGAGTTTTTGTGCGAAGATATTTCTGATAGAGCCGGGATTGCCTATTCCGGGAAGCGGCAAGGCGATCGAGGCCAACTACCGACTTGCAATCAAGGTACCAGAGATGGATGCGACGCTGCGCTGACGTCGATTATATATAAGCGTTTGGTAATGGATGTTCTAAGCATGGGTTGGCAGACTAGAGATTCCCTTTCATATGACAGAGATGATGATATTTGGGCCCAAATACACTGCGCAGCGCACGGCAGGGTACTCTGAGATTAATATAGGACCATATCACACAATTGCGGCATCACACAACTTGCGGCATCACGCAGCTGCGGCATCAGCATCACACAACTGCGGCACCACACCCAGCCACGCCGGTGCAACAATGTAAGACAAGGATAGGTACTAATTTCATCGTTTTGCATTGTTACCCCACGTGGTCAACAAACGAGAGTCTTGTCTGTGAATAGGGCGAGCGTGGGCTGGGATGGAATGAGATAGGCGGCGGAGCTAGGCTGAGTCGTAGGTAAGGTAGCCAGCTGGGCGTGCCGAATGAGACATTCCGACAGTACGCCACCCCTTTTTTTTTCTGCTAACAAAGCTCCAGCAAAAAGATTTCCTCTTTGGGTTAAATGTGAAATACAGCCAACAGCTGCAGATGTTTCGCCGAATAGAGTAATATTTTTCTGCTCAGATAGTTCGTAGTTCGTATCGTGATGTGAGGATGATGCTTGGAGAGCCGTGACTCAGCAACTGGATGGGGAGATTTCAAGTAAACGGCATCAGAGAAACTCAAATACTCGAGTTCTTTGCTCTAATACCTTTTGGGTAGTGTTTTGGATCCTATGTAAAGTTTTACGTGGTACGTGTCCCGTCTCTGGGTGATCCTATGCAAAGACTGCGTGTACCTATACATCACGTATCAACCTTAAAAGTGGCTAGGACTGATGCAATCCTGCGAGGAAGATTTCGACCGTTTCTATGAGAAGAAGGCTGAGTGGTTTGGCACACTGTTACATTGGATACGCTCGCATTTGTCGTATCGATGCCGTGGGGAGGCGGCACCCTTGAAGCCTATAGGGCTGTACAAGATATGCATCATGCAGCTTAATACCGAGCACAACCTATCAATAGGTATACCCATATTAAAAAGGACATTGGGCTACTATCATGAAGCGCCGAGACCATCGGCAGGGGCATCCCTACCTTGGAAAGCTAGTAGGTATGTATATATGGGAGTTATGACGGGTCATCACTTATATACTATTTCTAGATGCCTTGTTCCCCTGCCGCCTTGTATTTTGGCCAAAAAAGATGAGCAGCGCTATCGATTCCATGCCATGGCTAGTATTGGCCCGAGACCGAAGCAGGGAAATCCTTTCGAAACGTTCTGCTGCAGCCATCGCGTGATTTGGCGCCTCTAGACTGCGCGATAGCCAAAGTTAGTTATTTTGTGAGAAATGGTGGCTGGGATCCTATGGCGGTCGTCGTTGGCAAGTAGTGGCTGAGAGCCATGCTTTGTGTGAAGGCTGGTGCGTATTCCTTCGCGCGAGTTTGATTCATTTACTGCATGTATCTACCTAGGTAGGCATCAGGCACAGCTTGTATTGTATTGTATATACCTATCTACATGTGTTTCACCGGAAGAAGACGGCAATACTCTGAGCTGCTACATTCATCGCACACATGAGGATTCCAGAGGATCCAATAGTCGTACAGTCTGCTCCCCGTCCAGCAAATCGCGTACACAAAGTCCAAGTACGTGTATCGCAATTAACATTATCATGTAAACACGCAAAACCACAAACCTTGATGCTTAATTGCTGGAGCGGCTCCACCGTGGCTGAATGGCGTTGGAACACGTCAATCCATCCCACGTCGAGTCTCTCCGCCCTGCTGCGCTTCTTTCTCACCCTCACCCGTCGCTCTCACCCTCAGCCTAATGCATACATGTATGTATCATGGCAAGGCCAAGCAGCGCAGGGTCAAGGATTCGATCCCAATCCCAAAGGCTTATGTTATTTTATTTTTACAGGCGCCGTGACTGTTCCGGGGCATAAAATGCGGCTCCATTAGCTAAAAGGCATTGATTGAAACGGCGCTATCAGATCCATCCAATCGATCCGCTTTTTTTCTTTTCTTTTTTTACTGCCTTCGGGCTGTGACCGCGTCATGTCAAATCCTTCGGCCTTTTCAACTCCGCTCCTCCGTCTCGCACTCGCATCCAGCGTTACGAGTCGTTCATTCCGCGAGAGTGGCTTAGATATTAAGCTTCTTGCAGGAAAACGAACGACCACGAACAGGGAAGATACATAAAAAAAGAAGTCAGAGAAAAGGAGACTAGGAGGAGGAACCTGGTTTGTGGGCCCGATCCGAGTGCGAAGTGCTGGCCTGGCTGGGTCTTTTTTTTCCCTCGAATGCCTGCCTACAGTACACACATGTATACCTAGGTAGGTACATGCAGTAATCGTCTCGAGACTCGCAAGGCCCATTTGTTCAGCTCAGCCACGAAACGTCCGCGGGATGCGTCGTCAAAGCGCCCTGTGCCCTATATGCGCCGTATCTAGTAGGTATCTAGGCCCGGCCAGATTCTCGCCGGTCGGGTGAACCGCCAAGCCCTACCCAACGGCTGAGACGGGGGCCCTTGGTGTTTTTTTTGTTCCATGGCCCCGGCCTGGGGACGCACAATATGTCAGATCGTTTAGTTTAGGGGGGAGGGGTGGCTTGTTTTGATAAGGGCTTTGCTGGTGATGACGCATAAGTGCTCATCCTGTTCGATTGGGCGCCATGGGGTCGAGGAGATAAAACGTGGGAACGAGAGCGACCGAGCTGGCCATGGCATGGGGCCGTGAGCTTAACCCAATTACGCGGATCCAGTCTGAGGATTTTTTTTTCTTTCTCGTTCAAAACAATAAAGGGAGCTAGTGCCCCCCCTTTGAACCTGAAAGCCTTTTGTTCTACCCATTTGAAGTTATACACATATCCCTGCGGTGGTGATATATACATATACCATCACATCCCCTCACAGCTCTTTCAACCTCCAACTCCACCAAGAAACAAGACAAGACATAAAAAGGGGACTTGTGTCATAGCAACCGTTACTCATCACCATCTTCATCATGGTTCAACCTTCGCAACCCCCTCCCCACCCCATCATCACGTTCGGTTCCGGTGAGACGTGCAACCTGGACAACTGCCCCGTCGAATGGAGCATCCTCGCCTACCAGCCCTCTCTCGCCGCAAATGTTGCCTTTGCCGCCCTCTTCGCTGCCATCGGCCTGGTTCATTTCTATCTCGGCTTCCGATGGAGGGCTTGGGGCTTCACGATCCCCTTGCTCGTCGGCTGTATCACTGAGATTATCGGATACATTGGAAGAATCCTCCTCCACGGAAATCCCTTTTCTTATCCTGGATTCTTGATTCAGATCGGTAAGACGATGCTGTCTTTTCCCTCAATTTTCTCATTCTAGACTAACCGCTGTGATGCAGTCTGTCTCACCATTGCTCCCGTCTTCTACACGGCGTCCATCTACGTAACTCTCTCGCAATCCATCAACCACCTCGCCCCAGAGCTGTCTCGCTTCAAGCCCCAGCTCTTCTACTACATCTTCATCCCCTTCGACATCGTCTGCCTCGCCCTCCAGGCCGCCGGAGGCGCCATGTCCGCCACCGGCGACAGCTCCCGCTCCAACAAGACCGGCGTCAACATCTCCCAGGCCGGTCTCAGCCTGCAGGTCATCATCCTGGTCCTCTTCATCATTGCCTTTGGCGACTACATGTTCCGCTACCTGCGATCCGGCCGCGCCTCCAGCTTCGGTTGGCGCCTCACTGCCTTCCTCACCGGCCTGACATCGGCAACGCTGCTCATCCTGGCCCGTTGCGCCTACCGTGTTGCGGAGCTGCGGGACGGATACAGCGGCAAACTCATCAAGGAAGAGGCTCCCTTTATTGTTCTTGAGGGTGTCTTTGTGTTTTTGGCCGCGTCGATGCTCTGCTTCGGACACCCTGGCTTGGGATTGAAGCGAGACCAAGTAGGAGGAATCAAGGGAGCCAGCGACAGCGAGACGGTCGTCATGGAGACTATCGAGCAACGCAAGTAAAGCGGTTTTCGAGCTTCAACAATCACAAAGAAGCGATGGGGGTTATCAAAGCATAGAATACAGCTCTAGCATTTTTTTGGGGAAAATTTACTACTAATTTGATATGGCGATTCTGATAGATGGGATACGTTTTAATAGGGAGGGGGAAGATACAGGGGGCATATGCGCCTTTTTTTTTTTTTTTTTTTTTTTGTTTAAAAAAATTTATTAATAACAAAGAAAAAAAAATTATTGAAACAAAGACTTGACCACCCTAAAAGTGCTAAAATTGCCATGGCAGCTTGGAACCCGTGTAAAAGTAATGCCAAAGAAATTATTGAAAAGACGCAAACTCCTTCTCCAAAAAAAAAAAAAAAAAAAAAAAAAAGCCGTGAGGACCTACAATCCATGTCCCATCCATTCTTCATGGCTAAACTGTTCGGCCCTTTGTAAATCTTTGGGACTGCGGTTGTGATGCAAAGACCGAGCTATTGACTAAACAAGTGGTTGGCGGTGCAATCTGCCAATGTTTACACTTGCCCAATGTATAAATAAAGTATTATAGGCCTAGCAAGCAGGTAGAGAATAACAGGGGCGATGGTGAAATGTAAGCAGTAAGCAATAGTCTTATATATTTGGTATGGGAGAAGCTCTCCTGAGAGCCTCGAAGTGGATAGTATATAGTTCGATTATAGGTATACATGTTAAATATAGAAATACACATATACACAGACTTGGCGTTCTAATTGCTCATTCGTCATTTTGCCCTACACCCTGAATATAGTGCAGAACCGCCCCAATGAACCTTTCCCTTTTTTTGCCTTGCTGTATATTAATGCTCTATACCTATACTCTATACTCTATACTCTATATATAGCGTAACTGGCCGTGCCACCGCTCGCCCTACCCCGGCACTTCGGCAGCCATGGCCCGGCCCCGCCTTCGGATACCAGCGCCTTAAAGGCTCCAGCGCCGCGGTGCCGCATCCCGAAAGCTCCAGCGGGCATGGAACTTTTGCCCAAGCCCAAGGCACCCCTCCTTTGAAGAGCTGCTGCCCCTCCACACTGAACGAGAGGACGCAGCAACTGGCGGAAATTTTGCCTCTTTTCTCCGCACCATCTTCGGATTGATTTGGAAGCTGTTTGTCTCTAGACGTTTTTCTCCTTCTCCTCTCCTTCTCCTCAGTCCAATCTTGCTTCTCTCTGCATGATCTTCTCCTTGACAGCGAGACGGTCGAGGATAGCACGCCATTCTCTCACCAGATCCAACCCAAGCTTGGTAGCATCGTCTGCCCTGCCGTTTTCAACCACCGCCTTCACCATGGCTCCCCCACAAGAGGCCCTCGACTTTGTCGACTTTGTTAATGCTTCCCCTACTCGTACGTTTTGATGCCTCAACATCTCCTCTGTAATCTTTTGCAGCATGTGCTAAAGCAACAGCGCTGAAAAAAAGCCTACCACGCCGTCCAGTCTGCCGCTACCCGCTTCGAAAAGGCCGGCTTCACCCTCATCCGCGAGCGCGACTCTTGGGCATCAAGCCTGCGCCCCGGCGGCAAGTACTACCTCACTCGCAACGGATCCTCCATCCTCGCCTTTGCCATCGGCCGCAAGTGGCGTCCCGGCAACCCCGTCGCGATTGTCGGCGCCCACACCGATTCGCCCTGCCTGCGAGTCAAGCCCGTCTCCCGCAAGAGCAATGTCGGCTACCTGCAGGTCGGCGTCGAGACCTACGGCGGCGGCATCTGGCACTCGTGGTTCGACCGCGACCTGAGTCTTGCCGGCCGGGTCCTGGTCCGTGAGGGCGACAGCGTCGTGCAGAAGCTGGTCAAGGTCGACAAGCCCCTGCTGCGAATCCCCACGCTGGCCATTCACCTGCACCGCCAGTCCAACTTTGATCCCAACAACGAGCTTGAGCTGTTCCCCATCACGGGCCTTGCCGCCGCCGAGCTCAACAAGAGCGCCCAGCCCGAGGAGCCCAGCAAGGATGAGGCCATGGACGAGGACGAAGACTTTAAGCCCCTCGAGAAGATGACCGTGCGCCACCACCCCGCCGTGCTCGACGTTATCGCCAGCGAGATTGGAACCGACGTCGCCTCCATTGTCGATTTCGAGCTCGTCCTCTACGACACCCAGAAATCCGTCATTGGCGGCATCAACGACGAGTTCATCTTCTCCCCGCGCCTCGACAACCTGGGCATGACCTACTGCTCCGTCGAGGGTCTCATCAAGTCCGTCAGCAAGCCCGAGGCCCTTGACAACGACTCCACCATCCGCATGACCGTCTGCTTCGACCACGAGGAGATTGGCTCTCAGTCCGCCCAGGGCGCCCACTCCAATCTGCTGCCCTCGGTGCTGCGCCGCCTGTCTGTCCTCCCCGGCAACCGCGATGCCGCCAGCGACGGCAGCTACGAGCAGGTCCACCACGAGGGCGAGGAGTCTACCGCCTTTGAGCAGACGCTCTCTCGCTCGTTTCTCGTCTCCGCCGACATGGCCCACGCCGTCCACCCCAACTACGCTGGCAAGTATGAATCCTCTCACCAGCCCGCCATGAACGGCGGCACCGTCGTCAAGATCAACGCCAACCAGCGCTATGCCACAAACTCTCCCGGCATCGTCATGCTGCAGGAGTGCGCCCGCAAGGCCGGCGTCCCGCTGCAGCTGTTTGTCGTCCGCAACGACTCGCCCTGCGGCAGCACCATCGGACCCGGCCTGGCTGCTAGACTGGGCATGCGTACTCTCGATCTGGGTAACCCGCAGCTGAGCATGCACAGCATCCGCGAGACGGGTGGAACGGCTGATGTGGGACGTGCTATTAAGCTGTTTGATCAGTTCTTTGAGAGCTACGGCGAGATTGAGCCCAAGATCTTGGTTGACTAAGTAAAGGGGGGAAAGAATTGATTTGTTTGGGGATGATGTGAGCATGAAAGCATTTTGAGATTGTCAAGTTAAGGTTATATGCATATAGTAGTATACACTACGTGTGGCACGAAGGAGTGTCAATATAAGGGCGTTGAATGGATGGCGATAGGATATGAAACTCGAGGCGAGACCAATAAAAGCGTTCCAGAAAGATGTTTGATGCCAAGTTACTTGTGTGACTGTTACATGAATTAGGTACTTTAGCACTAAGTGAAATGAAGAAATGATCATCATAGTAACTCTAATTCTATTCTTCATAGTTTCGTTAAGCTATTCGTTTGAAATTGCGTCATGATCGCCATCTAGAGAGCTGTGTTTTACCTATTATAACAATACATCTGAGTCTTCTTGATAGAGGAAATCAAGCTAGAAGAAGAAATCGATTGTTCGTTTTTCTTCCAAGATTCAGAATATATATAAAAAAACAAAAATCGTTTATTTGCGCACGCGTCATGACCTTTCTACTTCATCCAACGCCGTATCTGTACATGTGCTCCTTAGAGATGATACCGGTGCGGGTGCCGGGCTTGACTGGAAGAATTTAGAAGGAGAGTCTAGTTCGCTAATGGGAAGCAGAACCGTCTTGTCTCGTTCATTATTTCCAGGCTCTTCATGCGGCTCGACGCGGTCGGGAGTGTTTCCTCTCGTTTCTACAATGACACTCTCCTGTGAGGCAGGCACGGTCACAGCATCAGATGCTACAGATGTGGTGGTCGACTCTTGTGACAGTGCGGGCACTTGCGGGACTGAGTCCGTGCTTTGGGCCCTACTATGTGTATTCGTCGGTTTCGTGTGGGTAATGGTGCTTGCTGGTTTACGTGTAATTGTTGATGGGGGGAGGGGTTTGCGTTGGAGTTCGGAGAGAGGAATTGTTGTTTGGCCGGTGCGCAGCTTGTATCCTGCAAGACCAAGTCGCAATCGGAGAATCTCTGCTTTCTAGAAGGGGGGTAATGCCCGCTATTAGCTCTCGTACTGAAGGCAGTAAGAGAGAAGAAAAAGGATTTACCTCTCTTGCCTGCTCTCTTGTCAATGCTCTGGGCCTTGTAACTGCCAGTAATGTGTCTGCAGCGGTTGTGGCCGTGTCTGGTTCTGTTGGTGCCGTGGTCCAGGAAGCGTCCCCAGCAGAAGTATCGAAGAGAGAGCTCGTTTCAATGCTGGGCGACCGTGATCGCGTAGCCTAAATATAGACATGTTAGCAAACGAGGTCAGATTAGCTATGGCGAGCAATAACATAGCTACTTACCCCATCAACACACGTCTTCTTGATCTCTGGACTCTCGTCCACCACCTCTTCGCTCCCCTCTTCTGCTGTTCGCTTCTTTCCCTTTTCTGGCGAAACTTGTCTCAATGGACTGGTAACCAAGAGAGCCGAGGGTGTCAGCAGCATTGGCGATCCTATCCTCGCCACTTTGTTTGTACTCGGTGTTGTCAGTGCCGCGTTCGCGTCCTTTGCACCAAGCACGGCGCGTCGCTTCATGGGCGACAAACTGGCTTCCATTGTTGCTCAAATGAACTTGGGACAAAAATAACAAAGAAGCAGGATCGAGAAAGAAAAAAGTAGCAAAACAGAAAAAAGAAAACAGAATCAAAAGGGTGGTAAGATGGAGAAAGAGTCGCGCGCGCAAAGGTGTATATCAGATGGAGTGGTAGTGGGGTGTGTTGTTTAGTGGCGATGTAGGTCGCGTGTGTAGATAAATCGATAAGAAGCTATACCAGCCCGATATATTTTGTACCTTATGGATACCCGGATAGGTAGCTTATAATGCAATTGGCGTAAACACGTGAATGCAAATACAAAGCGCGATAAAGCAATCCTCAAAAAGTGGTGAATGCCTGGTAATTGTACAGCCAGGCTATTGTCGTTTGAAAGCAAGAGACACAAGAGCTACGCCGTAGCAGTCAGTGGCTTGCTCCAACAAGGTCACGATAACAGCACAATAATAAAGAGAAAGGGGGAGCGCGTAACAGGAAATCCAAGAATACGAAGAATAAGCCACCAAGAAGAAAAAAGAAAGTAAATAAAGCCGGATAAAAAAAGGCCAATTCCGCCCCCCCGGCGCGCACAGCCTTTGGACTTTAACGAGCTATTCAACCTTCGTTCCTGCCTCTCACAACGCGACCGGCCCTGAAAGTTCCCCACTCTAAAGCCGTACAGGCAGGAACGACGCTTCGTGCCTGCCCTCAGCCAAGAGCTCTACTGGACGGAGTACCTACTCCATACTATGTAGCTTTTCTACTTTGTGTTTCTCGAGCTTTGCCCTATGCAGACTAGCTCTTAGCAAGGACGCCGCGTCTTCTCCTTCCCGTCAACGAAAAACCCGTGTCGTCGGGATCCCTCTGCTAATCCAAAAAGGGAATAGTGTCGGATTCGACTACGAGTAGAAGAATGTGGGGAGCTTCATTGCTTCTTTGCCGTGGCGGCGACCCTCCCTCCCCAAGCTGTTCCACGCTAAAAAGGGGGGAAAAAAACCAACTGCACCAAAACCGAGCTCCATTGATCTGATCCCTAAATTCATCGGCATCAGATCTCGTCACATGCAAATCACACTCAGAGACACTGCTATACTTACGTAACTAGACCTCAATTTCGAATCATTTAGTATACAAAAATGAAATAATCATCTTTACCATGTAGACACGTCAAAGCACGGCAAAAAGAGATGTAATAAAATAGATGCTATTTTTCTTTTCCAAAGGTCATCTTGATGATGCCTCTGCATACCAAACCCGCGCTACATAAAAAGCATTGAAACGGATATACGTTACAACAAATAAGGTACAGTTCTTATAGACTTCCATTTACTCCAAATTAGACTCGAATCCGTCATTTGAATCAATATATTACCCGCCCATACATTGAAATCACCTCAGCTTCATCATGTGAAGAAAGATGAAAACGAAAAACAAAACGGCCGTGACAAAAAGACAGATAGTAAAATGAAAACATCAACAATGAAAGAGGTAACAAAGTTCTGTGCAATAGCATCCATTGCTGCCATTCTTAGCCTAAACGCCAACCAGACTCTTCTTCCAACAGTCTCATCCCATAAGTTTTGTTTTAGTTTTTGACTCAGCTTCTCCCTCCTCCTTCTGTTGTCCAATAAACAACCACTGTTATATCAGATATGACGTAATGCTGGGTATATCCTGGGTCCTGTCCTGGGCTCCAAACAAGCAAATCAACCGAAACAGAGAAACACGTATGAAAAAGACCAAGCGAGCGAAGCAGGAGAAGAAAAAAAGAGAGAGCTTTTTTGTAGCAGCTTTTGCAGCAGCATGCTCTCAACCATTACTCTAAGTCCAAACTCGCTTTTCGCTAAAAAGAGCAAAATTTTGATTCTGTTTAAGAAAAGACTTCTCTTCACAAGTCGCCAGTAACATCGAGAGAGTAGAGACTCATGTCGAGTTCAAATGGTTTTGTAAAATCGACTTGGACTTCATCCCAATCCGGAACGCCCCGCGGCCCAGCCAAAAGAAGGGTTGGATCGATGTTAGCCACCGCAGCTTTTAGATTTTCTGTCGAGTCCATCTCCCCGTTAATGCAGGCGTTGGTGAAATTCATTAGAACGTCATTATCAAGGGTATGCCAGTTCATGTCAATGTCAAGCGCAGCACCTTCAGAGATGTCGCTATTAGGCTCGCTCGCGCCGTCCTTGCTGGACTCTGGGGTATCCTTTGGCGTAAAAGACCTGTACATGTTGGCCTCGTTGACGATATTTGGTAGCCCATTTTCAAAACCCAAGTTCTGTAGGAGTGTTTGAGGGTCAATAGTCGAGTTGGCCCATGGGTCCGTTGCAGTGACAAGCATTGCAGCGCCATTAAGCTGCTTCCCATCGCCGGCCTTGGCAGCTGCGTCCAATTTGATGCCGGCTTTGACGTCTTGGGCCTTGCTCGCGGTGCTGGCCGATCGCTTCATGCCAGTACCGTCCACAGACATGGGCGTGCCGACAAGATTTCCAGAGGATTGACCTTGTTTTGAGGTAGACAAACTCATGGCCTGTGCTCCCTCTGCAAGCTTCTGCTCCTTTTTGATGGTGCCATCTAGTTCTAGGCCCAGTGCCTCCGCAAGAGACTCTCCCACAAACTTGTACGGGTCGGCCTTGGGCTTAGTATGCTCTTCATCAATGTGATGTTGGAGAGCTTGTTTAGTAGGGAATCCAGAAATAGACTGGTCGCAGTCGGGCTCCGTGCAGAGATGTACAGGCTTCGGTGGGCCTTGCGGGCGTTGAATGTCGGGAGACGCATTCTTTGAGATCTGTGGCGAGGGAGTGGCTACTTGAGAAGACGGACCAGAATTTGCGAGCTTTTGCTTCTTTCGAGCAGGCGGTAGCTGCAAATTGATTTCTTTAGCTTTGCTCATATAAGTAGGGTTACCATCAGGCGAGGTTGCTGCTCCGAATGGGAAGGGCGGTTGAGAACTTGTTGGTGCAGGGGGCGGCACTTGGCCCGCTTTATTGGCCTGCTTCTGCTGCTGGTTCAACTTGTTCATCGCCTGCGCGTTCTTTTCCAGATTAGCGGCATTCAGAGGAGCTGGCTGCGTCAGCTGATTCTTTTGCTGTGCCTGATGTGCCTGCTGCTGAGATAACGGCTGAGCTTGTGCTTGGCTGCCAGGCTTCATGTGTCGGCCGCCCGCTACACTGGCAGCCAGATCTTTAGCCATGCTCTCAAGCATAGCGCGAGCCTGATCCAGTTCGGAAGAGCGGATACTGAAGGCATCCTTGACTGTCTCCATCTTTTCGCCGTCCACATGTTGTTTAATAAGACGCAATCGCTAGAGTCAAGTTAGCATGTGAAGATTGAATCTACATGGTGTTTCCGTCCACTTACAGTTCTAAAGAACATTTTGGCACGCGCGTCATCTTGAGTGAGTGAGTACCACTTGCTCAGTCCACGGCCAACCTTGCCCATGTCCAAGACAATTCGTTTGAGCTTCGCTGCCGTTTCTGCGTACTCTTCAGGGCTCATTGGAATGTCCGGAGCAGATTCTTGAGCGAACAGCTTTTGCTCTTCTTGCCCAATCATCTTAAGGCGTATCAGAGACTCTGAGGGTACTGCTCCTGTAGCACCCGTAGCCGGTGCCTTGCCCTGCATCCTCAAAATATGTTCATACCTAGCTCTTTGTTCGGGATTCAATTGTGCCTCTTGTTGAGGTGTAAGCTGAGGCGGGAACTTCGCCCCTGGCCTTTGAACTGGCTGTTGAGTTGGTTGCGCCGCTGCCGCCGCAGGCGCCGGCGGCTGTCGTGCAACAGATATGGAAGCCTTCATGCCAGCAGCATCGGCACCGTCATCAGGGTTAGAGCGTTTAAGATTCTTCGCAGGTTGGGATTGATTATTGCGTGCCTGGTTCACGTTCGGCTGCTGCTTCTGGTTGGCTGCTTGCATCGAGGCTGTCTGGCTCATGGCATTGGGCATCGTCTGCGCCTGGGTTTGTTGAGGTGTGAGATTAGGTTGAGTCTGCTGCATCTGCATGTGGTTTTGAGGGCCCTGGGCGCCAGCCATATTATTCGCGGCAGCAGCTTGCAGCTGCTGGTTCTGGGCCTGCAGCTGCTGGGCCCGCAGCTGTTGTTGTTGCTGCTGTTGCTGCCAACTGCTCCTCTTCATTGAGAGGATCATCGCTCGAAGCTGGTCATCAGGAACGTTGACCAGGCCAGGTTTCTGACTCCGAATATGCATCATCTCCTGAGGCGACACTTGAAGCAATTGCGGTGGTATTTGGCCCATCTGTCGCTGCATTCCAGGTTGTTGATTTGCCACTTGCATTGGCATCGCAGGATTCATGTTGAGAGCCTGTCCAGGTTGCTGGGGCACACCGGCAGCCCGCCTTTGCATAAGCACTTGGAATTGCTTCTGTTGGAAAGCAGCCAGTTGGCTACGAACATTTGGTGGAAGCGTATTGTTTTGGCTGATCCACACCTTCAAATCTCTCCATTTCTTGATTTCTGCAGGCAGGCCGTTGATTTGATTTATTATGCTGGGAGGCAAATCCATTGAGTCCATCAAAAACTGAAGCTGGGCGCCCTGGGCTGGCATGCGGCCCATTGGCATTGCCTGTTGTTGGTTGCCTGCACCAGGAACATTCACTTGCTGCATGTTCTGAGGGCCCGGGGCCATGTTTCCGGGCTGGTTAAACTGATTTTGAGGTCGATTGGCCATTTGTTGCTGCATCATTGGATTCGCATTCATATTTGCCATCTGCTCCTGGCGCTGAGTTTGCCATCGACGCATGACTTCGTTAAGCTTGTCCGGAGGAAGACCGTTGATCGCTTGCCTTTGTTCTGGTGTCATGTTAGTGAGCATAGCGTTGAACGCGGGATTGTTAGGTCGTTGAATTCCCTGGTGAAATCGCTGGTCGCCAAACGGTGGTTGGGCCATGCCCTGCGGGGCCATGGGGTTCATGCCTGGTCTTGATACGGGAGTGTTCAGGGTATTCATGGCTGGGCTCTGCGATGTAGCCATATTTCCCGTCATTTGCTGTTGGTTCTGCATCTGCATCTGCGCCTGCGCTTGTAAAGCTTGAGACTGCTGAGCGGCTTGGTTCAACTTAGCCTGCTGTTGCTGCTGCTGAGCAGTACGGGGTGTTTGGTTCTGCATCTGCTGATTGGACATATTCTGGTTCCCAGGCTGAGGAGTGACGTTTCTTCCATTGCCATTGCTCGCTGGTACGACAACTTGGCCTGCCTTTTGGGCCATCAGGCCGGCCACCTGCTGATCCTTGATACTCTCCATGCTTGGGGTGAACGGAGGGAAATCATGGCCTGCACCAGGCTGCTGCGCGGCGTTTATCATGTTTTGCCTCTGCTGCTGTAGAGAATTCTGGCTCTGTTGTTGTTGCATCATGGCGGCTTGAGGATTGTTTGGGTTCGCAGGACCGGATGGTTGGAATCGGTGCATTGTTGAAGACTGCTTAAGGGCTTGGAATGCTTGATTCTGGTACCACCAAACAAGAGGATCTCTCCCCTGTGTCTGAAGTTCAGCAAGCTGCTGAGCTGTGAGCCTTGATTGCAAGTGGAGTCGTGTGCTAGCTTTTTGCTGCTCTGTAGCTTGAGCCATCATCTTGGTTGCAAGTTCCATAACTTTGTTCTTATCAGCCTGAGCCAATCTCGCCACCTCGTTAGGGAACATGTTTCTATTGGGACCGCCAGCCATGCCCATCCCTTGTTGGCTAGGCCCTATACCGCGGCCGGCTTGGTTAGCCATACCCATGGCAAGCTGCTGCTGCTGCTGCTGCTGCTGTTGAAACAGCGATTGTTGCTGCGGCTGTTGCTGCTGGGGCATCTGAGTGGCTTGCATGGGATGCGGCATGTGCTGAAATCCCTGCTGGGGAGTCTGGCCACGGCCCATCTGGGCCTGCAACATGAGCGCTTGTGCTTGAGCTTGAGCATGTGCTTGAGCCTGGGCACTGGCGTTGAGGGTGCTCTGAAGGCCAGGTTCGTTGGCCTGTCGTTTCTTGAAAAAATCCATGGTCTTATTTGCCATGGCTTGGTCATACGCTTCCTAAATTCGGTCGATTAGCTTCGTGAACTTTTAAACCTGTAGAAAAAGGAAGGAAAGCAGCAGTAGCTGACACGTACTTTAGTTGGTGATTTATGAAAGACTTCTCGTTCGAACTGACATCCAAAATCAGTTGCTCGGCTGTAGTCAAGAGTGCCCATGGCAAGAGTTATATTGGTAATTCTGCGACCACATCAGTTAGAGTTTATAAAAAACATAAAAAACACAAAAAACGTAAAGAGAGTTGTAGGTGGAGTCTAGGAGAAGACTAAACCATGGGGCTAGTACGTACAAATCCAATGTCTTGCCCATTCGCTCATTAACAGAGAAATTTGATTGCCAAGTCATGCCATTTAATGGCGGTGTGTTTTGTTGAATATTCTGATAAACAGCCTGCTGCAGCTGGCTAGCTGTAGGCTTTCGCAGCTGTTGAGGCATCATCTGGCCTGCCCCAGCCATATGCTGCATATTGGCGGCCATGGCCGCGAGTTTGCGCCAGTTACGCCCTCCAAACTTTTATAGCAACGAGTTGGTATATCGGCGAGCGCAAAAAAGGTAGAATCCCGCGATGTGGGCTAAATCGAAAGGTTGGCGCTTTAAGCTTCGCAGGTAGACGTTGTGCACGCAGAAAAAAGGAAGTTTGGCGAATAGACGAGCGGACGGGTCAGCCAAAAAGGTCTATTTGCAGTCCCCTAGGCAGAAAGCAAGTGGCCGCGGATGCTATAAAATGCCTAGCAACCTCCCAGCCCGCCTATAAAGAGCTTTGCAGGATATGCACCTGAGCAACAACGTTTGCTGCACTTGCACTTGATAGGGGTCTTCAGATAGCACATGCGCTCGAACTCGAAACCCGATTTAATGGGCGTGGTCTGTATCGCAGCCTGTAGACGTGTGGTTGTGGCGATTCGCTCCAAACGCAAGAGTCTCAGCGTGGTGGTAAACAGCAAAGGTTGGTTGACCAGGTCGGGCATGCAGAGCCGGTGCAAGGATGGGCTACGAAACTCGGGGGTTCGATGATGGTCGGCAGTGAGATACTGAGCGAATGTCAATGGGGCGCTCGGAAAAGAAGAATATCGATGTGTCGTCGAGGTCGTTAAAAAAAAAAAAAGGAAGAGGAAAAGGGCGACTAGCAGAAATTGCTATGGTGAAGCAGTGGATGTGCGGCGAAACACGAGGGCGGATAGCCTGGCTCAGGATGCGAGAAGGCCTGGAACCGAAATTTCCAAGCTGAATCGAGAATCGAAACAGAAAAGAAACAAAGGCACCTGCGCGTTGAAGAAAAAGCCTGCGAGGGAACGAAATCGCTTCAGCGACAGGCCGGCACGAGGTGGGAGAGGAGAAAGGGACGACGAGGGTGTTTTGGAGAATGAGGGCGAGAGAAGAGAGAGAGGCAAGACAAGCAGAGAGCCAGGCGAAGCGGATTAGAGTTACCGTGGGCTTGGGGGGTGGTGGGCTGGGAGAAAAAAGGTACAAGGGTACTTTGGCTGAGGAGAGCCTGATGGGGGACGAAGGGTACCTGATACGTGCGTGTGCGGTACTGCGACAACCTGACGCCAGCTTGTGCAGCACTAACAAGCAGAGCCCGAGGCAGCGCCAGACAAGGCGCATGTACGAGCGTGTACGAGCGCGCAGCTTTGTCCAAGGTGTCCGATACGCAGAGCAGAGGCGGCTCAGCTCGTCATTCGCAGCAGCACAAAGCCAGAGACAGCGCCTGACCACCGTTGAGCACGGCAGAACTGGCAGCAGGGCGAAGGTGGCCAACGGTGCTGGCAGACGAGCGAAGTGTACCAGACGGTAGTCAGGCGGACACTAGCAGAGGGAGGGGGGGTTTATCAAGACGAAAGAGGATGGAGCACGCAGTACCTGCACGGCCGTACCAGGTACCGACTGCAGCTTCGAGGACGGCTACGACGACATGGATTCTACACTCGACGGCCAGAGGAGGGACGGGAAATGCCACTTTGGCTTTGGAAGGGACGAAAAGATTTGATTGAGCTTCGTCGCGGTGCCGCTTAGATTTAGTGCCTTTGAGCACAACGTGCCCAAGCACTAGCGCTGTATTAGAGTTGTCCACACTGACAGGTGGCTTTCCAAGCATACATTGAGCTGTACGGAAGCATGTGCGAGAAGCATCGTTTCTGCCTCTTTTTTGTTTTTGTTTTTGCTCTTATTCCTCTTGACGGTTTGTTGCTAGGACTTGGCAGCAGCTGCACGTACTGCCTTGTGAATCACCCGGGGACGGTAAACAAGAACTCGGCGCCTACAGCACAAAACCCAAAAGTTAACCTTCGACAACGGGCGACGAGACAGAGAGACATCTGCAGCATTCACTCAACTAGAGACATCCAGGTCCATGGCATGGCATGGATGGGCCTGGGATTGGCGACCGGCGGTGGATCATTCGGGGGTCCCCTTGGGGCCTGGCAGTTGTCTGTCTGGCGCCTGGGCTCTGGCATCGCTGATCTCGGCCGTGGGTAGGGCTCTCTCACGGCGAGTTCTGGGTGGAAACGCTAGCAGATTGGCCAGGGATGCCTAGCATGGGGGTCCCACATGGCGTTCAATCCCTGCCATCCACCTCTCTCCATCCCGGTCTGCGAAAAGCTGTGAGCTCGAGTTAGCGAGGCCATTCGCAACCACCAGGTAGCGGCCTGGGGCAAGGTGCCGGTACGGATGGCGGGCGATGCTGGCCAACTGGCGGTAGGCTTTCTGCCGGCGCTGCTCGTACGAGTACTTGTCGTCGCTCGCGCAGAAGAGATGCCCACGAAGACGACGGGGGCCGATGCGAAGCATTTTTGCGTCCAAGTAAGCACTGGTGCTCATTGTATTTGGTTTGGATGGGGTACCATGGACATGTTTGGAATTATTCACTCATCTGGACGGCTTATAACAATCGCCTACAGTACCTATATACTACTACACACAATGTACTCGTATCAGCGCTGCATGCATGCCCACCTAGTCTGGCACGGGAGAGGCGCCTATCACATCCGTGAGCAAGGTTACTGGAGTAAGAGTGCGTGAGAATGCCGTGCCGCGGGCCAAGAGGATTCCATGCGTCCGTTCAACAGCAAAGATGGGTCTCTCTATCAAATACATACGCAGTGCCCTGTAAGATTCTCCATCGTCGCTAGATAGACTGCAAAAGACTGAGCAACGCGTGATTCTATCTGGTATATCTACTTTACACAACTCTGCTCAAAGAGCATCTGTCTCTCTAGATGGCTTGATAAATGTAATGTGTTGACATTTGTCGTCTATCAGACGGTGGGCTTGCTCTTGCATGTATGCGCCAAGCAAAAACAACTGATTTTCCTGCCAGGCGAACTGAGACGCCAAAGCGTCAATGATACCGCGGCTTGGGGAAATAGCAAAAAGAGACGGCACTCATGCTCTCCCCGATGGTGGGAACTTTGCCCTGGGACAACCCTTGTCTAGCGCACATGGTACGGGTGCTAGTTTGCTTAACCCCCTCTTGGAGGTTTTGGAGAAGTCATCTCTATCAAAGGCAATGCCTAGTACTGTATTTTGTGCAATCGTGATCTGGAACTGGAGAAGACCCAAACGTAGTTGGAAAAGCTGTGGAGATGCTTCTCCTCGTGACCGGCCATGACGGTGGAACATGGAGGGAAGAAGAGAGAAGGAGAAGGGGGAGAAGGGGGAGAAGGGGAAAAAGCTGATGGTGATGATGATGAAGAATAGGTATATCGGAGATGGGCGCCAGGGTAACAATCTTAATTGATGCTCACAGGCTGGCGGCACTTCCAGATTGCCGTACATAGCGCGTCGATGCAAAACAGTAGCCAACGCGGGTTATAATAGCGCGCACATTGTCTACACATTTGGAGGCTGAAGTTCGCACATTGCCTTACATGGCGCTCTTGGCAATTGAAGGGGAATTCCATGTCGTTCGCTACCTACTCGCGATGTACATAGTTGGTAGGTGAAGAGGTAGGCTTACGGCTGCAAGGCAATAGATGTCTATATTGGGCGCTAGAGGTGCATACCTGCCTGGTAGGTATTACTACCTTGCCTTCTACCTCCCTGGTACAAAACAACCTTGTCGATGCCCCAAAAGTTCGAGGAGATACAGGTTCCAGGCAAGCACTAGCCTATGGCGTCCTCCCAGACAACTTGTAACTCGGCATCAACGAAGGAAGTGGATGAACATCGCCTTGTGGTACAGAGGAAGAAGACCAACGCAGCAGCCGGATAGGTACGCACGACTACTGAATTCTATCCGAAGCCACCAAAGTTGAGCGAGCCACTACCTACCTACCTTATGCTTATTGTACCTACCTTCAACTATTCTGTACTAAACTTACCTACCTGACACTGCGGAGTACCAGTACTACAAATACCTGGGAGCATGTACTATGGAGTATGGAGTAGGTAGTGCTAGTACCAGTTTCTTCGCTGACATGGGAGCAACGACGAGACCCACCAGCCGCCATCTCCATTCTCCAAGTCCACGTATCGCCCATCGCCCAGCTCCTCTCCAAACACGGCTCGTCGTACTGTACTCCGTACCAAGGTACTGCTACCATCATCGGCATCAAGAAATATTTTGATGTCTCATGGTTTGATGCTGCTGCCAATGCGCTCTGCGGTCTCTTTGCTAACGAAATATCCCAGGTGGGCTCTTCGCCAACGTCTTCTCGAAGCTCCAAAAGACGGCAGAAAATTAGCAGTGTCTTTGCCCCAGTTCTCATTTCTTTCAGGTCGGCCTCCCCTTGCGTTGTCGCAAGCCACCCGCGTTCCTGAGCCCTTGATGCGGCTGCGGAGTGTGTATCGAACTTTCTAGGAAATAATGCCTGTGCTCCGCGGTACATAGAAACGGACAGCCTACCCGATGAGCTGAGCGAATGCAGGTTGGACAAAGTACAGTATGGTTCTTGTTGAGCATGCCATGGGAACATGGCCGCCATGTTTCTTCCCTCTCTCGCTAGCAGCGGTACGTTCCGTCTAGGCTGTGCAGACGTAGCACAGTGATTCCTCTTTGCAGTAGGTCGATCAACGAATGAACAGGTTTTGGTGAGGCGAAAGGAGATCAGGACGAGCCCCACTCGCCTTAGCTTGCTTCGCCCACGCCTTGGACTGCAAGTTTTCGGCAGCTAAAACCCTCCATGCATGAATTTTCTTTCCACTGTTTCAACTTTCTGCTTGCCTGCCAATCCTAGACGGCAGCCAGAAGTGAAGGTTGGCTGGGCTGGCCGCCATGGCCTCTTTGGCCCTGATCTTGCCTGTATGAGCATGAGATGGATACGAAAAGGAGTCCAGATGCTGCATCAAAGGGGGCAGCCCCAATTGCATGTGCGCAATAGTTCAACGGCAAGAGAGACTAATTGCGCAGAGCACGTACACTGTGCTAGGACTACGAGTACAAGAATGTCCAACTCGCTCGTATTATCATACTTGTAGGTAGCATTACTTGCTCTATGCTCGGCGCTTGCCATGTGCAAAGAGAGAAGACCAATGTCAGCCGCCCACAGCCCCAGGGTCGCCCGATTCCTGCTGCTCCTGGGGTGCTTGTGCTAGCAGTTATACTGGTGTCTGCGAGAAGTGTCGATTGTCGATTTGCCAAGCAGGCTGACAGCAGCGGACGGCTTTTGCCCCTGGAGAGTTTTGATATTTCGCACCCAACGCTGCGGTACTGCAAAGCCAGGGTTAAGAGACGAGGAAAGGGGAGATTGTTGTTGTTGGCACCTACAGTACGCTCGGATCCCGGCGGATTTCATCTAGAAGTACTCTTCGATCACTGATTAGCGGTCGAGCCCCGGCCGATTTCCGCTGCCCTGTCTGAACCTTGGACCACCATGTTCTGGGGTCCACTCTCTCGGTTGAGATGCGCCGTAGCATGTGGTGGATTCATGCTGGACAGGTCGCCCATGGCACCCTTTATTACGGAGAATACTCCATAATACATACATGACACGCACGATTGCCTTGTACAAGTACAAATATGGCACCAAAGAGATTTCCCCAACCACCATGATCATCACATCGGGCATCTACATACCTACGTGTAGCTTCAGAGGGCTGCCGTTCATCTTGCCAAACGCAGAGGACAGGCACGCGCACGTACATGCATATTCGCAGCGAGTCAACCAGCCCCAATTGGCCGAGCCTTGGGAGCCTTGACCAAGCCACTGCCTCCGCCCGTCTCACTGTGCTCATACGGAGTAGCGATATTGGCTTGCCCCAATGCTTACAAGTAGCATTCTCTGCCAAGTACAGTAGCTTGGGCAGCTCATTTGCGTGGTGGCAACTCGTCTGTGCGTCACTAGCTCCCGCGACTGGACTCGACTGCTTTGAGCAAGAGGACGTTGGTCTGCCGCTGTTAGTCATCCGCAGAGCACATGGGAATTTCACGCGGGCGACGCAAACACTTTCGCCCCGATTGATGAAACGTTCTTGCGGGCACACTTAGATTACTACAGTAATCTGCACTTTGCACCTGGCTGGGTGGCTACTTGTGCTCGCTATGCCAGTAGCATTCGCTTACTACGAGTGCTATTTCTAGCAGAGCTAGCGGCTTCCAAGCTAAGCGAAGAAGCCTTCAGCAGCACCAGGGTCAACGATGGCAGTTCCGAGACATACGAGGCTTGCCGTTTGAGTCCCCGCAAGCGTACTGCTGAGGAGCCATAATGTCAACATGCTGCATCGGAGATTCACGGTTCAGGTTAGGTAATCTTGGCTGCTCCAGTCTATGTGCAAACACCTGCCAGTTGCTGGCGCCATCTTGCATCGTGGCACTATAGAGGACGGCAAGGCCGACGTTTCACATCACGATAGGCTATATGGGCTCGTGAGTCGGCTCGTGAATCAAAGCAGAGGTCGATGGCCACTTTGTATGTACGAAGTAGTAGCAATGATTGATCGGACATTTTCCGATTATCCTTTGTATCGGCTGCCTGGGGGCCATCTCTTCCCCTCTCAGTTGCAAACCGACTATCCTATTAGTATTAGCCAATTCGGTCTTACAGCCTACAAGGATAGGGGACAGGTCTTGAAAGTGCGTCAGAAGCATTGCATCGACTGAGGAGCAGTCGACAATCTGGATGGAACATGCGCTTTACAAGGTACTACCGTGTCGTCCGAGGAGCTAGGATTAGAATACTCTTCTGCATCAGAAGGCATCAGCGGCAGCAGCAAAGGAGGGCGCCCATGTGCCCAGCTATTCGGCTACAGTCAATGGATCTGGCTACCGGTACTCCGTCCAGGTTGACCATTTGTCTATTATTCGCCACCTGAAATCAGCTGCTTCAGCTCCAGCCTGACTCGCGAATCTATTTACCTGACAGATATCACTCTGGGATATAACGGTTGTTGTTCTCAGATCAACAGGCCGTAACATTTCGACCTCCCCAGAAATTCCTTGACATAGCCTCCAAACCGCGTTTCTCGGACCTGAGCTAGCCATCAGGCGGCACCGGACATTGTGACTGAATGTTCTACAGCGTCATATGGAGTATAACATTCACCGCTCTAGTTGTCAGTGTTATATCCCCGACGCTTCAAAGGGGGCTTTCTGCAGCACAAGCAACAGCTCACAAAACATTGATAACAACTCACGGCCTATATTCGGCCGATACAGGCTGCTTAAAACTGCGTCAGTGCAAATCCCTTCTGCTGATCTTCTCGAAAGATCTCACCTGGTGATGGTCGGCGGATGGGGATGTGCGCGCAAATTGCTGTGTCACACCCTTACCGGGGTGCGGACCGCAGACAGGTGCTAGTGGCAGTCCTAGTACAAGTATCAATGGATGAACCGGGGCTAAGCTGGTTGACGGAATCTCCCCTCCCAATAAACTACGTACTGTACGATGGACTGGGCTTACTATCCTATTGCTCATACCGAGATTCAATCAGAGGCTGCGCTAGCCAGGTATGTATGAAGTTACGCACCAGCAAATCGACATCTGGTGCCTGGTACGCTCTTCATCGTCTATTGGTGTTTACAAGTAGGACCCTTGCGCAGACCTTTCAGCGGATGGGACACTACTCTGGGTAGCTATTCACCAAACAAAACAGCACAGCTGTTCCTCTCTTTCGCCCTGCCGATTTGGCCGATTTGGCCGGCTCTGCCTCCTCTCGCCTCGTGTCAGCGGCCCTGCACTCTTTGATTGGACGCCCCCTCGGCAGCGCTGACGTTGGTTGGCAGCGCCATCGAGCCTACGGCTCTTTTGAGTGGTAGAAGATCATGCGCCGACTGCATTGACCTGGCATGGCGTTTCCCTCTGATTCTTGCCCTCTCCAGCCTTGTGGGCTGGGGCAAAAGGTGGGCGCCGCCACGGCGATTAGCTGTTGTTAGCATGCCCGAGCAGGCCTCATTGCAGTTAGGGTGTCGTGGCGTGCGTTTAATTTGTGGCATTTGCTTAATAGTGCAGATTCTTCGTTGCGCGTCCCCTTGTCTTTCCTTCGAGAAACGCCCGTAAAGAAATAAGACATAAGAAGATGAATTGGTAGGCTACCCTGAGTGCTGACTTACAAAACCGGGCTTTGTCTGGCATTGGAGCTTTTCCCTTTCTCTTGCTTTTTCTTTCCCTCTTTCTTTCTCTCTTCTTCTTCTTCCTTCCAATTGCATTTTTGACCATGTGTTGGTGCCCGGTGCCCTTGCGTAGGTTCATTGCGGAATCATGATTCGGCCGGCTATGTCTAGGATTGGTTAGCTCCTCGCTGCACAGGCATTACTCTATGATGTGTGAAGCTTTACTTCCATTCATATAAGATTCTTTACCTAATCAAGTATCAAAAAGAAGAGCCAATACGTCGTCTTGTCTTACTCAAAGGCTTCATAGAAAGTTAGGTTTGAGTTGTACTACTTGGAGGAGGAAAAAAAGGGAAAGCAACTTCCCCTGTTAAACCCTCTCTTTCCAATCAGATCTCTTGGGAACGAGGCATCCAACGCCACAACGCGCCGTTTCCCCCCCCCCCCTTTGTGTGTATCTAGTAGTCTCGTGATTTTTCTCTTAGAATTTTGTGCTGACTTGTTTGAGCAAAGTCTACACTTAATGGTAGATGCCGGGTTGACAGCCGGCACTAGGGAAATCTTAATAAAACGTGTGTTGAAAAGAAAGGGGGGGG
>KQ479144.1:130396-179274 GCA_000331835.2 Trichoderma hamatum GD12
GGGGGCAAGCTTATTGGTATGTCATGAGCATTGCATTCTGTGTCAATGTATTGGAATTGCTGAAGAGTATATGCTGTAACTATAGTATGTCTAAATAGGGAAATTATGCAATGAAATTGATAACAGCCTGAGGGTGCTTGATTAAACCATCTGATTCGAAAGGGAGGACTCGCAAATCGCCCACGCTTATAGAATTGATACAAAGTTTCAACCTTTCTAAAGCATCACAGCACTCTAATGTATCGCTGAGATAATTGAAGTATTTATTAATTCGTTCTATCAGAGTCCGAGTCTCGGTGGAAGTTGGCGCTGCGTTTGCAAACTTGTGGCCTCAAGTTTTATATACATCTACCAAAGTAGTATCTGCTGCGTAGCATCAATAGTCAATACGGAGCTGATAAGGAGCTGATATATTCCTCAACTCCAAAAGTACCACTTCCGTATCTTTTCCAATGATGAGCGATGAGGAAAAAGAAGAAATGGAGATAAAAATTAGCAGATGCGGCGTTCTTAATTGACGTATAGATGCCAATCTTCTCAAGATCGCTTGCCCTTTTGGGGGGTCATTCCTTGGGATCGTCACCGAGATATTATCCGCCAATATCTATTGGTCCAAGTATCCTACAGCCGGTTGGCCCTCTATCTTAGCCGCAAAACCCCTAAACCTGGCGATGGAGAAACCACAGGACGATTAGAAACCTGGTAGAGGATAAGTGTAATAAAAAAAATTTTTAATTTTTTTTTTTTTTGGAATAAGGACTGCCTCTGAAGGCGCTCATTATATGCGTGTTTCAGTCGATACAATATATTGTCCTCGTCGGGTTATTCTACGTCACCAATCATATACCGGCCACTCTACTGTCGACTCCGCCGCCCTGCATAACACCCTGCAGCTATATGAGATACCCTCTATAATTCTCAGCAGGCTCAGCATCAGAATGGCGAACAATTTTCCTTCAGCAAACCCAAACTCAGTTAAATTCCGTCTATTCACTCTTCATATCCTGCATTTGGCCCATTGAAGCCAACCAGCGATGCACTATCATGATCCCTTGTCAATTGTAATACCAATCTCGTTTTCGGCCTGTTGATACTCGCATTGTTTTTTTGGCGGTGGACGATCATAACTTGGCACGCACTGCTGTAATCTCAGCACCGACACATAACATCTCGGCCTCACCCAAGCTTCCTTTCTTTTGCAAGCTTCTTCGCACAAGCTTCTTGAACAGTTCAACCTGTTTCACAATCATGGCTGAAGGAGAAATGTTTCAAGACTTCCCCGCCGATGAACCAGCCGGATATGCTCACCATGGATCTACGCCTTTTGGAGATGACCAGTTTTCAGACAGCACTTTTGCGGGGATCGACATTGACTTTGAAGGGACTACTGCAGGGATCGGGTCTCGCTTCGAACACTCTGTTTCAGAAATCGAACTGGAGTTCGAAGGGGTTGCCGAAGAGATCGAATTCAACTTCGAGAACGCGGGCATCGGAACTTGGCACGAGCCATTCCCACTTGATGATGGACAAGAGCAAATCTCCGATGCAAGTGGTAAGCACTGCTAAGCCTCAATTGGCCTCTACTGGCTGCTAACCATGAACTATCCGGCTGGATGGTTTGATAGATTCATCCCAGTCTGCTGCTACTACTCTAGGTCAGAGTGCCACCAGCCAATACAATAGCCAGGTTGACTCGGATGCAGCCAGCTGTCTCGCTGGCACTACGTCAACTGTTTCAGTATTTCTCCTGGAGAATATACCCGAGCACGATGGCGCGAGCCAGCCTGATCCGGACCTCTCTTTTATCGAGCCTGGCCTCCTGGCACGTATCATATGTCCTATTTGCGGCCACGATTTCACCAGTTCGAGATCTGATAGCTATGCACGCCACAGAAGGGAGGTGCATGCACTGGGGAAATATCCCTGTCCTCACGAAGAATGCGAGAAATTCAAGGATCCTTTCAAAAGACGTGATAAATTGCGATATCATGTTGAAAATTCGTGCAGAATTGCGCGTCAGCTTAGAGAGGCGGTCTCTACCGGTTGAGATGCGGTCACTAATCTATTGGAAGTCAGATCAAGACGACTGGGAGTATTTTATTTTGGGTAAACAGCCAATGGGATTATAATGATTATAATCAATTCAACATAAACTAGAATTATATTACATCTACACAAATGGTTTCCTTTTTATTTATCTTATGGATATAAACATTTATTGGCTTTGATGAGATAGTTACCTTAGATTGATACAGTTACAATACCGCTTCATACTTTTACAGCGGAGTTACCTCCATGTTGATCATCCTACACTGATAGATAGAGTTGATCTCTATACTCTACGAGAGGATGCCTTCTATGCTCAGGCCATCGAATTAATAAGGTGCATTACCTTTTATAGTGTATTCGTTGCTTGAAACTAATTTACTCTGGAACCGTTCATGAGCCGCGTATATCAACGGATATTAATCTCGCCTGCTCTAATCTATACCGGTACGTAGAGGTCCTCCAACCGTAGTGACAGAAGCTCCTACTGTAGTGATAGAAGCCACTACTGTGGTTATAGAAACCTTCCAAGCCTGGGGCCAAGGAGGAGGTTGCGGCGGCTGCACTGCTACCTCGATATCACTCGACATCGTCTTGCTATCTCTATTTTCCTCTAAAACGGTGGTTACCACCTCAACATTGGAGAGCTTTCTATCCCCATTGCCATTATCATCTGGGCATCTCTCCCTCTCTAGTTTCATATCCATAATCATGCTTAGCTCTGGACAGTATTCGAGTATCTCTTTTCGGCGGGCTGGGTCCCCCCATATCTCTTCGTTCAAGTTTCCCTCACTCTCACGAACATGATAGCCCATGGGCCTCTCCATGTAAACACCTTCAACAGCAATGACACCATCCAGCTTAGATGCGACTTTAGATCCAGGCAGCACCCATAGACGCTTTCCAAACCACTCATCTTCAGGTTCTGAGTCGTTGAAACGTGCTTGAAAGCTAAGAATTCGTTTAATCACTGATACTCGACGGAGAGAAAGGCCTCCGTTGCTAGAGAAGCGGTCGTCATTGACGCTATACCGTGCATGTTGCGTTAGCAATAATTAGTGCTTTAAAAAGAATATAATCAAGTGCATACCGCGAAGCACCTGCCCAGTCCCAATCAAGCCAGCCATTCAAACTCGTCTCTGAGTTTGCGCACAGAATGCCGTCATGCTCATATTTTAAGATCCACTCTACTCCTGGAAGGAACTCATCATAAAATCTCAAATCAGTAAGCAGCCTGAAAACGTCCTCTCTACTGGCGATGCTCCATGGAGGAGGAAGTTCCATCAAATCCAGCTTGCCAATGACCTGTTGGTGCTTGATCGAGTAGGCTTGACTGACGCTGTGAATACTCTCACGCGAGCCGATAAAGAGGAATCGCCAGTCAGGTGGCACCACCGTTGTCATGTGTAGTATAAGAGGAGATAGGTGAGGTATAGGCCTAGCTTCAATGAGAAGAGCAAGCTTGGATGAATTATAAGCGGCGCGAGGATCTTTGATGGGTGGGATTGGCCAATTTAACTTCACATTGGGAATCATTTTTCGTGCTTCTTCAAGCCTGGATGAGAACTTGGATGCGATGACGGGTTCATATTGAGAGTGCAACCGACCTAGATACCACCTAGAGGCCGATGACTTAGCAATTGAATTCTGATTGAATTCTGATTGAATTCTGAATTCGAAGCTGGAGATTAAATATTTAACCTACACGAAAACCAAGAGGATTGGGAAGAAGAGCCGAGCAGGGGCGACGGAGAGGATGCCTGAGCTGTTGAATCCAGACATGGCGATAGCGGGGGCTGGGCGTTGAGGCAGTCGGAAAAGCTCTGATTACAACATTCGAACTGACTTGAAGAGCAGGATTGAAGCAATGAAATAGTTAGAATTGAGTTACCAAATACTGCTTGCTTAGAAATTGATTCAGGCGGTGAAGACAAGAGTTCTGCAAGCACCCGTGTTGGGAAGGATCGATATACGTACCTCAACATGTCACCTGCTAACCGACGCTGAAATGGTCAAAGATTTCGACTTAACATGAGCAATTGCCAATGGAAACAAAACGGAAGCAAAAGGCATTTCATATAGGCTCAATGCATTGTCTCGTCTCCATTATCAATAACCGTCACCAGACAACACTCAGCGCGCCCAGGTCAAAGGGATGCCCACCAATCATTATGTCCAATTCCTCCGAAACAGGACGATGGCATTTCTTTGGAACTCTAGACGGAGACGGTTCGTGATATTATGGATAGCGATCGTGTTGGTTTATATTTCCAATATTTCTCATATACGTTTTACTAATCAGCCTTCTAACTGCATACCAGCCTCTTCCTCCCATCGCTCACGTACCTCGTCTCTAACTCCTACATCTCTGTATACATTCCACGCATCACCTTTGAGTATCCAGACAGGCCACGTATAAATCCATACAACGCTTCCAAAGTCGCCATCCTCATCGAAAATCGCCCCAGTGCTATTCTAGCACCGATACTACTGCACTTTATATCCGTCGTGCCGCCAGATTGGCAGTTCCGCTTCATGGGATCTCCCCTTTCTGTGGCTTCAGTCAACCGCTCCGTCGCCATCCGACATCAAGTTGCTTCTGGGAAGCTTGATCTTACATATATCCCCGAAAACATGAGCACAAACGGACAAGAGGAAATCAGCCAATTTCTTACCACGCTGTGGCTGTACGAGGTTGTTCTTAAACCGGCAGAGTGGCTGCTAGTCTTCCAAACAGACTCTATGCTCTGCGCGAATAGCAGACTGAGCCTAAACGACTTCTTGGAATACGACTGGGTTGGAGCACCATGGAACCCTGGCGGACAATGGGGTGGGAATGGGGGCTTATCGCTAAGGCGTGTGAGCCGCATCATCGACATCCTGCGCAACCAGCGACGTGCCAACGGTTCAGAACCCGAAGATGTTTGGCTCTCCGAACGTCTTGCTCATCATCCCAACGGCAGAGTGGCAAATGGATCTGTGTCACTGAAATTCTCTGGTGAGATGCACGGCGGACAGCCAGAGCAGATTACGAATAGTTCAAGTAGTTCTAGAATTGGGCAAGTCGACGATGGTGAGTATATGCCAGGGGCAGATGATTGGAGAATAGGATTTTACGAGCCGATGGGATACCACATTGGTGGCAGCGGTTCTTTTCTCCATAGTCCTATTTGGGGATCGCCAGAGCTGAGGGAACACACATGGAGATACTGTCCGGAGATCAAAATGACATTAGCGATGGATATAGCCAGATATATCCCTGGTAACTGCGGCGCGACGTGGATATGAATTGAGATAGTTTTTGAAAAGAGATTAATTATCCATATACAGTTAACAGCTTCACTATAGAACTATTCTTTTGAGACTAAATGTTATAAGGGGTCCAGACCTTTGTCTGCCCGACTCCTCCAAGTTTAGCTTAGAAACAGATGTGCCTAGCAATCAATTAAAACTTCTCCCAGCTACTGCATCCACAAAGCCAGATTAACCACCGTATTAAACATATCGTTACAATGGGAACAAAATAGGGGATAGACATAAAGGAAAAGGCCCTTTAAGCCAGGCCTTCCGCCACAGCATGGCCAACAGCACCTGCAAGCTCACCAAACAGGATGCCCCTGAACACGCTCTCGCCCATATTCTGCGTCCATGCACCTGCCTTCTGCAGCCTCTGCTTCCAGGCATTCTTCTGCGCGGCAGGTAATTCGTCCCAAGTCTTGGCGGGGCCGTGGACCTCTTCATCGTGAACATCCAAGGCGATCTTCTTACCGCCGGGACTGTCTTCAGCATCCACAACAGGATGGTCTGCTTCCCACATGACGAGAGTCTCTGCAGTGTTGACACCGCTGCCAGCTAGCTTTGAGATGAGAAAGTCCTTGTTGAAAGCAGCCGGGGGATGGGTCGGGTCGCGCAAGGTGCCATACCAAGACGGGAGGAACTTCTGCGCATTGATGATGGGCTTGCTCTTGCCATACATTTCCATGATGCCCTGTCCAATAACGGCCATGATGAGGATGATAAGAGTAAGGGTGATGACGACAGGTCGCTTGGAAGGCGGCTTGGCACGCATGGCGGTGACATATCGGGCTGCCGTCTCATCGACCGACTTTCCGGGAGATACGTCGATATGTCGCTTCAAAGCGATGCTATGAACAGCGACGACACTCTGGAGAGTAATACTGGCCAGCTTGAGGAACTGCTGAGTGAGGTGTTGCTTGGGAGGGGTGAAATTGGAAAACGCCAGACCGGTGATATTATCGCCTTTGTGGGCATCTTTCAGTGTGTAGAGTGGATTCAAGTTGGAGAGAAGCTCTATAGACGCAAGAGCTTTGTGATCCATGCTATAAAAGTAAATGGAAGAGTCGTTGCCAGCCACCGCAATGACAAACTGCGTGTTGCCCACGGGAGCCAACGGGGACGCAGGAGGTGATGTGTTTGCAACAGCAAGGGCCGTTGCAGAGATATTCTTCGGGATACGCACTGTCGCAGATATCCGCGCCTTGTTGTGGCTTGGGGTTGGCAATCGGAATCCCTGGAGGATAACACCGCTCGACTTTGGTAGATTGGCAGCGGCAAGAATAAAGCTGGGTGTCACAAATCGAATCGAGCGGAACGCAGGCAGTTCGCCATGGTCATCAGTCATTGTGAAAATGAGCTCTGGATCGCTGTTCTTCTTGCCAATCTTGACCAGGTATAGCTCGTACTTGTGGCAGTATGCAAGCAAGTACTCTCCATCTTCGGTTTGAATGATGTCCAGATCCTCAGCATCCTTATCCAGCGCCAAGACACCCTTGGACTTGGGTTTTGGCCCCGAGGCATCAAAAATGGACAGCTGAGGCTCCTTGCACATGCGTGTTGCGGCAGCGCCAATGGATCCAGAGATGCGCAGGACGGGTTGGTAAGTGTCGGCATCCGGGTTCGTGAAGAAGGCGCTTCGAGACACCTCTGCGACCTGTACATCGGGGTTCTTAGCACCGGCGGCTCGCGATTTGGTTTGCTCGACGGAAAACGTTCGGAGGTGGAAATTCTTGCCCTTGGACATCTCTTTGGGGCTCGAGTTGATGCCGGCGTAGACATAGGACGGCTTATCGTCTGCGCTGTCGGCAACGGCGATCGACATGACGGAGTCTTCGTCGCGGGAAAGAGCAATGTCTCCAGCTACTCGTAGTTCGCCCTGGTCAACGGTTTCAACCACGGACTGTTGAGAAAAGGATAGTTAGCATTCAAGGCTGGACAAGCTATTGCCCAAGGGCCACAGAGAATCACTCACAATCTTGTTGGCCACGCCAGAGCGCCCAGCGCCACCTCCTCCACCGACAACTAAACGATTCGCATCTTGAGGGTCAAAGCTGACTGCGTACAGCGGATAGTCGAGCTTGACGTTGGCTTGTGGGAATGGCAGCGCCATGGTGATCGATGATGTCAGGGTTAGGTATCGCGGTCGTGTGGATTGTGTATTCACTCCTTTCGCCAAGTCCAAAAGAAAGGAAATAATGCGATATGGGCAGGACCAAAAGAGGTAGCGGATGGCCGTTGAATGGGAATTTGGCGCGTTCGGGTTTAGGGAGCCATTGAGATGATTCCAGCGACGAATGCACCCGAGGCTGCAGTTTGTGGCCAGATAGTCGAATGGCGGGAGCTCGGCGAGATTTGGCGGGGGATGGTAGCTGGGAGCTGCAGCTGACAGGGATGGTTTAGCGGCATGGGTTTAGTACTTGGTACCTCCACCTCCAACCGTTAGCAGCCGCATGAAAATCAACCACATGGAAATCAACTACATGCCACCAACCTGACGATAATAACATTGTGGCTGCTTCTATTCGCCGCATTGTTCTATATTTAAACTTGTATCCTGTTAGTATCTTGACTTGGCCAAATAGCCGACGGTGGATAAGACAGTACGTATGAATAGGTGCTGCTCAATACATTTACCGGCTTCGTTTATACTACTAGTAGATAGCTACTTCCTACTACTAGTACCTAGTAGTAGCATCCAACTCACTCATCCGTCAAGTTCACAAGTACCGCTTTAACAGTATAATATCCCTTCAATCCATCTTCGCCAAGCTCTCTTCCAAACCCACTCTCCTTCACTCCTCCAAACGGAACTCTTGTATCGGAATCATTGCTACTATTCACCCACACCATTCCAGCTTCCAGATCCCGAGCCACGCGATGTGCTCTTCCCAGATCTTTTGTGAAAACTGCGCCCGCAAGCCCATACCTAGTCGCGTTGGAGATTTCTATGGCTTCTTCCTCGCTTTTGAATCGCGCAATGGCTGCTACTGGGCCGAAGATCTCCTCCTGAAAGGCTGCTGTTTTGGTGCCGACATTTGTAAGGATAGTCGGTGGAACGAAGAAGCCCTTTGAGGGCAATTTCCCGCGAGGAAGAAAGACTTCAGTGCCAGCAATCTGTGCCGATGAGATGTAGGACATGATGCGTTCTGCGTGCGCCTTGCTGATCTGGGGCCCTTGATATGTCTTGGGGTCAAATGGGTCTCCCAGGATTGAAGTCTCTTCCGTAAAAGCCTTGAATCTCTCCACAAAACTATCGTAGATTCCATCTTGCACTAACAGCCGTGATGTTGCCGTGCACATTTGCCCTTGGTTAGCCATGACTCCCTCGTGTGCCCATCTCACAGCCTGCTCCAGATTCGCGTCGTCAAACACAATCAGCGGTGACTTGCCTCCCGTCTCGAGAGTTACTGCTTTCAGTGTGCCGGCTGCCATACGCATCACTTCTTTGCCTGTCGCTGTGCTACCAGTAAAGGATATTTTATCCACTTCTGGGTGACGTGCCAGAGCAGCGCCAGCCTCTCGACCCCGTCCGCTGATGATGTTGATAACCCCCGGTGGAAAGCCCGCTTCACGTATGAGTTGCGCCATGTAAAGCATGGACAATGGTGTCTGCTCTGCCAGCTTGAGCACTACCGTGTTTCCGCACGATAGGGCAGGGCCAAGTTTCCACGCTGCCGTGTCAAGGGGATAATTCCAGGGGATGATCTGGCCGCATACGCCGACAGGGTGCTTGACTGTGTAGGCCATCTTCTTCGTTCCAATATCAATCACCGAACCTTGGTTTTTGTCTGCCCATCCAGCGTAATAGCGGAGCACCTCGGAGAACTGCGGGACATCGTAGCTTCGTGATATGGATAGCGGCTTGCCATTATCGAGCGTCTCGATGGCAGCAAGTGTTTCGCCATGCTCGTCCACTAAGTCTGCCAACCGCTTCATCAAGTGGGCCCGCTCAGTCCCAGACAGTAGCTTCCACGAAGGTTGCTTGAGTGCTTCTCGGGCAGCCTGGACTGCTCTGTCTATATCGGGCCCTCCAGCTGCGAATACAGAGCAGATGTCCTGTTCTGTGCTGCAGATTGAAAAGAGTCAGTAAACAAAGCGTGGCCCGCAAATGCATTCATCCACATCTAAGAAGAGTATGATAGATGGCAATACACACTATGGATTGGTGGTAGTAAGCTTATCCCCTCTGACACTTTCAGTAAATTGGTTGTTAATAAACAAACCCAAGGGCTGGTTCCATCTTGTTCCATCTGGTGCGACTAGTTCAGTTTCTAGATGGGACGATGACAACCGTCGAGAATGGCTAAACTGCCGAGTAAAGCTCAGTCGATGGACAGCATTTGGAGCAGGCTTCATCAGCTTTGCTACTGCTGTGCATCTCCTTCTTAGCATCTTGAAATAGTTCTCTAATGCGCGATGCCTTGCATAGGTAACCAAACCAAAAGAAGGCCTTAATTTGGGCTTCACATTTACTCAAAGCCGTAGCTGCTGTGAACTTGATAAAACACAATGGTTCATCCAGCTCTTTGAAGCTAGGTACTCCTAATATTCCAGGTACGTTCGAATATGGCGAATCGCCCCACTATTCGGAGATCGGATCTGTTGTCTCCGATATAATATGGTACGTGCCATGCTGGACTACGGCAAATCTAACGTGCTTCGAGCAGAATTGGAACTTCACGATAGCATAAGATTTTCTTCGAGTGGCTGTCAAAGTGAGAATAAACACACGTTTTTTTCTACTACGCATTTTTCTTTTTCTTTTTGACTGTAATGTGTTGTTTCTGGGTACCCGTCTAAGAGATCTAAGGCACAGGCACACTCATCCTAAATAGATGCGGGAGATACTTTCGGTATGTTCAGGAAATAAAACTTCGCCAATCTAATTATATATCTGCCTTATTCCTATAGCTAGAGTAGAACCAAATTTCAAAGACGTATGATAAGAGCAAATGGTGGCATATAATGATTGAATAGCCTTCATTGAATATGATGACCCAAACTCTCCCCAATTTCATTATTTTCTAATTTTTTAAAGTATTCTTCCATGTGTAGCATTGATCCACTAGGGGTATCTCTTCGCTAAATCGTAGGTGGACACCCTTCAGGGCAAACATTTCATAACAGATAAACAGATAGACAAACGAATGCAGGTATTGAATCATAGAGTTGATTCATTCAACTCGATCTATTTTATTTTCGACTTTTTTTATGGCTGAGCGATTCATTCCCATATGAATACGGAAGAGAGAAGAAGCCCTCCGCTGTCTCAAGTCCACAGATAGATTAAGCAAGCATAGATAGAGGCCGGTCGCTTGGTTAACCGGAAAACCGCAGTAAATAAAATGATAGTATCAAGAGTGTAATTAAAGAAAGGAATAGTATGGTAAAGGCGAATTACTATGCGTAAAATCAGAAGTGTCGGTCGCCCGACGTAGATTGTATTTGCGCTGGTACAAGCCAGAAACTCCCAAAAAAAAAATTTATTAAATGCTGTGTCCAAATCCAAAGAAGAAAATTAGTCTTATGGAAGTGATAAAATATTATAAGTATGGGTGAGATTGGTCTGGGGGTGCTCCATCATTGCCGATGCTAGCACAAACATATTTTCGGAGGAGAGCCATGTTCGAAGTCGCACAGAAGGCAGCTGAATATTGTTACCAGCGGGGGCTATCTTGGTGCTTTCTTTGCGCAGTTGCCCAACCAGTCTCTAGGTGGGACGGCTGAGCTGCTCTCCACTGCCCAGTTCTCAAGTCTTGTTCTTGAGGTTGCCCGGGGACCAGTCCGGACATGGGAGGAGGCGGTCCCTCCATCACTCGCAACGGCGGCAATCTCTCTCCACTGGTTGAAGAAGTTGCAGACGAGGGCCTTGGCGGAGGTGCACCATAAGCTTGGTTATGCATTGACGGGAGGCCGTGTGGCTGAGCACCATACATCGGAGGCGAGAAATCTGGACGATCGTCTGTGCGCCGAATTGGTACGGGGCGTTCTGCCGATGATACTTCGCTCAGATAACCTTGAGTAGGGGTGGGAATGTGATGAGACTGCATCAGGGGGCTTCTATCCACAAAGCTGATACTCTTCGATAGAACCGGGCTAGGTGGCCCGGCTGCATGGTTGCTCACTGCTGGAGTCCGGGCCACAATATCTCTAAGCCGATTGCGATCGTTCCTGTAAAAGTCGCGCTGATTTTCGAGTTCCTCTATTTGCTGCAGCATCTGCTGTCGCTCTTCCTTCAGTTCCTGCAGGTGCTTCATGTTCTCCTCCTGTAAGGTCTTCTTCTTTCTGCGATGGCGTGTCGAGGCTTTTGCATTTCGTTGTCTCTTTTCGTCCGCTTTCTTTGATGCCTGGGAGTAATCTACTTGAACGGGGATCGGCGTGTCACTACCTGGCAAAGTCATGTAAGCCTGTTGAGATTCCATCCCAACAAACGAACCTGCCTGTCGGCGCAATATATCTGGCCATGTCGATGTTCCCTCGGCTAGGGAACCTCCAGTTCCCGAAAGCGGTCGACTAGTGGACATCCCGGATATTCCATGCTGCAGCTGCGAAGATGTATGCAATCCATGTGATCGACTCTGAAGTTCTCCTGGCGGTGGGATTGTCGGTGGCTGTACATAAGGGGCATCCAAGGGGCGGGCTAAAGGCTGAGAAAGAGATCTTGGTGGGGTTACCATCGGAGTATGCGGACCAGACGCAATTCCTGACGGCTGTTGAAGTCCAGGAGCATGCCTGGGTTCATCGGGAGTGTCCTGCTCATAAGGCCGTTTTGTGGGAAGCATACTGGGAGCCAAAGGTTGTCGCTGATCAAGGTCTCTTGGAGAGTGATTTTGACCCAGACTCGAGATTCGGGGAGCCCTTGGGCTAAGTATCTTCCTCGGGTTATCCATTATAGGGAAAGGGTACGCTGTCGATGGAGAGTTTCGCTCGGATATCGGATGTCTGCCTGTAGGCATCACACCTGCGGTAACTGGAGTCGTTGGTACGGAGCCGGTATCGGCATGACCAGAGAAATAAGGACGCGGTACACCATAAGGAGTCGAAGATGCTGGGTAGACAGGCTCTGCTTCCCTCGATCGTGAAGGCGGTCTTCCAGAGCCCATGGAATGCACCTCGGGGGGGTTCAAGATATTATGGACTCCAAAGGACTTGGCTGATAGCTGAGCAGCACGACCAACCTCAGGGGAGGCTCCAGTTGTTTCATACCGTTGCGGCTTGAACTGAGAGAAGGGGACTTGTTCATTGCTGACAGGAGATCTCGAAGAGAGACGAGAGGGCGAGCGATGGCCAGGTCCCCTTTGCGACATTGAGGCCTGATCACCTGCGCACTCCTGATCCCGAGGATCAGTGCATCGACTCTTTTCGTTTCCAAGCAAGAATCGCAAATTGTTGATCTTGGGAGACTTGATACGGGACAGGGTCTTAGATAGCCACGAGGGAGTAGTTGGCGTGCTAGGGGAATTTGGCGTGGTAGCCCCAGAGGAGTCGGTGGCAGGATCAGGGCTGTCCTTGACTCGAGGCAGCGCCTGTTGCCGCACGTCTACGGATGAGTTCGCCAGGGCGACCGTGGTGTAGTTGGGGACCGGCTGGGATTGATACCCAAACAGCCCCAATGACAATCGGTGATAAATAATTCGGATAGAGATCCGGCTGCAGAATAGGAGAGGACGGCGGGCGATTGAGCCGACTGTCCACGATGCAATCCGCTCTTCTATCTAGCTCAATAAACTCCTCCACCGAATCGAGATGGATGAAAGATTGATTCGAAGGGTTGCGGCCCGCGAATTGAATAATTAATGCTTTGTCACGATTTTTGTGCTGAGGCCAGGCTCCCTAGGAAGGTCTTGGGCGGTCTATCAAAGATGTTTCGATCGAAGATATAAACTCGTTCGCAATAGATCGAACAAGTCAATATCCAACGAAGAGTCTGCTTGGTATTACGCAGCCAAAACGTCAGCTGAAACGGGTGATTCGGTTAGACTTTCAGCTCAGTTCAGACGTATTGCTGTCAAAGTTAGCTCAAGTGACGGGAAGCGTCTTCTCGATGCAATAAAGAAATATAGTGTCCCGTCGGTGGATATTTATGGCAATTATGAGATATCGAGTGATCAGATGGCCCAGCCAGGAATCTACCCGTTATACAGCTTTCTTGCCTCCACAAAAGGAGGGGAAAGAGGGGAATTGAATGGTGAACTGCCTCTGGGAGAGCATCCAACGACTCAACACGCAGCTTTCGAGAAGCTGCAATTCGCTCTCGTGGGATCCGGGTGTTCGAAGAATCTCAAAAGTCTTCTGGCCCACGGATCTCAGATTGCGTGCGGTCTCCTCTTGGTGGTACTCGCGGATTGGGAGATTCGAGCGGGAGGTCAGGCAAGGAAGGATGAGGGGCGTGGATCGAGGATGCGAGAGTGAAAGAAGTGAAAGAGGAAGCCACAAGCCAAGAAAACAGTCGGGATAAGGCTGAAAGGCTGAAGCTGGGACTTGGAATTGAGAGACGATGCCAGGGAAGGAACTGCTTACCTGTACAAAAGTGAAGTCTCGGTGAGGCAAGTACCACCGCAGAGCAGACTACACTACTCTGTACTTTGTACAAATCACGCTGACCCAGAGAGAAAATCAGTGCCTTTTGGGCAATTAGGTGCACTCCAAGTCCTACAACTCCCGGTCGAGAGATCAGAAAGACCTTGGAGTTTCTATCTCGGATTCAGCCTCGAAGACTTGGAAGCAGCCTGAAGAGACGGGGTTTTCAACAGTATCAAGAATCACTCGTAGCACCGACAAGAAAGGATAAAGCAGAGAAGGAGGAAGTGAAGTGACGAGAAAAGAAGCGATGGAAGGGTTCACAACAGAGCTTTTGGCTGGCGAAGGATGGCAAGCCACACTGGGAGCATTGGCTGTTGACGGTTCGGCCGCCCACAGCTTCGTCTTGAAATATGCCACGCCGACCCCTTGTCGTCTCGATGAAGAAGACCCAGTACTGCTACGAAAGCATTCGCATGGTCACGCCAGCCCAATGGTCCGTCCCACAGCCAAGGGTTTCTGAGCGAGCATGGGGGTGGAGGCGCCACAAGTACATGGAGATTTTTTCATGGATAGAGCCATCAGTGATTCGACCCATGCCGAACCAGACCAGGGATAGCGAAACGTCAGTCGAGCTACTTGTACAAGCAGGCAGAGGTGCAGCAAAGCCGCAGCAAGACCCCATCGCTGTCAACCGTGGTCTCTCCACTTTGAAGAGCCCGCTAGTAGCATTACAGCTCTTGTCTCTGTCCTGGGTCCACGACGGTGTTGGAGTCGGCAGCGGCGAGCAGGGATACTTGAGTTGCGTCTTAGTTTCCAGGTAGGTCACGGTGTGCGCTCACTACTATCTATCACTCGCTCACCCCTCCCCCCTTTTTTACCTTCCAACAACCCTTTTTACTGACAGGGCTCAGAGGCACCAGAAGGTTGGTTTGGTCTAGCACCGGGACTAGCCAGCAGTTGCTAGCATCAATGGGTATGCTGCTAGTATGAGCACAGAGTCCTCTGCCTGGCATCACCGCAAAGATCGGCTGGCTCGCTGCCATCAACCAGTATGACAGGTCCGGGGCTACCTTACTCTGCAACAAAGGCATGCTTACGAGTGCACTGCCGCGATTCGATTTGTGAGCTGTGAGTGGTGAAAATTTTGCAGCATTATGGATGGAACATTACTCGACTGGGGGTCCAAGCACACTGTACAGCTGGCATACGGGGAATAAAAAGGTGGATGGACTAGCAGAATGGCGCGCGCCACGGTTCATGTGCAAAATCACCAGCCGCCAAGCTGTGTGTCTTCACTGGCACGCAGCCCCCAGTGTTCAGCCCTCCATTCATTTCCTCAGCAATATCACCGGGTAGCCTTCCGGCAGCAACTAGCTCTTCCAGCCAACGATCATAGGTTGCGATGAGCCACACGTCACAAACTTGTGTGTATCAGGTACATATTAACACACAGCAAGTGATGATACTTCTGGGTAACGCGCATCTCTCTCCCGAGCTTACTGGTCCTCCTTCCTTGCTCTTCTTCTTCTTCCCGTCCCCACCAATCTGCGGTGACAACAGTCACTTGTGAGCATGGGCGAATACATGCCGCTCTACTATGAGACGCCAACTGCAATGTGGGCTACAATTATGTGTATGCATCTCAATACCACTGGCATGCATGTACGGAGTACTCCGGTACCCCATATCATTATCCCTGGCTACGGCGGCTGCTCTGCTATGGTCCGAAAATTATATCATCCTGCTGCGCAAAGCCAGCATATATAACAGCTGAAGCTAGATCGGCCACAACTGCGTCACTATTTTTATCATCCCATGGTCTACTAACTTACCTGGGCATCTACGCAAAGACTTTTCTCTGGAAGTTATTTGTCGGTCTGGAGGAGGATAGCAGAGTCAGTTTACCTTTCACATACGACTAACAAACAGCCTCCGTGGAAGTAGCAGAGGAAACGATGATGGTTAGCTCTCCTAAGCGCTCCTTGAGGGCTATGACGCGCTGCCACATGACGTTTTCCACGTTGGCAGACAAGGAACAAGGGGTGCCAAGTGGCCTGCCTGCATATCTGTAGCCTGCACTCATACAGGTAGCATCTGTGGCCTGTAGGTACGGGTGCCTGGTCTCTTGCGGAATCGAGCCGACGCGGCGAGAAGGCGATGCCAACTGGGCCAGATTAGCTATTTTCGCACAGGCGTTGCCCGGTTTAGGATGGAGGGCCTGTGGCGGCTGCCAACTCGCTCATGATAATGAGAAGGGCGGTCAGCACCGACGGGCTGGCTGGCTAGTCGGCTAGCAAACGGAGCACCTTCATACGAGCAAGCAATATACAGAGACGGGGCTAATAGTCAGACACAGCCATAAAAAGAAAATCTGTAAAAGAGCCCCTCGACGAAGCATGAGTTCCAAACTCTCCTCGTTGATACGTTGAGCTGCTCTATAACGCCACACATCGTACACCAACCACGTCGCTGCGCTGCCTCTCGACTCTACAATGAGTCGTGGTATCATAACTAAGCATCAATCAGCCCGGCTCAGAGGTGTCGCGTAGAAACAGGCGGTGCGCACATATGCAGACTGAACTACGGGTACTTAGGCTTGGGGAGCCCACAGACACGTCGACCATACATGCAAAAGTCGCATCGGCTGCGCTAGCTTGAGCGGCAATGAGTTTCCAATTGAGCGGTCGCCAAACAAGCCTTGCAGAGACAGCACTAGTTTAGCACGGCACGGCGTTGCATGCGAGACTACCGTGGACCATCTGCTATAAGGTGGATGCCCGAGTGGATCGTTGTCTACCTTGAATAGGCACTCAATGATGGAGCCCAAATTGTCCACATGCTCGGAAAGAAAGAACAGCTAGGGCTCCCTAGTTAGTACGTAATTCCGAAGCCTTGCCAGCACGCGGGTAGAATGGAGAACCATACGGGTAGCACACACCACTATACTCTGTACAATCATGCAACTGCTTGTAGGAGCTGTTCATCACAAAAGAGGAGATTGACCCTGGTACGCTCTCCGCTGGAAGATCTAGCGTCAACCACGGGAATGAGAACGAAGGCACACCTACACCTAAGTTGGCCAGCCGCAAACAGCAAACAGATTATCAAGGCTACAGCTACACTAGCTACAGGGGAGCTCAAGCATGTTGGCAAATCCAATCAAACACTTTATTCGAGCCCAGGTTATACATACCCCAGGTAATATACGAAGTATACACTATTGCCACTGCTAGCACGGCTAGCGCGTATGGTACGAGAAGGACTGCAGAAGACTGAGCAAGTGCTTGTTCACACTCATGCTTGTACCTATGATTACTGCTAGTACCAGCTCAATATTCCCTTGCTGTCTCACTTGTGCAGCTGTTACTATTACCTACTCTGACTGCATTCAATCTTTCGCTTGTCTTTCTCGGGATATGGCTATGACGATCTCCCAATTCAAGCTATTCAAAGGGAGCGGAGGGAGCATTACTGTGTATGCCGTCATAGCCTCGTCAACGAAGATTGGGAGAATGGGAGAAAGCGTGATGTTACGACAAGAGACTGAGGAACAAGTACATTGGCATATCGTACCTTATACATCATATAATTTAAATGAAGTATTAGGGAGGATCAACAGCTTCAGTGGAATCTGACCACTTACAGGCAGACACCAAAACCTAACGCGGGTGCTCATACCCATACGTCGAGCTGCTGTATACACTACTACTTACCTACTCTATTCTCAACAAGGTGCAATACGTCTGCAATTTCCTTACTGCCCAATCCTACAGCCAGCGGTATATCGGCCCGTTAGCACGCGAGAGACCGCCAAGTTGAGCATATAGATACAACCATAGCCGCCTCCAATAATACTACTCGAACCATCTCAGCCAAGAACGGTAGAACCGACCCGACTCGGTTAATCACAACGTGTTGGTTCTTTTTACGACTAGCCATGGCCAGTATTACTGCGTATACGGAGCTCGCCCACATGGCTTGGTGCATGTCTTGCTTATATTCCACTGCGTCGGGTTTTGAAGTCATGTGTGACTTTTTCACAATCCAATCCTCTTCACCCACCTCACGATTGCAGCGCCGAGACTATTCTGGAGAGAGGGTCTTTGGTGCTGGTAGCCCGTGGGGAAGCAGTAGAAATTGGGGGCAGAAATGATGCAAATGAGATGAAGCTGAAAACTCGAACACGTGGTAATACTTTCATCCTGGAAATTAATCACTATGCGAGCCAGGTACAGAGTGCAACATATTACCACACCTCTACGCTTAGGACTCAGCGCTTTGGCACCTTATTCCTGACCGTGCCCCTTGCTACCTGATGCAAGCTCACCAAACTACTGCCAGCTAGTGGCTAAACTAAGAGTTTTGTCGACTTTGGTACAGTACTAAGGGTCGCCCAAAACCAGAGGCAGCCGCGGAACATTTGTACCAGCACAGTGGTACCTACGACTGCACTAGCACAGAGATGGGTATCTACGAGTACTCGAACGAGTGTCAATCCTAAAGAGCCCTGCTAACAAGGCCAAGGAGCCCTACAGCCTAGCAAATTCGAAAGTGGTGCATATCGACGTGTCAACCGTACGGTACTTGTCTCTCCGCTCAACGTACGGCGGTGTAGCGTCAACCCCTACCCTGTCAATTAGCATCTGCACTTCTCTAGTCTGTGCCTCATGACAACAACACCCAGTACAGGCCTGTCTCACACATTACAGAAAATAAGATACCGCTCGAACCCTTTCCCTTTTCACACAACCTCGCATTGGTCACGTCGCGGGCATTCATACCGGTACAAGTACTTCTACAACTCACTCACTTGACGAAGCCAGACAAAAGAAGCCTCCGCATGTCTCAGAACCTCCCTTTTCTAATGCAAGTTTCTCACTTTCGACCGTGACCTGCTGCTACCGAGCACCGATGGTGCGGAGCACTTAATGCATGTCTCTCAATTGAAATCGATGGCGGCTGACCTGGAACACATATACGAAGGAGTACGTTCAACCCCGGCTAGGTCTCGAAGGATTTGCTTGCTTGCTCGAAGTACACCGGTCTCGCTCGTCATCGCCGCTCAACTAAAGGCTCATCACTTACAGTAGTCGCAGACCAACCACCCCAACCACCAATTTTATCGGCAATAAGGCTTTACGATTCGATGGGATGATCTCACTTGCACAGACCAGAACGCCCCGCCCTGATGCCAGGCATGTCTATACCCTTGTTGTTTTGCCAATTGGCGCTCACTCGAAGCCGACATGTCATAGAGCTCAAATCTGTCGCTTCTCTTCTCTTCTCATCTTGCCTACTTATTGGTATGTGCCGGTAATGCTTGTAGTAGTACCAGAAGTACTCTATACTTTGCAGACCCAGGGTAAGGAGGCCCTTGTTGGTATTTTCAGTCGCTACTCTCCAATTGCGTCTCATCACTAACACCGCAAACTATGATAAATCCACTTTAGTTGGAGATTCGTCGCAGGGCGCCGTCGCTGCCAGCAGTGTATGCATGCTTATGTGCCTCAGAGACTCTCGTCTTGTTATGTATAGGCAGCACAAGGTTGCCCTGGCTTTGACCTTTGACTAAATACAGTTCGATTACCGGTCTATTGTGGTAGTAATATACGAAGTGCAAGGACAGGCAAACAAGGACAAATTGCAAAGGCGCACAACGCAGCTGGGGAAGGGAGGAGAAAAGGAGTGTTGCGCACTTCGTTCTCCGTGCACAAATACAAATATCAACATCTTCTAAATAAGCATTTCATGCCGTCATTTAATTTCATCAACAACGGCCACTCCCCTCTAGGTTTTTTTTAAGCCGATATGGAGCAGGTACGTACCAGCAATATGTGTGTATGCGTTGGCCGTGATGTACGTATAGTAATATGCTATATTCACACGCTACATTCTATAGGGAAGCATCGCCAAGATTGCTGACTGGATAGAACGGTACCCCGTCTCTGCGGGTGCTTTACATGTCATTGGCTCTAACTAGAACGTCAGGGCGGCTAGTAGTGCCCATCACGCATCGCGCATGCACGGCCTCAACTAGTTTCCACGCCCGTCCCTGACTCCCGGGCCCTACCACGACCGACGCGGGGGCCAAGGGCTCAAATCCCAATTTGTCCTGCCGAGACACGTTCCCCTCGAGGCCTGTTATGCGGCCCTCCCTCGCCACACATGCGCTTGCACACATGCGTGTTGACGCTGTTCTATACCTGACCCAGCTCTATGGTTTTTGCTGCGGGATGTGGTTACTTACTCGCCCATCCGATGCGGAACTGCTGGAAAAAAATTCCGGGGGCATGATGCATCAGGACGCATTGGGGGGCGATTGCATTTAGCAGTATTTGCCTATGATCGTACCTATCCTATCACTATGTGACGACAGGAGACAGGGAGACACTGTGACTGCCGACTTACATCTTATGCTACCACCGCAAAAAATATTATCAGCGAGTTTCACATGCAGGCCCGCATTCAAAAACTGGAGTACCAATGCAGGCCAAGTTTGGTCTTGAGGATATTTCTTTTCTGGCTAATCTGGGCATCTGTATGTGGAGGCAGTGTTGCTTTCTGTAACCTGTATACTGACCATATATGCATTCAAGCAATCTTATTAAGCCAGCGTCAAGTCTCACCCAAGTCTCAAGTGAGCGAGCGACTTTCGCCGGCTTGAGTTATTAGTAGCGCACTAATACGCACGCTTACTCGTAATTCTCGCTCTGTTACCACTTCAAGTATGAATGCGCTACAGAGCAATAGAATTCCATTCTGGTAATCTTACCAGTGCTCTCACGCTGTTTTTACAAAACACAAGGATAGAACCTCATCTACCTGCGAGTATACATCTGCAGGGGTTCACAGAGTAGAGCTTAGTGACATGGCGAGACCTTTTATAGCGCTAGCATTGCTAATCCGCCTGGTCAATTTAAGACGAAATGAGACGAGAAATGAGGTCGACTAGGATACAAGAGAAGCGGAGCTCTTGTCACAGTTCTCCAATCGATGGCTTGCATTGTCGCCCGTCACGAATGATACTATCATGATGAAGCGCCAATATGAGTGGCTGATCCCTGGATCCCCTTCTTCCGTAAGGGGGGTGACGGTGATCGGGCATCGTCTGAGCTTCCCTAACAACCCAATGCCGCTACTCTTTACTATCGTTAGCACTGCACTAGCAAGGACAAGGCATGTGCGGAATGCTCTCAATACATTACAAGGCCCTTTTTCAGCTGGCAAGTTTTAGATCACTAGTGGTCAGGTGGCCGCCACCCGAGACAGGTAGCCCAATTTGACCTTGGAGGCAGATATTTGCTGGTGCCGAATCCCAGCATGGCGCTCTGCTTCTTGTCAACTAGCAGGTGCTATGGTAGATCTCCAAAACGAATGGTGCATGCTGGACTCCGTATGTGGGATGCAAGATTTGAGATTAAACACAAACCCTTAGCTGATTCACCGCTGGGATGAATGGTACATGCACATGCGAGCTGTCTCATCTACTTTCTAGCGCGGGCACCATCCATCCATCATCACAGAAACTCAACGGATCGCAGCTACAGCGAGAGCAGAAGCAATATGACGCCAACTCAACCCTTCTTTGCTTCGGCCCGTCCCTAGTTTTAGCTCAGCCAGGCTGCGACTCTTTGGTGATTTTACAATAGCGGCAAAGCATCTCTCCTAAAGAACACAGAGTCTTGCGCTGATGGGCTGGCGCTGCGTAAGCTTTGTCACAAAGAGGCGGTGGCTGGCATTCATCAGGCCAGTAGCGCAACGCCACCGAGATATCCGTCATATTTTTCTTCTTTTCTTTTTCTTTCTTCTTTCTTAATCTGGATGCGCTACATCTTGCGGGCTGGTTTTTGCGCCTAGTTGGGGCTGAGAAATTACGTGCTACGTTGAAAGTACTGTCACCGCGATACCTACTAGAGCGGCGGCTCCCATTCCGTGGAACTTGCCTTGGGAGAAACAAGATCTTTTACGGCCCATGCCACCCATGCTCATGGTATGGAAGAAAACATGTACTACGGAGTACATGTGAGAACGCTCCCAGTCCCAGTGCTTTGTGTGCAGGCGGGTGGACACATCAGATGGGGATAATGGAGCAGGTCAGAGCAAGGGGCCCTTCAGATGACGCGACGAGTTCTCCGTACGTATATGTATCTATGGCATGCATTGCATGCAGACTAAGCTCAGCAACCGGTCCCTGCAAACTACCGTGGACTACTGACTCCATCCGCCTACCCGGTTCATGCAGCTTTCTGCGGTGGGCCTGTCAGTCCTACGTGCTTCCACGAGAGCTATGGAAGGGAGAGAGGTGCAGAAGGCCGTCCGGCTGTTCTCCGATAGCATCGGCCGACAGAGCGAGGGGCTAGGGGAGATGGAGAACCTCGCCTGCCCTGTTGCTGGCGCTACCCCAACGGTGTCCTATTGAATTCGATGGGACATGTATCAAAACGACCAACCCGAATCACACAATCCTTACGTGGAGCGAATGATCGCTTAAACTTGACAACAATACGAGAAGCACCGGTGTATATTGACAAAAGAAGAGAGGTGGTGTTGGTTGCACATCTCAGCCCCACAAGCCTTGCTGCACACCAGACGTGGCAACCGACTAGCGGTGGACTTGTTGACGCCCGCATCGCTGGGTGGTCAACAGCAGGCTAGAAGCCGATGCCCGACTTCGAGGAGGCCTCTAGCTGTGTATTACTCTTGCTTAAACGCAGGTGCATGGTTAGGAGGACTGATGGACGATGCTGGTTTCGGGCCTCAATGGCTGCCCATAGTCGAAGCGAAGCGTACTTTCACCGGACTAGAAAATGCAATTGACGCAGGCGGGGCCGCACAAGTCGGCTCTGAGACATATCACTATTCTCACCGTAACTAGCATCATGGGCTGCCACTCTGGTGCAACATTGCTCCCTTCTCTACACCAGCGCGCATGGTAGGTATATCACCTACGTGGATCATTCATCGCTCCCACATCAGATGCATATTGCTGTTGGTAGAACACTTGTACGGGATGTGGCATAGCAGGGGACAAGGTCCCAGCCCGGGTACTGCATGCAAGCATCTAGCGGTTTACGAGTACCGAGCCCGGTTGGTTCTGGGTACCACCTACAGCTGTTGCAAGTACGGAGTAAGCTGTATTAACGAGATGCAATTTGAGACATCATAATCGCCAGCGCTTATCCGCATCGGCCAACGGCCACGTGAAACTTGACTGATGGTAACCGCTGGCCATGTGATTCGTCATGTCGGATAATTTTCTTGTGGCAGCTTGCACATGCTCGCGGTGGTTGTACGCTGCATGGTAAGATGACACAACGGCACCTCTGGCAGGTGAATATTAAGAAATGAGAGAGAAATCTGTCGAAGGAATACTGTAGCGTTTTTTGTGTTTACATGTCTGGCGAATTACTCAAGTCTCTATTCTTTACCGTGGGCATTATAATAAAACTTTCCTTATCAGGACGAATGTTCCTAGGATAGGTCGACTTATCGGATTCTCCTCTCCAAAGAGGAGGGGGCGCAATGGCCAGATACAAGCAATCAAATCACCACCAATCGCTAGCATTTCATTTGTACAAACAGATGGCAAATTGGTTCTGCTTCGACTACCAGACTTGATCGTTCCAACATCACCGGGTAGCTTGGCCAATATTGCTCGTTATATATGGGGGCCAGCCTAACCTACCGGGAATTACTCCGTAAAACTCCACATTAACTCCTACCCCGCCATTTCCTCCTCAGAGATACTCCGGAGTCGCTCAAGCAACAGATATAATATCTACTATTGTATCTGGACACATTTTTCCAACTATATCCTGAAAAATCAAAGTCCCAAATTCCTCTGATCGAGTGATAGAACAATGGCAGCCCCCAGCTTACAACAGTGGAAAGTGGACAAGCCTTGGCTTGAGCTAAACTGCGCGCTTGGTGAAGGGCCATTTTACGAGAAGGAGACAAACTCAGTGCGCCTCGTTGACATAAAAAAGAGTCAAATACTTACTGTATCTGCCGCTGATAACGGAGATGGTTCTTCTCTGAAGGTAATCCAGCTGGATACGCGCCCAACTGTCACAGTCGATATCGAGGGAGTGGACCCTCAGGATCGAATTCTAATCGGTGTCAAACATGGAGTTGCTGTGCTAGACCGCCAGGCTGGGACATACGCAATGCTTGTGCAGTTTAATGACCAAAATAACGAGCGTATACGCTCCAACGATGGAGCGGCAGACCCCCATGGAAAGCTGTGGCTAGGAAGCATGACCGATTTTGAGCACGGAGAACCCCAGCCAGAAGGTATGGCGGCCTTTCACCGGCCTACTCTATACTCTTTCTTTAATGGCTGGCCATCTAATGCTGACGTCAATGTCTTGATAGGCTTCCTTGCGCGCTTTGATTCGTCCAAGCCTAAAGAAGAGATCCTGACGGGCCTGCGCATTCCCAATGGGATTGGATGGTCACCAGATAACAAAACCATGTACTTTACTCACTCCGCGGCTCGAGAGGTGTTTGCATTTGACTACTCTCTCGAGACTGGAGCTGTTAGCAACAAACGCCTGTGGTACCGGCATGAAGGGCCTGGAGAGCCTGATGGCTTCCGTGTTGACGTGGATGGGAACGTGTGGCATGCCATTTGGGGAGAGAGCACGGTGCTTAAAATTAACCCCGAAGGTAAGGTTATTGGAAGCATAGCTTTACCAACAAGGCATATCACCTGCGTGCAGTTTGTGGGTACAGAGTTAGTCATCACTTCAGCAGCAGACGAGGAGGGCGATGATCTAAGTAAGAAGTATGGCGGTAGTGTCTTTAAGGTTGATGTGGGGACTACGGGCTTGGATCTTTTCAAGTTCAGGTTATAACCAGAGGACATCAGCGGCAACAAGAAGTTGCCCTTGCAACAGCAGCTTTAACGCCGACATCGCATTGGCTACGAGCGAGAGGAGCCTGACAAGCGGAAAGCATATACGCCTGATACTACATAGACCCTTTGCACAAATGGAGCTGTTCAACTTGGACTAAAGCAATCCATAGCCGAACAACTCTATATCGAAAATACAAATCCTGAACATGTCCCAATTTTCAACTATCACTATACTACCTACAACGAGGTTTTCATACGCCCTGTTTGCTCTACAGAAGCAAGCAAACAATAGGAAGCTAGACTAGATACTCCCAAATGGGCCTTAGGGGCGCCTACTGGACGCCAAGTATGCAGTCCTGAGACTGACCGCCTGCAAAGGAAACCCAAGATGCAGACGCCATATACGGATAGGTAGGCACCCCTGTACTATGATATCAATAGATGTGCTGCCTACAATTGACGAAAAAAGTGGCCAATTGAGCAAATAGATTCACCAAAGGATGCTATACACCTGAATTCATCACATGGCTGGCAACAGTGCTGAATCAATGATCGCCTCTGCTCTCTCTCCGCGTCCTGGCTGATGAGAATAATAGACATTTGCTGAGATGATAATATGGCATAATAAGTACTATGTGCTAATGGCACATCAAGCCCACAAAATCCTCCATCTGTTCATGCGGATCGATCTGGTGGCTTGAGCTTGACATGGATAAACTTACTTGAGTCCTACGAGTGTGAGTAGAGTCCCTCCATCGTCAAAGCTCAAGAACCGGTCAGCAATATAGGAAGCTGGCGCATATCCGGTCAATGCAAAGCCTGGCTCGCCCCAGCCATCATACGATGCTCCTGCTAGTAAAGAGTCTTGAAGGAGGAGGGAGATAGAGAGTAAGTGAGCCATTGCTCACCGCTGCTATCCGTTGCTCAAGCCTTGGCTTCATCGCCAGCCCAACTTGCACCTGACTGCAAGCGGCCCCCATTCTGAACCCCTGGTTCCGCCTCACCGCCTGCTACGACCCCCGGCCCCGGTCTCCGGATTCCCGGCCCCGCAAGCTCGGGGCGGTTCGGTCACGTCGCTTTGGACCAGGGCATCTGCCCAACTGCTACGGAGCTCTCGTACTAGCATTCCACTAGATGAGCCGCCATTATGGAGAGCAGTGACTGGGGAGAGTCATGAGAAGAACAAAAGAACAAAGTGGAGACGAATGGGCGGCTCTAGTCCCATCGCCCTTGACCAGGGAGACAGGGGAAGCGTATTCTCGAAACCACGAAAGCTCCTAGACCTGCAAAGTATACAAGTACGAGCGCTACTCATGCTAAACAGCACCAGGCTCAGCCGATAAACGGCCCCCAACTACCACTATGCTGCAAGTTCGAGCACGACCGGGGCGTCTCTCGGCGCTCTGAGGCCACCTAGCGCAACCAGCGTAGCATGCGGCTGCAGTTCTCTCCCAAACAAACGCAAACGCACACACAGGGCCACCTGGCCTGCAGGAACTACTAGCGGTACAGGTACGAAACAGCAGAGAGAGAAAAACAAGGAACAGGGGGGAACGCAAAAGAAAAACGTGCGGCGCTATCGTTATGCATACGATACATAGACTAAAGCAAGTGCGTGCTGCAGGCATCTCGATCTGGATATCAGAGCCAAGACATGCGACGGGATTTCTGGGCCGCGAGAGCGGGCGTTGGTGCAAGGGGGGGAGAAGAGACAACGAAGCTCGGCTAGCATTGATGCGGTCAAGATGTTCGCTTGCCATGCTCTGCTTTCCACAGAGGGGTGGATGGATTGAGGGGGGGAGTGATAAGGAAAGGAGAGAGAGAGAGAGAGAGTGTGTGTGATGCTGTGATTCTCGGCATTCTCAGCCTTCTGCAGACTTCTTATGGGCCAATCTGAGGCCATTTGGTCAGTGTTTGGGGTTACGATGCTGTTCTCTGTCTTTGGTTTTATCTACCGTCCTTATTCGGAGCTACTACTGCATGCAACCATCGACAAAAGCACATTGGCGCTGCGGATGGATTACTGCCGCTTCCTACACCGCTTTCTTCCGGGTAATTTTTTTTTTTTAACTCCCCCCGGTCAAGACACCAAAACCAGGAAAAAGAACAACGAAAAGAAAAGTAGAGCCGGGGCCAGGGGTTCCCAGCCTCTCTAAACCCCCTTTGGGCTTTGGAACAGCATGAAAGCATTAGCGGGCCGCCTATTGTGTTTGAGCCAGCGACTTGTGTGTCTTTGATGTTCTGATGGGCAATGCACTCGCAAGAGAGAAAGAAAGGGAGAGCAAGGAGATCCAATTGGGACGACTAAAACAGAAAAGAATCAAAGTACTGGCCAACGCCATAAGATGCTGACCTGAGGCAGACGCAGGGCGTGCTGTATGTACTTTGTCGCGCAGCAAACCCCGTTCCAGATGCTTGTGACAGAGCAGGTATGGAATACTACTTTGCTAGAATACATGAGGTACGCGGTATGCCTCCATGCAGGTAGAGGGCCTTGCCCGGCCATGTCACGGATACCTGTGGTGCTACTCTGAACGCTGGACTAGCCAGCCAGTCAAAGGACTTGACTGGCTGGCAGGCCCTCGTTTCGTTGGCGTCCATTCATCCGCCATTCACTCACTCCCGTCAACGCATACAACGAGGCCCCAGCCTTCTGCTTTTTTGTGCAGAAGCAACCCCACAAGCGCAGCAAACATGGTGTCGGGCGTGCTGATCACGGTGGCCAATCGTGCCTCTCCATCATCGGACCTCTGCACTCTTTGTCTTCAACAACGGCGAGACACATGCGAGCCCAGATCTAAAGGAACACAGGGAGTACCAGTATATACGGAGTGTCTGTGGACAGTCTCTGTGGACAGCCTCGACACCTGGTTCCATTCATGCCATGCCTGCCATGCCTGCCATGCCGAAACGGCATGCCCGTCTCCATTGTGGGTTTGGCCTCATGCCCGCTCACATCACAGAGCGCCATTCATAGCAACTCCATCCTGTCAAACTCTGCCACCTCAGACCTCCCTCCTTTTTGCGTGTTGAAGTGCTGTCAACTCAGACTAGGTACTACTACTACCTAGTATCCTACATACTAGTATCAGCTCCCCACCCTGTCCATGATGCCCATGGCCGAACCCTGCTGATCCTGCGAGGCAGACGAATGGACCCAGCGTGCTGGCAACCTGAAAAGGGCTGTCCCGCTGTTGGGCTGACATGGGTGTGTTGGCATAGCTGACCGGGCTCCCCTAACCAACCTGCTCCATCGCCCTCGTTTCTTTTTGAACGTGTCGGTGAAAAAAAAAAGAAAAAGAAAAAAGAAAAAAAAAAAAAAAAAAAAAAAAAAAAGCTGCGAGGGTGAATTGGGTAAGGGGAGGCTCAAGTCTCACGATGGCCTCATCAAAACGTCCTCGCAGACCCGATTAATGCCTGTACTGGACCGTTACTGCTGCCCTGCTATCTTAGATTTTTTCATATTTTTTTTTTTTTTTTTTTTTTTTTTTTTTTTTTTTTTTTTTGATTTCCCCCGCTGCTCTGTCTTTTTCCCCTGGCAGACAAGAGCGTAAGTATCTAAGAATAGTAACATTTTCTTCTCCCAGTTCACTATTGCGTTACAACTGTACAAGGCATGCTTTCGTCTAAAGATATGCCGCCAAGACCATATCTCTCTTTTCTTTTTCTGTTTTGCAGACCGCTCATTTTGTTATGTCTGTCTTGCCTACTTGTTACGGCCCCTTTTTACTCTTACTTACACCGATATAACGCACAGCATATCATTCTTTCTCACGCACAGACATACCTAGTAGGAGCATCTTCATTCTATCTTTCCCCGGGTTCGTTAACCGCGGCCTTGCCGACGCCCCAGCTGCCCCCGGAGGATAGGACATCAGAATAAGGCCATTCCCACGTGTAACAGTTAGAGTAGCATTGCCAGCGGGTGTGTAGAAAACGAGTGCGGTGTCATCAGGACGAGTGGCTTTGCCAGCAGATGAGACTTTTGCAGCATCAGCAAGGTAGATTTCATGCGTGTGGATAGTCCAGTGCCATACCCCATTGGCATGTTGGCATTCTATTCATCATTGTAGTAGTATGTAGGTATTCCATGGTATTCCATGGTCGTATGTATGCCTACATACGTACAGAGAGTAGTTGGCATGTATGTCTACTGCAAAGATGCCCGCTTCTGACGCAAAGCCACGGTAAGAATAGCATCCGCAGCAACTAGTATTTGGCGTTCTGGCATTTTGGCATTAGCACGTCTTCCCTTTCGCGCTTATTCGATGCCACGAGACGAGAAGGACCCGGCCCATCCATCACGGGGATGGGGGAAGGGGGGGCCCGGGCCGCCAACGAAGTCGAATCAACCCATATTTGGGGATAAGTGCATTTCGCAGACGCGGCAGAGAGGCAGAGAATCCATGAAGGATCATCCTACCTTTGCCGCCATCTACATATACTATGTATACACCTTTGGAGAAAGAAAAAAAAAAAACGTACAACACACACGCACACACACACACGGAAGGGCAAGACAAGGGGGGGGGGGAGTTTGAGAAGAGAAAGCAAGAAAAAAAAAACAAGGGGGGCTGGGCAGAAAGAGAAAAGTCTTGTCCATGGGGGTTTGATGGAGTAAATGGGGGTGTCTCTTGTCTCTTCTTCTCTTATCAAAGGTACTTATGTCGTGACAACGAGCAATGGGGTAATAAAAAGGCATGTGATTTGACATTGAGGATAGTCCACGCATGTGTGCATATGACAACGAATCTTTTTATTTCTTTTTTCTTTTTTTCTTTTTTTTCTGATGGATCTACCTCCTCTCTCTGCCTTGCTAGCTACCCAGTTCTGTAGTAGTATTAGTATTTAGTTTGTGCGGTGAGGTCGGATGAGGAATGACAGGACGTGAGAATCAGGTTGGGGGATAACTACTACCTACTATCCCAAAAGATCGACAGTGACTCTATAGTTGCTTTTCGTATCTTCGCCCAGTCAAAGGGTCCAAACTCAGCCCAATCTTTTGCTTCCTTTGCGTACCGTCGTTACACTCGCGTTGACGTAGACGTAGATACACACCCCCTTAGTTTGTCCAATAGACGGGAGAGTTTGCGTATTGTAGGACCCTGCCCCTGAAAGTGATGTCCAGTATCTAGTGTAGCGAATAACAGCACTCAGACCGTCTAGTACATTAGGCAGCGTCGGTCTAGTTACGTATCAACGTCAATAGTGCGCAATACTTGGCGCTTGATGTGGAACAGCGGGAGAGAGAGCTATGGCTTCGTCACGTTCAACGCATTTTGCATCTGGTTTGGGCGGCGGAAAGCAGCTCGTGGTTTTAGAATATCACAAAGCTCGGCTTTTTTTGGTATTCTAAAGTCGTCTTTAGTTAACAGTTGCTAATATTGATTACTCTTTGACTTATGGACTGCCTAATATTCAGACATTGGCCTACCAAATCGTCGCTCAAAGCAGTTCATCATGATTCAGGTAACGAATACTTTCATATAATGCATCTTAGACATGGCATAAACCCCACGGTTTACCCCTCCAGCCACTGACTACTCTCCAATATCGGTGAATTCTTCATCTCTCAAGTCTGTATTGAGGACTAAATCCTCCCTGCATCTTCTGTGTACGATTATAGTTAAACCCTCGATGCCGTAGTCATTGTATCGACCACGATATGATGCCGTATCCAGTTCTTGTTCTACAATATCGGGATTTGCTTGGTGTTGTAACGCGATATCTAGCTCACTTTTCAGCTGATCAAACGCAGCACTCAGCCCCAGATACCGTGAGCGCCACTCGCAGATGTGGTGACTGATAGACACCTTGGAATCCTCGTCAGGGGCTGTAAGAGTTATCTTTGGCTCTGTATCAGCATTTTCTGTCGCAATGTTTTCCATACTATCATTTATAGATTCCATCTGTCTGTGTAGTCCAGGTGTTTGCTCTTTGGTCTCTACTCCACGTCGTCTTGTTGAGCTGGCGATTGTTTCCTCATTGTGAAAAAATGCAGTTGGAGACTGAGGAGAGTCTAACTGAGATCCAGGAGCTAATGGCGAATAGGCCTTTTTGGGGGAGTTGCTCCTCGACAAGAACGTATCGCCGACCTTCCTCAATTGTTGTTTCCACGTTGAGACGTCAGTAGATTCAATGTTTTGTTTGGGACTCTTTGTTGAATTTGCGGCAGCGACCTTCCTGAGAGAATCCTCAGATCCAACTGTCTCTTTATCTCTTCTTCCCGGCATTTCTGGGCTTAAAACAACTGCTTTTCTGGTGAGCGAATTCATATCTTTTTGCAGTAACTCTTGTTGTTGGCCTGCCTCAGCATCTGTTGCCGGCTCGTACTCGTACTGAGGCACATACTGGCGTTCTGCTGTGCTGCTATTTTCTCGAGATAGTGGTGTACGCTGCAAAGCCTCTGGCGTCTTTGAAACTGCCTGTGAGCTCCCTAAATTTGCTGGATTCATATTATCAAGCCCAACTCCTCCCAAGTCCAACATTGAAGTCCTTTTGCTACCATTTTTAGCTATAGTAGTTTGCTGAAATGTACATGGACCTGTTGTATTAGTCCAGAAATCGTCTTCAATGCTGTGTAAGCCACGAGGGGCTCGCCGAGCATTTGCAGTGACATCGTCCGCAAGATTGTGGGCTCTTTGGGGAGCTGAAATTCGTAAGTCATTGTCCGTCCATGTAGCATTAGTATGAAATCTGTGGGAGGATGATACAATCGTGTCTGGTATATGTTAGTACTAATTAGTCTTGCCTATACTAATACCATTACAATGCTAAGCCCATGCTCACCTGCTCTCCCACTTGACAAAGCATCATAATCCGGTTGTTGAGGCAAGAAATCCTCTGCAGTCTTATAATCAGACGAGAGTGAAGTGGCCAGAACGGCATTCGTTTCAGCTTCGTTTTGCCTGTAGATGGATTTGGAGGAATTTTTCGAGCTACTCTCGTATATCGCCTCTTCTTCGCTCGGATTGGGCCGATCAACCATATGCCGCCTCGATGGAGAGTGGCGAGCAAGGCAACAGATGCTATGTCTCGCAGGATTGGTACTTGTATGGCAAGTTGGGCAGCCTGGGTATTGTTCAGGGTTAATCATGTCACTATAAGATTTCTCCAGGCGTTGTCGGCGTTCATGTCGAAATTGCTGGCGTGCTTGCCTCTCTATCTCGCCTCGCTCTGGCTGACTTCCTTTAGGGTAGCTGGTGATTGAGTCGCGGCTTTTTGATCTAGATAGCCGATGGCTCACTACATTACATATTAGCTTCACTCTTGTAATTTGAGCCTGTATGTCGCCTACTTCTGCCTTCCCTGCTCAGGGGCCTGGATAAATTCCCAAGGCTTTGACTGTGAGTTACCCTTTGACGCCATGTCCCTTGCTCTGACGTTTGTTGCTCTTGCGTATGTATGTGATCTGCGGGAAGATTCGTAGCCAAGGTGCTCACCAGCTCTGTTTTACACTTGAAACAAAATTCATGTCCGCACCTTGCACACCGTGATCGTGTATGCAAGAACCCACCACAAGAATGGCAAACTTGGATAGTCTTTAGTCGTGAAACCTGTTGTTGTTTTCCATCATCTGATAACCAGCCTTCAGGTCGCGAGACCCCAAACATGTCAAACATATCCAATGCGTCTTTCTGTTCCTCTGTAGAGTTGTGTAGAGCCTGCTGTGCCGTCTGAATAGTCGAAAGTGACGCTCGCGGGTTGACCTGAGAACGCCTAGAAGACTTCTAGTCCAAATTTGAAGCATCAGCCCGGTTGGAAGCAGACTTGTTCGACCTGTGCGAGCCTCGGAATCTACTGGGACCCCGAGTTGGGCTTTGCAAACCAATAGAATTGGTTGACCTTGATGCTCTCAAATTTGGCCTGGCATTGTACATATGAGCACTTATCGATGGCGCCTCCCAAGCAACTCCATTGTCGTCGCCGTGATTGTCATTAATTCTCAAGCCCGGATACGAATGTCCAACTGGAGGTGAAGCAGTGACCTCGAGCCGTGTGCCCGGGCAAGCTGGGCTGCAAACCTCTTCGCCTTCACGTACGTTCGCGACATGTAGCGAATCTTGAATCTTGGGGCGATCTTTGCTCGAGATGAGATTGAGTTGCCGTATTCGAGACTCAACGAATCCAGAGGGCACAAGATTGTCTGGCGGTGGTCCATCTAACGATATGGGATCCTTGGAAGGAGTCATGGGGTTGTTTGTGAATGTATATGCCATGATGCTGGTCCAAGAAGTAGCGTCACTTGAGCTAAGAAAAAAAAAATGATACACTGGTATTGTAAAGAAAAAAAGCCCAAGAAGCAATTCTGAAGAGAGAAGAAGAGCTCAAAACAAGCATGAGAGAAGTTGCCTTGTCATTTAGTCAAAACGGGAAGGATGATCGATCCTACAGAGAGAAGGAGGAAGGAGGAAGGAGGGGTATGATTCAGTTCATTATGTCTAGGAACCGCGCCTACATACAGCAACGCATATTTTCCAAGAGTCTGCCAAAAGCAGCAGACATGCACCTTTTTTTAATGTAACAGCACCGCAACTGGGAATCAATTGTTTCGGCTCTGCGCTAAAGACAGGTAGAAAAGTTGTACAGGAATTTATATTTCTACAATCGTTTATTTGACAAGGGCAGAAAGGGTCTCGAGAACCTATCGATAGCATGTTAGCGCTTGTTTGACACGAGTAAAGCCATGTCGTATCTTCACGCACCTCCAGTTCGATCTTGGCCTCGGCGATATCCTGCTCGCTTCCATTACCATTGGCGACCTTCTGGGCCTCGGCGATACCAGCACGGATAGCGTCAGCGCTGAAGTCCTCCAGGGGGTAGGCCTCGGGGGCGTTGATGCTCAGGACGGAGTTGGGCTGGACAGAGGCAAAGCCACCGGACACTATATGGTCGTTCATCGTCAGTCCTGCTATCGGTAATACAGTCGTAGATTCGGAGGGGGTTATCACGTACGGAAGAACTGCTTGGCGGCGCCGCCCTCCTCAACAACCTCGACCAGACCGGGCTTGAGCTGCTCGATGGAAGGGACGTGGTTGGCGAGGATACCCATGTCACCGGACTCGGCGGGGATGTTGACCTGGACGACATCCTGGGACTTGTAGATGGACTGCAGAGCATTGCGGTAATTAGCATCGAGGGAACATCTGTCGACCGTCGCATATCCTCCACTCCAGCACAATCGGATCGCATTTCCAGTAAAACTCGAATTCTCGGGGCGCAGTATTCATACCTGGTGAGGCAGAGCCAAGCTCAGCTTGATCTATAAAAAATTCGGTTAGCGATATATAAATTGCATGCCTCTTGAATTCGAGGCTCCGGAACATCCCTTACCTTGTCGGGGACGGCCTCAGCGTATCCTCTCCGCTGGAAAGCCACTCGCATGGCTGAAGGGCGAGCTCGGAGAGCCACACGGGCAACACGGAGGGAGTTCATGGTGACTGTGAGGACGATTGAGTCGTTACTTGTGTTGAGCTCAATTGAGGTCGCTGGCACGAATCTTTACCGGACTGCAGTCATTAATTCGGCTAGCGGGAAAATCATTGCCGCAGCACGTGAATGTGCACGTGACTTAAATCACTTATGACGATATTCTGCTCCAACTCGAGCTGTCTGCAGGGCTGGATTCGCGATTCAAAGCCTTGTAGGCATAGACAAGGTATAAAAATTGCCAAAAGTGCAATAATTGAGTTATATATATTATACTTCAACTTTATAGCGTACAATTAAGTTTAACATGAACTGAAGTTGTAGTTGAGAGTAATACAGGGTGCTATTACTTACAGCCTAGAGAAGCAAGAACTCGACATCTAAAGCTGTTCATTGACAAGGCATTGCTAATTTCGTTATCGTAGAATAAGTTCTAAACAAATATCGTTCATGATGCAGCGTATAACATTGAATTCAGAAGTCTGGGTGGGTGGATCAGTTAAAATGCATGATTGAGAGCTCGCGAAATTGTCATTTGAACGATCCTCATGTATAACTTCAGTGTTATAACAGAGCCATAAATTGTCTTGGGATAAATTTGCATCCGTCGACTGCAGGTTACACTATTTCAGTTTGCCAAACAGACTCTGAGCATGAATATTTTCTACGCAGTAGCGTACAAAAAAAGAGTTACACTGGCAGTTGTTAGAGTAAGTAGGCTCAATACTTGAATCGCAGGACTGACATTCTAAGAGACCGTTCTGAAGAGCCTTATACCGTAACCTATAATAATCCACAACATTGAAGTTGGGACGAGTAGGGTCGAATATTTCTGGGGAAAAAAAAGAGAGAGAGAGAGACGAGCCCGAGTAAGTCAAACTGGAAGCTGTATGGCATCTGCATGGCCGAATTGGTATTACACTACTCCCCTTGAGATTACTTCTTGCGATCGAGACTGCATTATGTTGTGTAAATCCTTGATGAGTTAACGCTAGCAGCTGCATTAAACTGCTAGCTAATCCGTTGCAGATTAGACATCTAAGATTGAGGATATTACATGTATGCGCAAGGGAAGCTCGGCATGATGGCACATCTACAACTGTAGGAATGCGGCATAGCTGTAACCCTCTCTCTAGTGACATTTGATATCTTTGAATGTCAGTTCATTTTGTTGACGATGGCTTCCACTAACCCTGGTCTGGAAGAGTCCGATGCCGTGCTATCCCGCGATCTGAGGAATGAACAGCTTTAGCAGAGTGCCACAAGTAGCTGAGAGGGCCTGGAATCCTGTGTGGCCATCTCCTCTTAGTTTTAGCCTTTCGCAGTGCTCGGGAAGCATAATTCGGCCCCTATAAGATTTTGACTCGGAATGGGCTGCAGAAGGCCTCCGAGGGTGGCTAACACACCGGCAGCAAATTGACTTTTGCCGCCAAACTTTCTCCCTTTTCCTCCGTTGTCGCTACTGCTTGCTGCTGTGGCACACCAGAAATGCCCAGAGCTATGTGCGACAGCACGGTATGTCAACTCATCTGTATAGCCTGCATGGTTCACAAGTGCCAAGAGAAGGGTGTGACTTCGCGTCAAGTTGCCATTGCTCAGGACTTGAAGCCAAGAGATCTAGACTATGGACATGTACGTCTCAGAGAAACATGTCTCAGCAGCGAGCCAGCACAAGTAATCCATGTAAGTCGGGATTCAACCAGCCCCTTTTTCTTTATACGAGAGCCTCGCTGGCCTCGGGCGCGAGAATCAATCAATTCATGCATATACGGAAAGTCTGTATATCCCTACGTGCTTATGAGCCAGACTGTATGGACCAAAGGGGAAGCCAGCTGAGCAGCCAAGGCATGGATACGCGCAGCCTCACCTTCCAAGGTGGACACCCAAAAAGGAAAATTTTTTAAAAAGCTCCGTCGTCAAGAGGGAAAATTTCCCCAACCCCAACGTCTCCCCGTGCGTCAATTATTTCTGCCCTCCCTCCCCCCTTGAGAAACTTTTTTTTTTTTCTCTCTTCTTTAGAGCCCGCTAAGCCGCTAAGAGGGCGGTTGTCGTCGGTGGGCTGGGGCCCCCCATTATCGGAGCGATCGTTTTACTAGCGAGAATGCGAGGGAAAAAAAAAAAATTGCTAGAACAAATTTTCAACGAGAAGCAGTCGGACCAGAAGGCTAGCGGCTGGGTTAGAACCAAAAGGTCTGCCACTGATTGATGATACACTGTGTACCTCGCCGAACATTTTACTATCGCTGCCCCCTGGGGGCTCGAAATGATAAAACAGCCCGAGAGACGAGCCGCTAATGCTGGCGTCCGGTGTTTCTCCAACGTCAAATCTCCAAGCTTGAGGAACCCCCACTGGTATCTACGAGCTTGTAATCTAGCTTCGTAAAAGTGATTAATTTGCTCTTGGCTTGTCTCAGCGAAATTTGCAGCCTTGGCCAATCGCCGAAGAGCAATTGAACATGCAAACTTCAATCATGTCTCAGACGATTGAAGGAATTGGTTCACAACCTGGCCTAGACTGGCCATCCTATTTTTAAGCTTACACATAGAAGTAATAAGACATCTCAGCCTTGGCGTTGACGGAGAACGAACGAGAACGCATGTCTCACCAATTTGAGATTATATGTCTCTTTATTCCAAAGCCTCGATTTTGTTTTGGAAACATTGAAAGACATGTGCGGAGGAGGAGCACACTGTCTACGACGGCGTGTCTTTTCTTAGATAAAGGTGCATAAGCTATGTATGGGGCACAAATGCGGAGTACACAACGAGCGAGCTATCCAAGTTACCATATACAGACGCTACACAGCTGGGTTGTATGTGTCAGTACTCATAGAAATTAGTCAATCTAGTACAGTAAGTAGCCGTATCAAACCTGCATTCGATGCTTTGAGTGCTACGGCAGGTCCCTGATTGACGGGCAGTAGTAGAGGTACTGTGACTACTGTGCATGCATGCGAAGATATTAAGGGGACTTGCAGCAGCTGTCCGCATCTGGCCATGAAGCCATTGGCTGCTGCAGAGCGCGTACTTTTAGGACCACGAGCACATTGCGGAGCACAGCTCCGTACTGTAGCCCATCGCCATCTACCGTGGCCCAAAGGGGTTGCTGATGGCCAGTTCTGGCGCCATTTGGCTGCTCATGCACGGCCCTGACTCTCACCGCCGACGGGAGCCAAGATGCGCCGTCAATGGGCACGACTCGTACATGCCTGAGGCTCAAGGCGCTTCCTTCTACGGCGCCTTCTAGCCGACGTTGACCCGTGGACTTCCCGTCCCGCACCTCCATGGCCTGGAGCCTCTCTTTCGAGGCGGTACGGGGAGCACTGAGGCGAAGCGCCTTGCTCTCATTCGCAACCTGTGCCTGTTGGAAGGCTTACGCCTGCGCCTCCAATTGGCCGCCTCTCGACGAAACGCCCTACCTAACCTGCGCATGAAGGTGCCTGTTAATATATCGCGAGACCTCTGGATCGAAGCGACGACGACGCTTTGGGAAGGGCTTCAACATGCAGCATGCAACGGACCTGTCGGCCGAACCACCACTTACCAATGTGGCGTCATTCTCGCAGCCCTCCTGGTGATTGGGTCGTCAGTTGCAGCTCGACGGGCTGCGTATCTCCTCAATTACGAAGAGCTGCTTCCTTTGGCCCAGGGCCCTTTTATTCTCGTGGTCATGGGCCATGACTATCGAAAGACCTCAGCAAGAGATGATGCGGGGTTTGTGCATCAATCCGTGCGTGGGGTTTCTGAACCACATTAGTGCGCTGGGCCGACTCGTCGTTTTTGCGAAAATTGACAATACCGCGCAAAGCGACGTGGTATGTACCCATTTGCAGCTGGCAGTTCGTGTCGGGCTCGCGGCCTATTCTGGCGTAGAGCTGCCTCAATGGCTGCTGACCCGATGGTCGCTGACGAGAAATGCGAGCCTTCTCTCCAGCCCCCCGCGCTGCTGTCTGATTCGACTGCATTGCGTGTTATGTGGCGACTGTTGGGCTTACATTACAAGTCCTCATGATGGCGTCTTGCTACCCAGTCGGCGGTTGGCCTCCTATTAATGGTTGTTCCTCGACAACGATCTTTACTTGGACGACCAAACTAATGTACTGTATGACGATTTGCCCACTTTCGGAACAATTTGTATGCTACATCCAAGCCATCCAAGCCCTCCTGCCGATCTGAACGTGCCCAAAAAAAGACGGATGTGGCGGCGGATCGTAGGTCGGAAGGGATCAGCTGCATACACCGGCTCTGACGGTAATCGGTTTACTGTCCTGGCTATTTCCCTTTTTCGTAAATGGCGATAATCCTGGAGGTGCCGAAGGGGATTCCCATTTATCACAGTCTGCGCATTGGATGACACCATGCCGCTTCCCGCGCTGATTGCAAAGCGAGGCAGCACCCAACTTGCAGCTACCTACCACTAAGAATGCTGCATGCAGCCGGGTGATGGGATTATGCTGCTCGGCATACATCCGGGGCATGATAGGCGAGGCAGAGGCAACGTGGTGGTTCCATTTGGTGTGTCACTTGCGATTCGCATGCGTTCAACTGACTGGCTGCAACATGGATTGTCTCTTGATAAGGGGGGGTAGCATTCCAACAGCCTGATCGACCCTTCTAGAGTCATGGTAATGCAACTTCCTCGTTCCCCGATCTGTCATTACCAGGAAACGCATCAGGTTTGCCCATTGTTTGACAGGAATTTGGCGTCATGGCGCAGGGTCTGCTGGCGATCGCTGGTGTGGCAGTTCGAGCCTGAATTGGCACAGCAAGTCAGGAGTGGGCAGCGCGCCACGCGATGACAAAATGCGTGGCGCATCCAACGTCTCCTTTACTTTTACTCGCAAGTTGCAAGTTGCAAGTATGGGGTATGGAGTGGCTTGTGCATGCTAATGTACGAGACCTGATCAAGTAGGGGTCTCTCATGCACGTCGGCGTATTACGACACTAACCCAAAAGATCTCCCTTCCCTACCTTTGTAAGCGGGATTCCCGTGAGGCGAGGTACAGCACCGGGTGGAGCGAGGCAATGCGCGTAAAGGGGCAGCACACTGAACAGCCTCGGCAGCCGAGTACCGTCACGGAATCATGGTCTTTTCGCCTTCGGTAGTCAACTCGGCAGCAGACAAAGGCCAATTGATAATTCAAAATCTCCTGTTCACGAGATGGAAGCCGCAGAGAGAAACCGGGCAAACACCGGCAAGGCCGAGCCATTGCGAGAATCCGAGGCTGCCAGCGGCTTCAGCGGCCCACGGGGGAAAAAAAAAAAAAATTTGTTGTGTTCTTCGCTGCTTCCAACGGGTCTGGAGCTAGTGAAGCGTGTCTGTCTGTCTATTCAGGTCTGGACTCGACTTGTGTGCTACTCTGCATCCCAGGCCTTCACAACAGCTGGAGTCTTTGCCACGACTCTCCGAATGCGGCCGTGGCTAGTGGCGCTCGCGTTTCGCTTCAATAGAATGATTTTGAATCTCCCTGCACTGTAGAGGAACTCTGCGACTGTCAAAATTAGGCGAAGTCGACCGCAGAACGACGTCGTACCAAGACAGTGCAGCTTGCAGAGGTGCAGCACATAGAATGCTACTCAGTGTGGACAGCGCCCGTCCCAAAGAATCATAGCCACCAAGTAAGAGCTGCAGGCTGGCACGGCCTTGGCTCGGTTGTGGCCCCGAGGGTCCCTCACAGTAAGCCTCACAGTGAAGCGAGATGGCTGCTAACTCATCTGCATAGAGGTGCATATGGCGTATGATTATTGTGCTGCCGCGGGCTGCGGCTGGACCTGGATGCAATATTGAATACAGTCTGATTGGGCATTTCTGCCGTATCAGCTTGATGCCACAGGCCACGACTCATTGGCTAATTGCAAGCAGCAGGTCTCCTATCTAGCATCGAGCACTGGCGATACTCGTATAAGGTATACTTGAAGCACGGAGTGCGAACTCCTACAGGTAAGAACAAGCACGGGGTGCTAATCAACCGGTTTGCGATATATGACGGCACTGTGGTGTATTTTTAGGCGCGGATGTGAGCTTCGCCCGCTGACGGTCCCCTGAGCGCAATGAGGATCATCCTTGTTGGAGCAATCATCTCTCTGCGTTCTGTTGTTCCATCAGCGTTCGAAATGTAGACGGGCGAATTGGCTGACCTACTGTACAGCCCGGTACCAACACGGCCCATTTCCAGCGGGCGGTGAATGGATGTGAATAATCCCCATCCGCCTTGCAAGCGGAGCCTCGCCCTCGCTTGTGATGCTCTCTGATCAATGGCGCACAGCTGCTGCCCCAGCTCCAGCTCCAGCTCCATCCAGCACGCAAGCAAAGGCAACCCCAGCTCACGCGCCAAATGACCCCAGCAGCTTCGCGCTAAGCTCTCCTGGAGCGGCTCTTTACTATGAGGCATATTTCGCTGCTTGCTTGTCAGAAGCAAGGCCAATGTGGTTTTCTCCCAGAATGGAGAAGTAAATTTAGGGAGTTTCTTGGCGAGCTAACCTCCCGTCATGCTGCACTAGACAGCTGCATAAACAACTGGAATTATGCTCGTTTATGTGTATTCAGTGCCGCCTAAACGCTTTATGGCAGCAAGTGACTTCATTTCTCGACACCTGGCTGAGCATCACAACGCGATGGCAGACCGCAAATACAAATTGGAGTTTTGGCACTTGAAGCTCCTCTTCAACTTCTCGTGCTAATCCATGCAATTGGATTGGATATTACCGGCGTTGAATTTGCCAAGGAAGATCTCTATTGAGCGGTGGAATTGGACGAATGGATCATTTCTCGCTTGCCCTGGAAAGGGAAATGCTATAAACAGACATCCCTTACTTGTCAACTTGTATACACACATGCATGAATGCTCACGAGAGGGAGTGGTGCTGAGATGTACATGACTTGACGTGACTTGAGGCATGGGGAACGTAGCAGCCGGATGTACTGGCAGTACGGAGTAGTACTTGCAGAGCAACAGGGTCTCAATCCTCGTATTTTCGATCCATATTCGGCTGATGGACGGCTGTCTGGGACATGTTAGAGAGACATGTCTTGTGCGATATATGCTTAACACGGGCGCCATATTGCCAGGGCTGCTGGTCAGTTAAGCGACAATCTGTGAGACATGCAAGGCGAGGCGAGGCGAGGCGGAAATTTGCAAGGTACGGAGCATATTATACGATCCCTACTTGTACCTGTTTGCCTGCACGCGTACGGAGCATGTACATACGACCTCTGGGACCGATCGGGCCCCGGGCGGGAGTCGCTACGGAGCAAACGTGGTGGATAGGTTATGAGCACGGAGTAGCGATTGCAACGCCAGTATACGCATATTACTGTAGGGGTACAGTACATTTGATACCTGTCTGTAGGTACTACTTGTAAGTGCTACACCGGAGCTGAAGCTGAAAATCCCACGGAGATGCTGCCTGCTCCTTTTGCTCTTGTGCAGGCCTTTGCGCGCTCCCCTGACAAGGGCATCGACGCTGTCCTCTTTGTCTGTTGATTCGATGCAGATGCGAGCGGGGAAGCGAGCGGCACATCGAAACATGAGCATGAGCTTCGCATCCCTTGTTTCTTCTCTCGTTTGTCTGCCCCCTCCAGGCTCTCGAGCCTCAGGCCGTCGCGGCTGGCGATATTCAACAGAGAGAATCAGGATGAATCAAGTTAGTGGATGACCATCAGCTCACCCTCCACCATCGGATGCCCTATTTTAGCACAAACGATGCGCATTGCATTCGCCAGGAAAATAAAACAGAAAAACACAAAAAAGGGCCCTTTGGCCGCATCATGACGACACCGACGATGTGGATGGATGCGTCTGTATTGGTGCTAGTGCTGGCTGCGGGCTGGATTCGACTCGATGGGCTATTTCCGGTCCAACAGCGCGTGCTGCCAAACTGTGCTGTGCTGGATTGTACTGTAGCGAAATTGAAATTTCGCCAGCCCGCGCTGGACGCAGAAAATTTGGCGCCTGCGCATAGATCGGCCGCTTGATCGCAGGCTGATGAGCGCCAGCCCAAGAAAAACCACTCAGTGGCTCTTCATTTGCGGAACCCCCTAAGACCAGCGCCCACACACCCCCAGAGGGAGCCCACCCATCGCTGCACTGTGACAGTGTGGTGCTCAGGTGCCTTGTGCTTTGTGCTTGTGCAGCCCACTGTGCGCGAGCCCCGTGCCTCTGTCTGCAGCGCCCGCACACTGTGCCCCTCCCCTCCCCTCCACGCGTTGCTTCTGGGCCAGGTGCGCTTTGCACGGCCTCGCAGCCGTCCAGAAGCGGCACGAGGCCCTAGAACGGGATGGCCTGGGTGCGTGCGCACTTTGCCCGCGGCACTGTATGGGCTCCAGGTTTTGCTGCTGCTCTGGGGCCCTGATTTACTCATCGCCTGCGACAGCACAGCACTGTACGCTACTGTACGATATTCCCTTCCAAGCTCCCCAATTCCCGATGTACTCCGTATGAACACAAGTATGCTTTTGTGCTAGTGTGCAGTGGCGGCAGATCAGTTAATTATCCCTCACTTTTTACTTCGCTGCCTTCGCCGACGCTCGAACTGCTTCTTCCCGCCCGCGCCTGTTCTTTTCTTCCTGGCTTCTTCCTTTTGCTACGCGTGTGTGGCGTCGCCTCGCTGCTCTTCTTCGTTTCTTGCACCCCCAACTCTCTTCCCTCCTGCACCACAGGCGCGAACAGCGGCACGCAGCGCTCATCACATCACAGCGCCTGCATTGCATATCTGAGACCTTGGGTCGCCTCTATTTCCAACTCCAACATCTTCCAAACATCGGAGATCCCTGCATTGCCTTCTACGCACACCCCGACCGACCTCCCGGCTTTCTGTCGTGTCAGGTCCGCCACGCCACATCTGGACGGACGTCATCCGGAATCTGCCAAGAAGCCTCCTCGGCTCTATAATCACACACCCCAAGGACCCTTTTTTTTTTTCTCTTCCAGTCTTCTTTGATTCGGCCTGCGAGTGTGCCCCCCCCAGATCACCAGAGAGTTGCTAAAAGTGGACTGGGTCTGCCACCCGCTCTTCGCATTCACTCTTATACCACTCGCGCGGGCCCCAAAAGCCTTTTTAGTCTTCTTCACATCCACTGCCTCAACCTCGACTCTTTGGATATTGAACATGTTTGTTTTGATGTTATAGCATCGCGGTCCTCAGGGACAATCTTTTTGAAGAGAACTTGTTCTCACGAGCTGCAAGCCTTGTGTCGGCTTACACGCTTTGCCTTGCTACGACACAAATCCTTCATACGCCCCTCTTGACTTGAGGCGACGCCATATACTTGTGCTTCCGTTCCTTGGCTCAATACCAAAACGGGGCATTTGACGAAATCTTTCTCATTGTTGGATCTCTTTTTTTCGATCTCGAAATCAAATCACCTACCCGCCGACTTATAATTCACTCATCACCACATCCATGTTCAACCTCACAACAACAGCGATCATGGCAACTCTTCCAACATCACATCACCTCGAGTGGGCGACGCAAGGGTCAGATCTCATTGAGGACCCCGACGAGCCGCCAGAAACTCAGCTGTATATGCCTATTCCTACCAAGCCTCTTCCTTTCCAGAGAGCGCCGATTCGCCCCCAGCAGGTTGCGTCTTCGCTGCTTACTCAGGCCATTTTGGGACAATCAGATGAAGAGGACGGTCACATCTTTCACCCGGCCAAATCCTACAGCCAACGCCGCCGTTCCATGATCAGCAATGCCAGCATTGCCTCTACCGCCGATTTGACCAGTGATACTGGTCTTACCAGCCCTTCACGAACAAACACCCCCAGCCCACCTCTCCCCGACCTGGCCATGCTTCGTCTTCAGGGTGCCGGCGAGCAGAAAAGCGGCCTCTTTGGCAACTTCTTCGGCACTAGACGAGTGGTTGAGGAGCCTGTCAAGGAAGCTCCTCGAAAGCGATGCATTCAATTTGCTTGTGCTGCTAAGCCTCAAGCTCAGCCACAAGTCGCTCCTGTTGCAGCCCCTCCTGCTCCCATGCTCAAGACGTCTGTGGCACAAGATGCACCAAAGCGAACCTGCATCAAGTTCGCATGCACGGCCCGCCCGTCTTCTTCGCACAAGACCTCCCCTAAGCCTTTTGAGCCCTCCACTCCCAAGAGGAGCATGACACATCCTGTCCCTATTTCTCCTCGACCAGCCCCTGCTGGACCAGTGTGTTCCAAGGCCTCCCTCGCCCGACCTCGATTCATTCGTGCTTCCTCCACCGAGCTCATCAAGGATGGCTCCCAATTCCACGAGTTTGCCAGTGGCATGGCTCGTGAAGATGACTGGATTCGCCAAGAGAACTCCACTCAGACCAAGCTTACTATTTCTGATATCCTGGTCAAGGAAAACTTGATCCGCCGCTTAGGAGCTGAAGCTGAGGAGGAAGCCGAAATGGAAGAGGCGGAAGAGGAGGAGGCTGAGGCAGCCATGGATGAGGATGACGAAGACGAGGACGAGGATGACGATGCCGATGAGCTCGATGAACTGGACTTGGATGAGGAAGACGAGGACGAGGACGAGGACGAGGACGAAGAGGACGATGGCTCTGATGGTTACCACACCGACGAGGAGACTGGCTTCGCAGATTCTGATGAGGAGGACGACGAGGACGAAAACATGATGATGTGGACTCCTCGAGTCCCACCTATGCCACGCCAAGTCACTCCTCGCCTGGCTCGCCGACTCTCTATCAATGACCAGCAGTCGGACGACTCCATTGGCTCCCGACGCAGCCGTCGACGTGTCTCCAAGGCTCGACCCTTTGGACCTCAAGCCGAGGCGCCTGACTTGCCTGACAGCACTGATTTCGTTTGCGGCACCCTGGATGAGGATCGGCCCGTCGAGGATGCTTACCTGTCGTGCCTCGCTGCCCGCAGAAACGAGAAGCTTCGCATCATCCCTCAAGATATTGACCCCAGCTTCCCGGCTTCGGATCTTGACGAGGAAGATGACGAGGATATCTATGTGGATGCTTCTGATAGCGATGACCACGCGTGGGTGCAGGGGGCCATGGAGGATCTCGGCAGCGAGACCGACCGTGCCCGGAGAAGACGCAAGAACGAGACCACATCTCCCCGTCGTCTCCGCTCTCCACCTCCTAAGCGACGCGGCTCTCCCGCTCCCAAGCCTCGTGCTCGTTCTCCCGCCCCTAAGCCTCGTGCTCGCTCCCCTGCTCCTAAGCCTCGCGCTCGCTCCCCCAGACCTCTTTTTGACCGCCAGTCGCCTCGACGACTCCGCTCCCCTGCTCCCAAGGCTGTGGCCATCGCAACCCCGATCCAGACTCCTAGACAGGGTGCACACGCCAATTTCCAGCTGGCCGGCCGCCCTGGTCTTACCCATACCAAGTCCCTGCCCAGACCTGCGGCTATTTTCCGTCACCAGAAGCAGCCCAAGGGCTCAAAGACCTCGTCCGACACCGATGGCCACATTCGCAGCGCCATCGACATTGTCAAGGGTCTTGAGAAGAAGCGTCTGCGCCGCAAGGAAAAGTTCTTCCAGAAGTACTGCGATCGTGCCAGACGTGGACAGATCCCTGAGCGCAAACAAGTGCTTCCTGGTATTGGTGCCGAGCGCATGCGAGAGCTTGGTCTGCTCATGGCTGGTAAGAAGGGCCCAGACTACGTCCTCTCTTGCTGAGCAAGAAATTTTTACTACATCTTCACGCATGGCAATGACATACACATAGAAGAAGTGTTTTGAGCATTCTGATAGGCACGGGTTCCACAGTCCCATCGTTTGTTGAGCGGCGTTTTTACATTCCATTGACGCAGTCGCTTGCATACGACACCTATTTACCCAAGGTGTTCACAACTTTCTTTCCTTTCACTTCATTATTTTCTTTAATTTTTTTTCTCACGATTTTATGACAACCTCCTATTTCATATAATTACGTGATCATTTTTTTTTTCCGGAGATGCTCTAGATATAGAGACTCCTGTATATACTGAAAACAGTACACATCATCTGTGGCTACAGAAAGATACCATACCTGGGAGAGGCTTTTTGTCTTTTATCTGTCTGCTTTTAGGATACACCCAGGAGGCCGCATATGGGAATGCGAGCCTCCCAGTTGGCGTTGGTCGGCAAGACGCTTCTTGTGAAGCCGTCGGTTGATATTACTAGATAGTAATACTGAAGCGAGATTCAAACTCAAACTTTATTTCCTCTATGCCTTGAATGTGACATGTCTTGTACGTATAAGTTGCTTATTCTGTAGAGCAGCCTGGAAGTGCTTTGAAGCCACGTAATGCTTGAGCACGCTCGAGCATGCTACAGCCATCTACTGTCTACTAATTTTTTTCCATCTCATTCTTCATCCTTCGGCGATATCACATGATGACATTTTCAAGTCACGCCATAACAATCACGATACTGTCTTGTTTATTATTCTTGGCCTCTATTTTCGTCATGGCAGCTGATCAATGACCAATAACTAACAGCAGGCACCTGTAAGACCTGGGACTTTTCCCATTCTCAAGGGCGCACTTTTCGCCACATATTTTCCGCAGTTGTAGCTTTTGGTGCCTGAGCAACAAGGCACGTCACGTGTCCGGACGCCCCCCCCAAAATAACAGGCGGTAAAACACATCGGTTGATTGTCCTTTCCCGGACCCGATCTAGCTCGCATCGACATCATCACAACAACTTCCTCTGCTCTGCGAACTTCAGCCGGGCAGCGTCGTATCTTCTTCCTTTTTCTTATACCCTTGCCTTGTGATTCCCCCTTTTCTTCTGGCATCCAAACTGTGAATAAGAAATAAAGATACTTGCTTCGCCAATCGCCCAACATGTGGATTGTTAACTGGTGTATGTATTCATCCCCCCCCCCCTCCGCCAGCGCTGTCTATCGCCTTGACTTCCGCCACTTTTTGTTCAACTGTTCTGCATATTTGCGCAATTGCGTTGCATCGACGGTAAACATAGAGACTGACTTTTTTTTCTCCTTGATTTTGCACTTTAGTTTACGATGTGCTGTCCTCCCTGGGCCTGCTCAACAAGCACGCCAAGCTGCTCTTCCTGGGCCTCGACAATGCCGGAAAGACCACGTTGCTTCACATGCTGAAGGTACGTTGTCGATAAGAAAGACAAGGGGGGCCTGAGACAGGGGGATAGATGAACGGACGATCACTGCAGCTTTACAGTGGATAAGCTGTTGCGCATACGATCGATTCCAACGATGCAGGACATGGACTGAGGATATGAGAAGAGATGATATTCTAACATGATGGAATTATTATAGAACGACCGAGTTGCTATCCTGCAGCCTACTCTTCACCCTAGTAAGTCTACCGCCCATTACTTACACGGAATTTGCGCCAGTGGCCTTGTTCCCTTCTTCGTCCCCCCTTTTTTCCTCAAAGAAGTTTGTTTTCTGACTTGTTATATTTAGCTTCTGAGGAGCTTGCCATTGGCAACGTTCGATTCAACACCTTTGATTTGGGTGGTCACCAGCAGGGTATGTTTTTGTTCCTCCCCTTTCCCTCGACCCCTCAGCTCTATCTGGTGTAAATCTTATACATGTGCTTACAATAACCTCCGCCACTTATAGCCCGTCGTATCTGGAGAGATTACTTCCCCGACGTCAACGGTGTCGTCTTCCTTGTCGACGCCAAGGACCACGAGCGATTCCCCGAGGCCAAGGCCGAGCTCGACGCCCTCCTGTCCATGGAGGAGCTTTCCAAGGTTCCCTTCGTCATCCTGGGTAACAAGATCGACCACCCCGACGCCGTTTCTGAGGACGAGCTGAGACACCAGCTGGGCCTGTACCAGACGACCGGAAAGGGCAAGATGCAGCTGGAGGGAATCCGACCCATCGAGCTGTTCATGTGCTCCGTGGTGATGCGACAGGGATACGGCGACGGTATCAGATGGTTGTCTCAATACGTTTAAAAAAAGAGAAGCGACGAGTGTGTATCTCGTGGAAAGAAAGATCGCAACGGTGGGGGGGATATGAGGTCATCTAAATGTAGTGTCTCCCGGTGGTTATACGATTACTGAGAAAGCAGGAGGGGAAGAGGCGTTGGGCCATGAAGAGTTATTTTATGAGACTCAGCATACTCTTTTTTTTTTAGGCGAAACTTTTTTTCTTTTTTGCTTGTGAAATTCAAATTTTTATTGCTTATCTGGTGCTTGGTCTTTGTTTTCCCTTTCCCTTCCTGCTACTGTTGAAGTCTATGGTTGGTAATGGTAGGATAATGCTCCATAAGTAATGGATGTTGTGAATGGACGATTGGAGATGCTAACATCACCATGGACGAATTAATTAATGATAATATCTTCATTTTGAGCCATCTAGGTATCTGGTATCAAGCCAAATAATCAACTCATGCTTCAACAATGCTGCTAATAGACTGGTGCCAAGAATGCATGTGAAAACAGACCCCAGCAGCCAACGCTCTTATACCGCTAATGCGTACGCTCTCCCCTCTCTATTCAAAAAGTGATAAAATACAATCAAAAGTAAAAACCAAATAAAAAGAAAAACAAAACATTCAGTTTTCTCATCATGCTAAAAACAACAGCTGTAGAAAAAAGTAAACAATCATAATGCTGATGCTAATAGGCGTGCTTCAGAGTTCATTAAAAAACCAAGAAAAAAATAAAAGGCAAGAAGAAGAAAACAAAAAGGGACAAGCAATTTATGTTCTTGAGAAGAAAAAAAGGCAGTAAAAAAAAAAAGCAAATTCCTCCTTTACTTCATATATGTCGTAGAAAAAAAAAAAAAAAAAAAAAAAGACCG
>KQ479145.1:0-204599 GCA_000331835.2 Trichoderma hamatum GD12
AAAAAAAAAAGGATATTTTAACACCCCTAAGCAGTGGTGTTCCCAAACTGGCGCGTGGGAAAGATCTGGACCAGAGGAGATGATGGTCGGACACACATCAGCTACCAACGCCCACCAAAACGAGCGAATTTACGATCGGATCGCTATGGATGTCAATCATTCCGAGCTAGTCAAATTTAGTGATCTCTCAAGCCAAAACTACTCAATTATACAGGATAGGATTATAAATCTAGTTGATAATGCACCGAGAGTCATTAGGAACCGGTTGGACAAGCATAAAAGAAGTGAGTAGCTACACCAAACATATGCAGATAAATATATATTAAATGTCGAATTCCACAGAAATGACTCAATTTGAAACTCAATTTTCGGAAAATCTTAAAGCCCCAAATTATCAAGCAGTTAGAAAGAACAATGTCAACGACCGAACGCCAGGAACGCTTGACTGGTTTTTGGACAATGCTCTTTACCAGTCCTGGAAAACTTCAAATTCTGCGTCATGCCTTTGGATTCAAGGCTCACCAGGCCAGGGTAAAACAGTACTAGCTAAATTTATCTTGGAAAAGTTGGAAGTCTCTCCAAACTATGATCCATTGTCGCCTGTCATTTACTTCTTCTTTTATGACCAGGACGACAGCTACCGTACTGCAGGAGCCGCCATGAGGTCCCTCATCAAACAACTTCTACTTGTAGTTCCAGATGCATTCGAAATCATCTCCGAGACGTCACAGCCGTTCGATATCGAAGGCTCCATCAGCGATAGCTTATTGCGAGATATTCTCAAGGCCTTGCTTGAAAGTTCTCATTTCAAAACGATATACTGTGTGATTGATGGGCTAGATGAATGTCAAAACGATGAATCGAGGCAGCTGCTTCTTCAACTTATCACCAAAATTGTTCAATCGCCTTCTACACGAATCAAAACTTCTATTCCAATCATTAAGATACTTCTTACAAGTCGTCCTACCATTGATCTACATGCTGGTCTTCGTTGTCTGCCCTCTATTCACTTAAAAGCCAACCCTAATGATCTTATGGCATTTATAACCAATAAGGTTCAAGGTTTCAGCTTTCAAAAGGAGCTCAAAGAGTATGCAATCAATTTATTAGGCAGTCGCGTGGAGCAAACATTCCTGTGGATATCGATTGTCCTAAACAGATTGAAAACTGCAACGCCTTTGATGTCAAGGTCTATAATGAAAAAAATCATTGACGAAAGTCCGTCAGAACTCAAAAGTCTGTTTGAAAGCATCATCAAGCAAATTAAAGAAAGAGAAGACACCGCGGCACAAAAGCTTTTGATTTGGGTAGCGTATGGCAGGAGACCGTTGGAATTAAAAGAACTTGAAGAGGCCATTGCAATTCAAGATGATTCTACAAGTAAAGAATCCATCAGCGATGATACGATAAATCTTACAGAGGGCGTAATCACGAGCGCTGCAGGGGTGATATTAGAGGTCATTGGCGGAAAGCTCCATCTCATACATCAGTCCGCAAAGGACTTCCTTCTCAGCAGTGAGTATCTTGCCGAGTTCGAATTTTGCATGAGTCTACATCCGAGTTCATATTTAGCAAAGGTTTGTATGACATATCTATGTTTTACAGATTTTGTCGAATCGGGACCTTGTAGAAACGATGAGCTTCTGAGCCAAAGGCATATTCAGTATCCTTTCCTTCGATACGCAGCACGCTACTGGTATCGTCATCTTCAATCAAAGGATGGTTATCTGGAGTTAAAGGTTGATATAAAAAAGCTCTCTGGCATTATTAGCCAGCTAACCATACCTCAATCTCCGGCGCTTTTAGCATGGGGAGAAGCAGCCGGAATTCCCAACCTGGAAGAGGCCAAAGATACCTGGGATGTCGCGGTGAAGACGAATATTAAGTGGCTGGTTAAATTACAAATAAACTGCACACTGATCACCGAAGAGGTGATCGAAAAAGCAGTAGCGGATGGCGATACAGGATACGACACTTTACAGTTACTTGTTACGGGAAAGGACATTCGTTTTACTGAGAAAGCTCTTTGTATAGCGGCCAAACACCTTGACCACGCACTACTTCAACAACTACTAAGCAAACAAGACAAAGCTATTATTACACAAAATGTCTTTGAAGCAGCAGCATCTAACGTTGAGTACGGCAGACTTGTGATCAAGATGATCTTGGAGTCTAAAAAACGCCTCAAAGTGACCGCTAGATTTATCAGTCTCGCACAAAAAAACAAGAAAAACGGCAAAGGTATCATCGAGTCAATTATAAAAAATGACGAGCTAGAAATTCCGGCAGATGCAGTGCGGCAAATAATTGCAGGCCGAGATACAACAATAGCCAAATTGTTGTTAAATACAAGAGAGCAACTCGATGGCATACAATTGGGACTTGTCTCAGCAGTGGGAAATATGGATTACGAGATGATGATGCTGTTATTAGACCAGGGAAGAAATGAAACAGTGATCACCGAAGAAATTATAATACGCATTGCGAGAATCCAAGAAGAAGAACGGGAAGAAAGGAAACATTTACTATTATTTATCATGCAAGAACGAAGCCAGGATTTCCCAATTTCCGAAGAGGTGTTAAAAGCAATAGCGCATACCGAGGATGCGGAAAACGAGGTGTTAAACCTCCTTTTTAAAGAGAGAAACCATGAGATGGATATAACAGATGCTATTTGGAAAGAGGCCGCCGGCAATTTATATTCAAATGGCCAGACCATTAGCCTGCTTCTTAGTATGAGAAGCCACGAGTTTTGCGTCCACCAAGAGATTTTGCGAAGCGCAGCGAGAAATCCGTATTGCGGCTACCAAATCATGAGACATTTCCTAGAGACAAAGGGATACGACATCCGGGTTGCGGAATTAATCGTGAAAGAAACTCTAAAGGGTTGTCTTTCCAAAGAGGAGATGGCAAGTCTTCTCTCAGAAGCACAGAGACGTGGCGTCTTGCTCAATACAGAGGATATCGTGAAAGCGGCGGCCGGTACCCACGGCGCCAGCGCTATGGACGCTTTGTTCGAGACATCAAGCCACGAGATTCAGATAACCGAGGAAATTTTGAAAGAGGTTGTAAGAAGTTCCTTTGATGGCAGAATTATGCGATTTCTTTTTGAGAGCAAAGGCGATGAGATCCAGATTACTGAACAAGTCCTAATAGAGGCAGCGAGAAGTAACTATGGCTATAAAGTCTTGCATGTCATATTCGACAGAATCGGCTATAAGATCCAAATAACGGAAGAAATCTTGAAAGAAGCAGCGAAAAACAAGCTCAGCGGTGAGGAACTGATAAGATTCATTTCTGCTCAAAAAGGCGACAAGATCAGGATTACCGAAGGAATTCTAATAGAGGCAGCAAGAAATAGGACTCATTGGGGAGTGATACTCTTCCTCCTCGAGACCTTTGGCGACAAAATCGAGATGACCGGGGAAATTCTAAAGGCAGCTATAAGAAAAAAGTCCAACCTTCGAATACTATCCATAATCTCAGAGTATAAAGGGAGTGAGATCCGGATTACCGACGAGATCAAAGAACTTATGAGTGAGGAGCAACTGGAATGCTGGGCTAGACCTGAGAAATACCTCCCTCCATAGCTACGTTCGGCCAACAAAGATGATGAATGAAGAATAACACTTGGTGCTTGGTAGAGGGCAATTCAAAGAATATAGTTGTCAAAGAAATGGGCATCTAGCTGCGCATGTTCGTTGTGCTCTCTTTCTTAACAGCACTTTTGTCTGTACCAGACATGGTATTACATTTTGTCCAACTATCATTAGAGTAGTCTTTCAAGAGAGGTTTACTATTCAATAGCTGCTCAACAAATAATGCATTACGAACATGGTGATGTATTCAAAGAACATTTAGTACAACTACGCCGCAAAATCGCGCCATTCATTTTATACTCAGCTTGTCGAATAATTCACCTCCGTAATATAAAGAGGATCGGAATGAATCGCCCAGTAAGCATCCCAAATCGTCTTCGTAATCGGCCCAACCTTGCCATCTTTGACCGGCTGGCCATCAAGAACAGTAATTGGCAACACGCCACCGGCCGTTGTGCACATGAAGATCTCATCGCATGTATACGCCATCTCCACAGGCACCACCTCAACATGAACGTCGATTCCATTGGCACGCGCAACTTCCATGACTGTCTTGCGAGTGATGCCGTGTAAGACACCACGATCAGGCGTGTAAATGGCGCCGTTTTTGACAAAGACAATGTTGTACCCAGATCCTTCTGTCAGGTTGGAATCCCCATCGGTGAGAAATGGATAGTCGGCTCCTCGGTCACTAGCTTCATACATTCCGCGCACCATGTCTCCCCATTGCAAGTTCTTGATTGTGGGATCCATGGCGCCGGGAGGGGTTCGCCGAACTGTGCGTGCGACAATTGCGCTGCCTCCTCCGTACTGCATTTCTGGGCTCATGATCCAGACATATGGCAGGATAATAATGTACAGGTTGTTGACGATTTCTTCTGGCTTGGACCCCCGAACGCCCTTGAATCCACGCGTGACAATTAACTCGACGTAGGCGTCTCGCATGCCACTCTTTGCGACCATGTCAAACAAGATAGTCTTGAGTTCTTCCTTGGGCAGAGGTAGTTTTAATCGAATCTTCTTGCAGCTTTCGTCGAAGCGGTTAACGTGTTCGTCTAGGCGGAAGAATTTGCCGTTCCATACAGATGGAACGTCGTAGCACATGTCGCCGTGTAGGAAGCCTTGATCGATAATGGGGATGCGCGCCTCGGCCAGTGGTGAAAGCTCTCCTGCGATCCAGGCGACGCCGTCAGCGTAGGGGTTGTTGCTTGCTTCGAGAGCAGCTCGCCGCTCTCTGTAAGCAGCGAAGATGGAGTCCATCGAAGCCATGGTTGCTGGGATGAATTGAGAAGACAAATTTCAGGCGAGGTCAGTTGCTTATCTCTTTGTCTTGACTCGCTCTTTCAAAGATGAGTTGTAGTCTGCCGGGTATAAGATTTATGCGTAAGAGTGCACGGGGGTGAGATGCGGAGCCATCTATTTATCTACCGCCATCCCAAGATCGTATATGTATAGCTTTGCATCATAGCGCGCCGATCGTGGAGATTGTTGGAGTCGATTTGCCGAAACAGGGAGACTCTAGCGATGCCTGATGAGGAAATCTGACCCGCGTGGAGATGGAAACGGCGCCGTTACTCGGAATGCAGCGGCTGATGGGAATAACCACCAATAGAGAGGCTCTGGTTACGCCACTTTGCGGAGAAGCCTTGTGGAATACTGGATGGAAATTCCCGCTGTGGTCAGATCCTGTTATCGGTGAGTCTTATTAATCTTGTTGTAGAGCTGATGTGGAGTCTCGGTTTATGTAGAATCTTGCCACTCACTGCATAAGACTTGGAGGATTCTCCATCGTTGACGGCTGATAGACTGGCTTGCATAGGGTTGCGTATGATAAGAGTGTGCAGCAGCCTACACTCAACCAGCTTTGCAACAAGATGTCGAATACAACTCTACTAGTCTTTTGGGCAGAGCAAGGACTTGCAAAGACTTGAAGCTGGTTTGCAAAGCTCAAATATGCTGATGTCTATCACGTTCTGGATGGGTGAGAACCTGCGCCCTAAATAAGACCAGGGCGCGCTAATAGGCGGCCTTAAAGGCCGGGAGGCAAAACGAGGACGAGTGATAAATGCAATGATGTCAGAACCAGAAATTATTGTACAAGTATATTGTTGAACCATTTATACCTGGACACTCATAGATGCCCTGGTTTTCTGCGGGAGCTGAGTTTGGTGTTTCACGCACTGGCAGTCTTGTGGCCTCTAACCCACACCTGTAGGCAGATAAGACTCAATAGCATCAAAACAAACCTGTCAAAGAAATTAGCGGCCACAACAGCTACCGCACTGAGACTTACAGGGCTTACAGCTACTGGCGTGCTATTTCCACAACACAACTCTCGCCTAAGCAATCATTTTCTCTTCTTCAAAACACACGCAACCCAGTTCACATCTCGGCAACTTCGATTCAACGTTCGACTACCGTCTCGCCTTTGAATATCGTCAACCATGGCGGCATCTGTTTCAGCGACGTGCCTTGCTGCGCCACCAGCCGCAGCCGCAGCAGCTAAGAAGCCATCATGCGATTTGATTCGATCCACGCATCCAGGCGCTTAAATCACAAGCAGCCAAGGAGAGAAGGATTGCACAGCCACCAGCTGAATTGCCTTTTAAATATCTAGCCCGGTTCCAGATGTTATCGAGATCGCTCCAGCGAATAACAGCAGCAGACATATCAGGCCTCCATCTCTTCGTCTCACCCATCATGAGATTCTTCAACTTTGTCTTCCGCTTGTATCCAGCTCGAATTCGATGCCAGGCGGCCATCGATTGCTGCCATGGCCCAAGATCTCTTTGACCAGGCAAAAGACCAGTTTCTAGCGTCCTTGTCGTCGATCCCACCCCTGTACAGCGCCCACTTCGAGGCCTGTGACTCTGGAGACGAGCTGCTGCAGCGCATTCAGGCCCTACCGCGGCTCAAGAATAAGCTGGATGGCGTCAGCGCATCTACCCGGGTCGTCAAGCGACTGCAGTCCTACTTCAAAGTCATTGATGCCATCGTGCAGGTTGACAAACTGCACTCATCCACGGTGTGGGGAGGCATTCATCTAACTTTTCAGGTAATAGACCTGCCAATTTCATAAAGGGTCCCTCACAGCATGTCTAACGAGCGTCTTGCTTAACAGCTACTCACCAATTACACGACCTTTACAGACAAATTCATCTCGTCACTCTATGCAATTTCAGCCGAATTTCCCATATTTGATCGATTTTCAGAGTTGGTCCAGTATTCGGGCACCGTCGGAGGAGAACAGTTGAAAGACTCCCTCGTAAATCTCTACGTGGATTTGCTAGAATTTTTGTTTGCCGTGATCCGCATTTTCTTCAAGGACGATGGCCGTATGTCTAAGAGAATACCTCTAAAGACTTGAGCTTTCATTTGTTGACATTGCTTAGGGCCCAAAGCTAAGCCGGCGCTGTTCGCCAAAATGTTCTGGACACCATTCGAGACAGTCTTCTCTGAGACGCTTTCCAAGATGCAGCACCACCGTCTTCTTCTCGGCCACGCGATTCGATTAGCAGATTTCGAAAAACTGGACGATATACAAAAGCGACTTCATAAACTCGACATCCAGATGGAAGAGCGGGCCCTCAAGGATTCCACCAGACTCTACAATGCGAGAGGCAGGGGAAAAGACGCTCACCCTGGCCAAGGCGCTTTCAGAGGTATAACCTTGACCTACAAGCCACAGCTCTTCTACTAGATCCTTCTTCTCTTGAGCTAGCTGACAAGGACTTCTTTCTCTTGTAGACTATGCTATTGACCAGATACGCGCGTGGGTTAACCCTACCGATTTTGACACGGCTCTTATCCGAGCTCGCAAGCTTCAAGAGGATGGCACCACTGCTTGGCTCTTGAGTAACAACATATTTCAGCATTGGAAGGCAGCCAGTGAAGATGGTAGCCAACAAATCAATATACATCAAAGGTTTTTTGGGGGAAATACATTCTGGCTTCATGGTGCGTACGCCAAATCAGTCTTTTCTTTCCTATATTTCGACATTTGACTATTCCGTATGTTCAAATAGATAGTACTAACATTTGTGGGAATTAAGGTAATCCTGGTTATGGAAAGACAGTCTTGGCCGGCTCAGTTGTCAACAACATCTCTCTTCCCACATGGGATGCGTCCGCAAAGAATCTGACTACGTGCTATTTCTTCTTCGAATCAGCAAAAAGAGACATGAACACGCCTTTACAAGCTTACAGGGCGATATTGGCACAGATTCTCCAGCAACACAAACAGAGTGATTCTATTCTCAACAAGTATTCATATCTCAAAGACTGTGCCTCACGCGGCCAGCAGACAGCGACAGAGGAGGAACTCTTGGACTTGCTGAATTTCTGCTGTAGCTCGCTTAAGCGCGTCTTCATCATCCTAGATGGTGTTGACGAATGTGTCGACCATGGCACTCTCATCTCTGCGATGCTCAAGATATCGGCCATCCCATCGGTGCGTCTGGCCTTTTTCAGCAGACCAAACGTTCCATCTCTACTCCGGCTTGTTCCTCCCGAGCACAGAATATCAGTCAAAGGAATGACAATGGATGACATTCGCGTCTATTTGTCAAACAGGCTTTCGGAACTTCTCTACGATGGTCTGCTACCCGATGACATAAATCTCAACAATCTTTCTGAGAGGCTTCTTCGAAGGGCCGCAGGAATGTTTTTGTGGGCAAAACTCATGATTTCGTACCTCTCTAGCCATGCCCTCACCATTAACGAAAGATTAGAGGCATTGGAAGAAACCAACCTGCCAGAGGGATTGGATAAAATGTATGGGCAGATTCTTGGGCTAGTCGACAAAAGTACACAATCATCAAGGACGCTTGCTCGGCGAGTCATCACTTGGATTCTATACGGCTGCCACCCACTCAATTCCGAAGAGCTCCACGAGGCTCTTGTCGCAGGAACGAGCCGGAAGCGAGACACGTACAATCGGTATCAAAATTTCGAGGATACATTAGTCTTATCGTGCGCAGGACTGGTCGACTTTGAATCCGGCTATCCACGCCTAATTCACCTGTCGCTTCGAGAATATTTAATCGGGCAAGGAGCTGCTGATCAGGCTTTTATAGCCCAAACAAGTGGACTGCAATTCATACCGTCTCCATCAGAGGCGCACATGGAATTAGCACTTGCATGCGTACAATACCTGACTTACCATCTGCCAGCCAAGCCTCTGTCAGGAGAAGTTGGAAGAGATGCGAGTATAGTTGACCTCCAACATACTTTTCCCTTTTGTGCATACGCATCGTGCTTTTGGATTACGCACATCTACAACATACATGCATATAGTCATCCCCAGCAGAAAACAGGTTTCGTCTCTTCGGAATACAATGCTTTGCTCGTTGGGATTTCGTCTTTTCTCGCCCAAAAGCTAGTCTTGATGACGTGGATAGAGGCATGCTACATCTATCAATCACCCCCTTTGGTTGCGCTACTACGAACTTGGGCCATGCATCTGCGCATAAACAAGGCAGCTTTCATGGTCGCTCCGGTAGATGTGCAGGTAATGAGCACCGATATTGAAGAGTTTTGCAGCTACTTGGACAGCTTGCGTCTATCATGGGAGTCAAAGCTACTACAGAATCCAGGGTGTATCTGGGAAGAGGTTACAGCGTTTAATCCTAGCCGGTTCCTACAAACGACAACCGCCATGGCCTTTAGAGAACTACGACCGGAAGCACAAGCAAATAGTGTTAAGATGAGCAAACATCCGTTAAAGGAGATTTCCCAAACCACACCGGACGGAAACTTTGTCAGCAAGCTTAGCATTTGGCCGTCTGCGTAAGTTATCTTACCGTATGCCCCTGTTCGTCTCTAACATTAACATAGGGCATTTGAGAGTGTCTATAATTCTGTAAATACTCCAAATCAGCAAGTAGCTGATATAGCGACGAGACTCTGTGCCGAATGCGGTGGATGGACCGCCACTTACGAGGTCTACCAAGTTGACGACAGCAGCCACAGGCTCACAATTCGCGAATCGCTCCCAGCAGATGAAGTCTTCTTTCAGCTGGAGCAATCACTGTGGCTACAGTGTGGGAAGCTAGTAATACAGTTTCCCATTTCCATAAGCCAAGACGGATACTCTTTTACCATATTACGAACCGTGCACAATGTATCGATCGATAACGAGAACACGAAGCCCCGAGTGACCTCTGCCACGATTCCATTGGATGGATATATGCTCAAACAGTGGGACATTTCAAACCGCGTATACGAACAATCCAAGAATAGCGGATTTAAGGATAGCTCTCTGATGGTTACGAGAGGCTACAGAACATCATGCCACAACATATACACATACTGGACATGTCTAAGTCCCGATAACCGGTACATTTGTTTTGCAGATCAAATCTGTGGGCAGCCTAACTCAATTGCCGTATTTTCTATCAAAATAGCTCCTAAAGGCCAAGTTGGTCAACTTGAGCTTTCGCTTGTTGCAATACGTAAGATGTGGCTGCGAGTCCCTGACCCAGGCGACACGACCTGTGCACGAGCATTGTGGGATGATCGAAAAGACTTTGCCATGGCTTTTCACCCATATGACACCACCCTTGTCATTGGATTCTATGACGGTACGGGACAAGAAGGCGGCGATGTGTTTAACCAGTACAACAAGATTTGTATATGGGATTTCGAAAGTACTTGCTCCCTGAGAGTTTGTTCACCAGTTGAGTTGGAAGCTAACCAGTAATTGAATAGGAAATACTATGAGCCACCAACACGTCAAGCCATGCTCTCCGATTAAGAAGATTCGGTTTTCCGACGGTGGACAATATGCCATCTGCGAGATGGACCACGATGGCTTAGCCGTTATTCCGATACAGAAAAGAGCAAATAAGCCCAATACGATATTACCGGATACGGGTGAACACATTGGAGATATGCAAAATCTCAAAACAAGACCTCGGAGTGCTGTTCCCCAGTCCACTTCATCATTGTGGGCCGTTGGAAAGCGACACGAGAACGGTGATACTCTCAACTATTCTTCAGACCAATTTCCACTTGTATCTCTGTCTTCGAACTATCCAATGCTCAGTACGGGATCAGTCGCTCTAGATGAAAACACTCTACGCGCCAATACACGTGTTACTCTAGACAACGAAAACATTGAGCTAAGGCTGCCAAGGACAAGTGGACCAATGTCAGCAAATTTATCAAGCCAGCAAGATCAGCTACTTCTTGCGCGACTACCCGCAATGAACGGCTTCGAGCATGCAGTCGTCGACGTGAAGCTGCCGCAAACAACAGATGATTACGTCGAGATCGTCTTGAACAAAGGAGCGCAGCCGTGGAGTGATGTCCAGCCTGATGAAACACAATTTTCACCAGCTATTTTGTACCGTGATCAGCGGTCTTTTAGAAGATGTCACAGCGCACAAGAGCAGAGAAATGGCGTCGCTGGGGGCCAGCAGAGGTTGCGGTTGACACAACAGGCATTTGGAGGAAGGGGATTTTAAGATGCATGATTCGCAAAAGGTTGTTTTACAGCATTATACTGAGAGAGAAATTTTGAGTTTACGTTTTAGATGATGAAGAGGGCAGAAGTGATACCAGCCGAGAGAACCAAATTGGCACCAATAATAAAAGACCTTATGAGACTCTTTTCCTAGGTAACTAAACGTTTATGACATTTTCATAAATCTTGTCCTTGATATATCTCAATTTAACAATTAATTTTCGCCCCTCATTTAGCATTCTATGTGAGTCCCATTACCAATGAACAAGCAGTTAAGCGCAGCTTTACCTATGAGTTCAACTTGGCCTCAATAAAGGCAATCGCCTTCTGTCCATAGACATTCACATACGCCCCATGAGCGCTCGTATCGTTGCCTCGGCAGCAATAAGGATCGGCAGAGTCACAGTACGACTGAATTTTCGATCCGTTACTGCACGAGAAGCCATTTGGACGCGCAGCAAACTATTACAGATAAAGTCAGTCAACAAGCCTCATACAAAGTCATGTTTCGGGTACGCGTACGCCTCCAAGCCTGCAAGTTCCAATCTCGTAAGGGAACCCGTACTGAAATCGAGGATCGCCCATGAAAATAGCTGCCTTGACCATTTGTGCTGCGCTTGCGGAAATGGGAATAGACGGGTCAGTGATTCCCGCGTTGGGGTCAGGTCCTCCACATAAGGCGTTGTCTATAATTTGTCCGCCCTGCAGTTATTTGAGGAAGTGTAAGTCATCCAGCGATAAGAAGAAGAAGAAGAAGAGAATAGCTTCTTCAAGGCAAGAGCCAGCGTACCTGCGAGTAACCCATCAACACCAACTTGGTATTCGGACAGTTGTTATGGAAGTTATTAACAGCCGTCGCTACGGCAGCGGTTCCCTGTTTTGCCGAGTCGCCATATGAAACTCCTCCGCAGGAACTTGCTCCGCCGCAAGCTGGATAAACAATTGCCTCGGACGTGGCGCCGGCATACGTTGCCTTTAGCTGATTTACAAGAGGGAGGAGAAGGTCATAGCCTGGGGGAACGCCGGTGCCTCGTGCACCAAAAATGTGGACGGAGGGACAGGATTGTGCAGTGGTAAGAGCAGCCAGTGCTGCAAAGAGAAGCACGAGTCTCATGCGTGACTGCATTTGTGCTTTTGGTCAGTTATGGTGTAAGTGCTATAAGGTGTACTGTTATGGGTATGTGACAAGTGAATCAGACGTCTCTTTGTTCCGGCCTCTGTTTATAGCCACATAAACAATCATGCAGCCAACCCAAGGCCTTCATCGTGCTGACAACTTACATGTACTGAACAAGCTGCGGAGTCAAACTGCAGAAACAAAGTATGGTAGTAACACTTGCTATTTAGCCTGAAAGGTGAGCTTTCCGCCTGCGTTTATCTAATATTATTACAGGACACCGTCAGTTTAAGCCTCGCCTACATCATTCAAGGTTAAAGTGGATAATCAAGGTTCCGGAAGCCTCCCTAACGAATGCTCGGTAACTAGAAAGAGTAGCAACTAGATTTTGCTATTTTCCTGGCCAATTTAGCCATCGGTAGTTCCTGAAATCTTGTCCATATCGGGTTTGGGCTGCTAAGAAGCCAGAAGATGATTCGAAACCCAGCAAGACGACCTAGTTTTCTTCAAATTTACCCTGCCGAAACAGCAATCCCGCTATTATTAAGCGTTATATAATCTTCAATCACAAACTGGAGGACGCAAATACTCGTCTGATGCACTTCTTGGCGGGAAAAGGTATCTTGCATAGTTCCAAGATACAGCTCGGGGCCAGGGCTTTAATAGTATGTACAAGATATTTAAGGAAACGTTGCTCAAGCCAGCTCTGTCAGACTGCTTTACACCCAAGGTTGAACAATTAAGTGCTTTTCATTTTTTGTTTTGTGTAAATAAAACGATTGAACGAAAAACAACTTGTGCCAGCCCTCCGTTACCTACTGACGAACCTCGCTTACCTTGTCTTCAGCAACCACCTATGTAGCATTTTACAACCCTGCCGGTACTCATGTTATTGACCGGCATTTGTGTAGTCTCCCCCGCATGTGGCTCTTCGGGCTTGGCATCGACAGGCACTGACAGGCGCCGCTGAGGCTAAAAGAGACAGATCGTGACAGGCAGGATTGTGGACAGGGCGAATTAATTTGCTCAACGTGGCATTAGTTCAGCCACTCTTTTCCACGGCTAATGGCTAATCCAGGGAATTGCACTCCTGAATAACTATACATGCAGTAACAATGGAAGACGTCGGAGAACAGGATGAAGATGACAACTAGTGGATGGCAGAATTTCATCTTCTGATTGGGCCGCATAAGACAAACTACCAGACGCGCAGCCGCCCAACTTGATCTGTACCGGGAAAATGCGCCTATAGTTGTCATGTCTAGGAAACCGCGCGCTTTTAGCCTATTTCACTCTCTTTAACAATTATGCATATTATGCCTAATTTATTTTCTAATTCTCGGGCATCCAAGGATCTGTGGCATCGCTGTTAGCTGCAGTGTCCATTGTGCATCGGGGTGCGTTTGCAGGGTGGGAAATAAACAATCCGGGTTGAAAGACTAGTATGTACTTAATAATTTATATTTATTAGTAGTAATAAAAGTCTTGGGTATTTTTCTTGAAAATTAATAATATCCTTTTTATTTGGTAATATGGAAAGAAAGAAGCCTTACTAACAATTAACCGCCAACTTGGCAGGTCCTTGGCTGTAATGTTCCTCTTCATACAAACAGAATGCCACGGGAGAACGGTTGTTGTTGGATTGCTAATTAGTGAAATTATGTACTCGATGTTGCGTTAAAGCTTCAGGAGTTTAGGAGTATATTTATTTATTCTACCACAACATATATAAACTAGTCTTACCTGCATTTACAAATGGTTTAACAATCAGCCATCCTGTAAATCAATATTTGTTCCTCCTTATACTTGACCTTTCTGTGAGGGATTCCATTCAGCCATTATGTTGTACACAACACTACTTTCCGTGGCCTTTACCATTGGCAGTGCTGTCGCCTCTCCCATCGAGGAGAGACAGTCCACATCTCTAAACACCAAGCTCAAGGCTCATGGCAAAAAGTACTGGGGCACGTGCACTGATCAGGGTACTCTGTCCAAGAGTGGCATGTCGACATTCTTGCCAGGACAGTTCGGCCAAGTTACTCCGGAAAACAGCATGAAATGGGATGCCACTGAGCCTCAACGCGGCCAATTCAACTTTGCTGGCGCAGACTACCTGGTCAATTACGCGCAGCAACACGGCCTGTTGATTCGCGGGCATAACCTCCTGTGGCACTCCCAGTTGCCATCATGGGTGTCGAGTATCAGCGATAAAGCTACCTTGACATCCGTCTTGCAGAATCACATTAGCAACGTTGCTGGCCGTTATAAGGGAAAGCTTTACGCTTGGGTAAGATCTTGGCGTAATAAATTACCTGATTATCATATTAGCATTAACATGTTTTCTGTAATAGGATGTTGTCAATGAGATTTTCAACGAAGATGGAACCCTGCGCCAGTCAGTCTTCTACAAGGTTCTTGGCGAGGACTTTGTTCGCATTGCTTTCCAGGCAGCGAAAAGTGCTGTAAGCGCCCCCATCCTGACGATAAAGAGAAATAGGATTCTAACAATGATCCCAGGACCCTACCGCAAAGTTATATATTAACGACTATAACCTTGATGACCCTAATTATGCCAAGACCAAGGGCATGATCTCATACGTCCAGAAATGGCGCTCTCAAGGTATTCCCATTGACGGAATCGGCAGCCAGGCGCACATTGGTCCTGGTGGAGGGCCCAAGAACGCAGCTGCTCTCAAGGCGCTGAGTGCCGCGGCTCCAGAGGTTGCCATTACCGAACTCGACATTAACAATGCTCCCTCGGCTGATTACGTCGCGGTCGCTCAGGGATGCCTTGCAGTGTCGAATTGCGTGGGTATTACGAGCTGGGGCGTTCGCGACGTCGATAGCTGGAAAGCTTCTTCAAATCCCCTCCTTTTTGATGCGAATTACCAACCAAAAGCTGCATACAATGCTGTTATAAGTGCATTGTAGATGCTGAATGGTTCAAGGGCTGTTATATTTATATTTAGATACATACATAGTTAGTCAAGGGCACAGTAGCATATGCCTCATGGGCTATTATAACAGCAATTCATTGTATTTCACCCTACTTTCGCTTATAGAGAATATAAGAGTAAATGTAACGATCTATTATGTTTAGTTAACAGAAGCATTCCTCTTTTTATATACATCAAAAGACCGGTCTAGCCCAGCTTAGTTACTATTCCTAGCTCTCAATTTATCACACGGCCTGCTAAAGCCGTATTAAACTAGGTATGGGACATCTAGGAGCAAACCCATTCTCGGTGCACATTGCAGGCAAGTTTAGCCGACGCATCACGACAGTTGCTGTTGAAGGAGCCATCCTCATTGTCCAGCCACAGCCCCCCACCGCAGCCCTGCAGCGAATACCTGTATCCATTGCCCCTGAGAGGGTTGGAGAGTATGTTGCACGGATTCGTGCCGACGCTGCTGAGTTTTGTCCATTCGCAGGGATTGGTACCATCAACCCACATGACTAGGTGGTGAGAAACGTCAGCTTTTGAATGTGGTGCTAAACTGTAGGTAGATAATGGATATTTGAGAACGTACCGTTTAATCCTCCGGCAGTACCGATGGCAATAGTAGCCTCGGCATGCGTTGCAGATAAGGCTACGGCCAGGATAGCAGAAAGAAAATCTCGACCAAAAAGCATTGTAAAGGTAAAAGTGTTTGCTGAATAGCTAGGAAGAACTTGTTTGTTTAATTGTTCAAGGGCTAGAGTTGGTAGTGTTGAGTTAAATAAAGATTGCGAGTGGTAGATGGTTTTTATTGTTTTCCAAGTTCAAGAGAGAGATTGACCACCATTTTATATATTTTAGCTTAATATGCTTATTATGCCTAAATATTTAATATCAGGTGTTACAAGCATGAGATTTGGTCATCCATCCGATTGGGTGGAGTCTATCCGCGAGGCATCGGAAACTCGCAGATCGTATTTTGACGAGGCTTTGCAGCTTACCTCCCGAATAAAGAAGGAAGCCAGGATTAATAGTGAATATAAGCCTACTAGGCGCTTTAGAATACGAAAAGAAGGCATTTCTCTATATTAGATAGAGTAGCCCTGGCCGCGGCAGTTTAAAGGACAAGGCCGTGTCGGCTAGATTAGACGATGGGATAACACTTGCCACATCAAATGTATACAAACACCACCAAACTCTGTGTCTCACTTCGATAACCAATTCTAGATCCGCGGTTTGGATGTAAGATTTATCTTGGGCTACTGTAAACCAAAGTCTGCATACGGTAATATTGCTAGGCGTTATAGCATAATTGCATCCGAGCCAGCAGGTGTTGTGACATAATTGTAGCTGAGCCAGGGCGGCGACTAAGCCTAGTATAGCAGGTAAGTAAGATCTTTTCCTAAGCCATGCATGAGGCTACTGTACGGAGTAGCAGTAAGCTTAGATTCAAGCACTGCTCTTATAGCGACAATAGCTACATGATGCTTATTGCCCGATACTACTCCAACTGCTCGCTGATATAAAACTGAAAACTGCAGACAAAGGTAGACACCATGGGGGAGCTCGACAAGTTGGCCCCAGCTGATTGTATCTTCGCCACCAGTTCTTCTCTATACAAGTCGTGTTTGATGCTAGATGAAAGTAGTGAGCACAGATGACGTTTGGTTTGCAACATGCATTTCTTAACTGGGAAACGTATGGTGTAATTGGTGACATCCCATCCAGTGGTCTTCCCTTCCGTGATAAAAGTGTTGATGATATCAGAATAGCATTAGTGACTGTAGACTAAAAGTCCATTCGGTAAGTTGTGTAATTAGGCCAGCTTAAATATAAAAAAATTGAATATTTATAAATAATTTTTATTTTCATTTATTTACAAGCGGCTATGAAGTGTAAAAATGGTCAAGTCTTCATTTATAATTTGACTGCAGCCCATGTTCCGGGTAGGGAGCTAAGCTAGGATCAACAGTTACATAAGCCGAGCCAGGAACAGCTTGATGGGATATAAAGAGAGCGAGATTCTCTCGATTCGACTATTCAATAGGAAAAACAACTCGTTTTCTTGCAAAAATGACTACTAGCTGCTACAGCTGCCTTGTTTCTCAAGAGCAAGGCCGGGATAGCTCAATCAACTGATTCCGTGACGTGCTCTCGCCCTGCAGTCTTGATGGCGTCACGACAAGCTGGGATTCCGTGGATGAGTTTGTATGTGTGTAGGCTACTAGTAGTTTAGAGGTGCGTTCCCGACTTGTCAACAAAATGGCAGAGATTTGAATACCAAAGACTGGGACAACCAGAAGCCCTGGTGGGAGTCGCTGCCATCGCCACCAATTTCCTCCTTTTCGCTTGCAATAATTAGACAGGCCGAATTGCTTGTCTCAACCCACACAGCCATCTAGCTGTGACGAGCGGCAATCAAAGGGTGTGGCAGACGACAGCCCATAATTTAAGCAGCCAAGCAAGCCACCAATAAAACCGGCAGCCAACCGCATGCCCGGCACCCTCAGCGCACGCCAACAGGCCAATAAACACCAACAATTCGGGCAGGGATCGCGGCGGCTGTCAAATATCCGCTCTTGAGCCTGACCCCTTGTCGCCTAGCGTAATTTTGCGGAAGCTGTCACCGTCACCGCCACCGTTCTGGGCCCACACCAATTCGAGGCCCGTGGTAATGTCTAGGTGTCAAGGTGTCAAGGTACTATCCGTACCTATCAGTAGGCATTGCCAGGTGGTATAATACGGGATATGGGGGAGCTTTCCCCTGCTGCATGATGCTTCCTCTCCTCTCGAGCTTCTCTTCTCTGCCATTCTTCTTCTTCCCTCCCCAATAATGCCAATACCCCTACAACGATGACGGATCCATTCGTGGAAGTCAAGATCGAGGTGGAGGATCTGGATCTGCTGCAGGGGATCCGCCACCACCACGACGGTTTCCCACGCCAGCGCAGGAGATTCGACCGCGAAGACGACGAGCGCCGGTTCCAGGACTTTGTGCGCGGCGAGTGCGAAAAGAGAGACCAGGACCGCAAGAAGGTTGAGCGCAAGTGCGACGAGGTGTACGAGCGCCTGTTCCAGAAGCTGAAGCGCGAGCGCGACGAGCTGTTCCAGCGCCAGTGCCAGAAGATAGATGACGAATATGAAGATTTGTTTGACCGCGCGTACCAGAAGATCCAGCGCCACATCGAGCAACGAGCACAGCAAGCTCCATTCTCCGTAGAGCAACAGCCGCAGAACCTTACAAACTATCTGACAGCCTGTCATGTGCTGAATCTGCAATTCAAAAAAGGCTCCTGTCGATCTTTGATTACGCAGAAAGAATCTCTTAGCTGGACGTTTCCTCGCCGAATCATCCCGTGGGACCTCAGCTTCCAGTCGTTGCAGCAGAGCATATGGCATCGCCTCTTGCCGGACTGCTACTTTACCGGGCAACGCATGTTTTCGCCTCCCCAGCGGCTGGAGAATGTCCGACGTTCTTTGACTCCTGTGAATAGCGAAGCCTCGCTCCAGCACTTTGCGCACTACACCATTGAAAACACGATCATGGAGATGCTGGACAGGCTGATTGAAGATGACGTGCTCTGGAACGGCCTCGGGCTTAGTGACGATGTGCGGGTGTCTATGGAGGCCGATAAAGATCTCGGCCAGGTGTATGAGCCCATGCTCCAGTCCTCATGGCACAAGGGCGCAGGCGAGCTGAAGCTATCCATGCGCAATTCAAACCGCAAGGCAAAAAGGCAGGGCATCTGGGCCAATCGATCGTGCATATACCGACAGCTGGATGGCGAAAACACCCCCGTCTTTGCAATCATGCATCAGTTGCCGCATAGGCTGCAGCTGGAGGAAATCGACTGCGGCTTGGCATCTGAGATTGAGCTGGTCCAGGACGTGATTGATAAAGAGGGCGGGGACTTTAAATTCGCCTCCAAAACTCTTGTCGCCGCCACCATCACTCAGCTCTATTCTTACATGGTCAGCAAGGACATTCGATATGGATGTGTTTCAACGGGAGAAGCATTCATCTTTTGCTGCATCTCAAGGAACGATCCTTCAAACATTTACTGCACCGCATGTGTGCCAGGGCGCGATGTGCAGCGAGATGATCCTCTGAGGCTTCATCGAACGGCTGCAGCGTCGCTTTTTGCTCTCGTGCTCCACGCTCTCCGCGAAAAGCCACTTCCCGAACTGTGGTACGACTCGGTCAAGAATCTGGACGCCTGGACTATGGGATACGACGATCTTCTCGATAAAGTACGCAAGATGAATGCCCCGAAACCCAAAGCGCCCTCCATCCAGGAGCAGCGTTGGCGTGGGTTCGATCGGTCTCCCTTGCTAGCAGAGCAAATGCGTGGCCGCAGTGACCGCAAGAGAGGCGAAGAGATACGGCACTGGCTGGATAATGTTTCTGGCCAGAATGTAGCCGACGAAGATTTCAACGAGGGTGCTGCTAAAAGGCCCGCTATACAAGATCAGCCATTTTGCTCTCACAAATGCCTCCATGGTTTGATGCACAGGACACAGATGGACGAAAACTGTCCCAATTACGAGCAGCATGGCTTTGGACACCCTGATCCCGACGAATTCTTGAACGACCTTCGTAAACAGCTCGTCAGAGAAGAAAACAGCGACACCAACTTTATACAACTAGGGACCTCGATGGCCCACAGGTCCCTCTTCAAGATGCGGCAGGCACCGTATGGCTATACTTTTGTTGCCAAGGAAGGCAAAGGGCTTGCTCACTTGTGGAGCGAGAAACTCGTATACGACGAGATGCAGATGTATCAGGGCCGTCATGTGCCTATATGTCTCGGGCTATTGGACTTGACCAAGCCACGGCTGGGATTTAGGCGGCAATTCAACGAGCTGCTGCTTTTGAGCTGGGCTGGGCGGCCGTTTCAAAACTGCCTGAGACAAATCACCAGGGACCAGGTTGCGAGCAAGGTAGAGGGCATCTTGCGGGCACTGCACGACCAGGGCATTCTCTACAACGGGTGTTTCGAGCCGAGCAATTTCCTGTACGACGCGTCGCGCGACGAGATGATGATTGTGAATTTTGGAGAGTCGTCGACGAGGTTTACTGATCTTCCCAGCGTGGGCATCAGCTATTCCATGCCGAAGAAGAGGAAGCGAGGGCGGCCAGACTCTGCGATGCTGGTCTTTGAGAAGGATAAAGTCGATGCTGTTCATACCATTTTGCGTTCGGCGGCGCCGAGTCATGAACGGCGGTTTTCTGAATCAGAGTCGGAAATTGGAGATGACTCGGTGAGCAATTGCTGATTCTTATTTTTTTATTTTTTTATTATTTTTTGCATGAGAACGCGATTGATTGATGGTTGATGTAGACTCTGTCTGGGGGAGAAGAAGAAGAAGAAAAGAGCGACACATCATATTACTTGAGCGATGGGAGGTCTCGCGGTGCGTACTCCTAAGTAAGGAGGTTGGTGGTCGCAATTTGCAAGATTGCAATATTTGGAATTTCATGTGCATTTATTGAATACTGTATATGGAATATTATCGGTTGAGATAGTTGGGCTAATTGGCAAAGGGCGTTGGTGCGAGGGACAATCCAGGATTTAGAGATTGGAGTATAGGATGCATGATGGCCAACACGAGTGCCATTCAGATTTAAATTAGCATTGTATAACAAAGGTTCAAAGAGCAGAAAATGTATAGAAATTGTGTACTATTAGAGATGTTGAACTGAATAAATTGCTGCGCTGCCTTTTTGTGAATTCCAGTATTGTTCAAGGAGGCGTTACCTGATATTGGAGACTACAAGTCCTTTATCATGGGGACTGGGACTATCTAGGTACATGTAGTCACAGTGATTTAAACAACATGATGTAATCTGTTAATGAAGATGTTAAACCCTTACGCAAGCTACATGTCAAGTTAAGAGTCTCGATTTCTTTTACGCCAAAGAAAATACGGGTACTCTGCCATACTAAAGGGCGGGCGCCAAGATTAGGAAACGAATTGCTTCTTCCATCCACACCCTTTTCTTGGCTGCTGAATTATCCAACGGCGCCCCACTTGGACATCAACTACCTACTACTAGTGATGCTACGCAATTTGTAGGGCGGACCACTACCGGCAAGTACCGACATGCACTTAGTAAAGCAGATCCTTCGTGAAGAGCGCTAATTGTGCTGCTAATGCAGGTTGCTTTGACTGCTGTTGCGGTACAGCTAGAGGTAGTTTTGACTACTGAGAAGATGATTTGTTTTCCAAGAGCTGGGGACTTTTTCCAATTTGTGGCTTTATGGGAGCCGGTGGAAGCGAAGACAATGGAGGATTTCTCAAGAAGGTACCTGCTTGAATATGTCTGAATTCAGATCCTTACAAATTCGTGTAAACTATAATAACTGGCTGCTTGGATTGACAGCTATTTCAGTAGGCATAGAGTGGATAGATGTGATGAATGAATATATCGAATTGACCTGTCAACCAACCGATATCTAACAACGTATAGTACCAGGGCAACGGAAAAATGCATTGAGAATTTTTAACTACACCACGCTTGCTTATTTGGGCTATTCTATGAAGAATCCGGTATGTTCCGCTACCAGAACTTGATGTAAAATGGCGTGGTTTTTGGTTTGGTCTATGGAATACTGTCCGTTGGTTCCGTATACAATGGTAGCTCGACTCGTGCAGCGGATAGTAGACAACAACAAGACGTCATTCCCAATGACTGATATTTATATATATCTAGCCTATCAATTTACCAAGAACTCATCATAGCTCAATCGATTCGACAAATGAGCATCTCAGTTCAATACAATTACCATCTCAGCACCTGCTCTTCATTATACAATCACTTCAACAAAACGCCTGTAGTAGTTCATCCAGCCAACAGATACAATGTCTACAACACAAACCCGATCAGCGTCTGAAGCTCGGATCCTCCTCAATCAGACAAACACAGCTTTTCCACCGCGACTTCCATCTGGCTATGCTCACCCAGCCAAGTTGACGCGTGAACAGGCTGGGCATATTCGCCATATCCATAATGTTGTTTCTCAAGTAGACGGAGAATGGAGATTCATGGGCACGCAAGAGCCGGGCCAAGAGTGGCTGGATGGCTACAGGTACCAGCTCGCCACCATGGCATATGCTGTTGCGGCGGCGCAGTATCATCGCATGCCGGCTGCTCGATCCGTCTTCAAGCCTCTCATGGGGAGGATTATCCACAAGATGCTGAGGAGAGAGGTGTGGGGCTACTGGTTTTTGACATCGCACAGTGGAAGTTTTGTCGATCCCGACCTGAAGGAGCTGCGAAAGCCGTGGGCAGATCCCATCTGCAAAGAAAATATCATGGCGAGTAGCAATATCACATGTGTATCTAGATGGAGCTAATTGTTTTTAGTACTCGGGACACTTGCTTCTCATGACGGCACTGTATGCCATGCTGTATGACGACGAAAAGTATGAACAGGATGACAGTCTCGTCTTCAACTGGAACCCCGTGTACTGGGGATTCGGCGCCGAACGCTTCAGCTACAACCGCGCGACTCTCCAGCAAGCAATCCTCAAGGAGATGGAGGCGAACGGATGGATTGGAGTATGCTGCGAACCAAACATGGTCTTCATTGCCTGCAATCAGTTTCCTCTGTGAGTACTCATCAACCCCGCGAATGAAATGAATATCCCAGGCTAATGAATACAGCACCGCCATGCGAATCAACGACGTCAGAAACGGCACACATGTTGCAGATGAGGTTCTAGCCAAATACAAAGCTGCATGGCAGAAAAAGGGAATGATGGGGAAAGATGGCCTGTTGAGGGATGCTTATCGCATAAAGCAAGACTCCCCCGTCGATGCCTTTGACATTGGCTTCCCGGCATGGGCCGCAGCTCACATGGCTTGGAATGTTGAGCAAATGGAGGATCTGTACCCAAAGATGGCGCATGGCTATCTGACCAGGATTGGGGACCGAGTCAACATTAACCCAGACCCAGTGGCGAGGGCCATTCGGAAGCTGGCAGCGGAGAATCCCAACGTGGATGCCGACGAAATCCACGCCAAGGCCCGAGAGATTACTGCGCAAGATTCTCCTCGCTATCCTGCGTTTATGCACCCGGTCTATGGCTGGGTCACTGAATGGGCGGCTGAAGTTGGCCCAGCCGAGGATCTCGACGGACTGTTGAAGCATGCGGATCAGTTCCTTGGCCCTCGGTGGGAAGACGGCGGCCTGTTCTATCCCCGCAACGACACCCAGTATGATGCAAACGACAACCACGTCTATGTCGAGCCGTTCACCGGGAATGCGGGCATTGCATATGCCAGACTCACGGTGAAGCGTGGACAGGCGACGATGTGGAACAAGCCGTGGACCAAGGAGCATGTGAGAAGCATGCCTTGGATTGACGGCGTCGGCCTTGATGGTGGAGTTGATACCTTGTCTGGCAGCTGGGACGAGAAGAAGGGCGCCATGTTTGCTTCGTTCCGGACCTGGCATGGAAAATCTGTGAGCATCAGGCCGGTGTTTAAGCAGCTGCCTGTAGGGCGCTATGGGGTTTACATTAATGGTAGTTTCGGCAAAGAGGTCGTGGTTGGCGTATTCGGAGAGGACGTCTCTGTGGAGTTGGAGGCTGCGGGATATGAGACTGACGTGGTGATGGTGAGGGCAAACTGATTCAGGTGTATGATTGTCTAATGACAAATGATGATTCTGCCTTGGAGACTAGTTATATTTAAATTTTAATTGTTTCATTTCAAACCTTGGAAGTGATTCATTGGAGATAGATGTTGAGACATTCCAGGCTGTGATGTGAGGTCATTAGCTCTTTTACTGGCCAAGGTCCAGCGCTGGCATGTCACTAGGCTCTAGTCTTCAGCGCTCCTTCAGCACTACATCTCATATCGATACCAGATCGAGCTTGCATCTCGGATTACATAACACCGAGAACACCACCTTTATCCTTTATCTACTCGCTTTTATCTGTTATCGACTCGCCGTTTACTTGATTACTATTCCCCTTATCAAAGTGAAGAGACAAAAAGCCCATCGTGGCAACCGATTGCCGTTGCGGCCTGATTGGCGTGGTCCTGCGTCAATGATCCCGGTCAGCTCCATCGCAATGCGCCCGAAAACTTGCCTCGCTTTGACTCGAGGAATGCAGCGACCGCAAAGGCCTCCCCCGGATTGGCCAATTGGCCCTCCATCGCTGCCAGCCTTTGCCTTCTTCAGGCCAAGTTCCGCCGAGCGCCCCAGAATTTATCCGCCGCTTGCTGCGATATGGCGTCAGGCCGGGCCGGGGACAAGTATCGCCTACTTGTGCGGCCGCCAAGATGGCTACGCGCGCCAAGTCTCGCGGTACCTGCGAGCTCCAGCAGGTACCCGCATCGACTGCCTAACACAGCCAAGCGAAGAAAAAATTTAGCGCCCCATTGGTGCTGCGATAAGCCCGATTAGCGGGCGCACGCACAAAAAGTAGCGGCACAGCAAAAAGTACCTTTTGATGGGTTGGTCTGGGGGCGATGGCCTGCTAACCTCGACCTAGTTTTGCATCACCACCTCCTCTTTTTTGTCTCTTCTTTTCTCTCTTATCCCATCTTTTCGGCGCAACCGCATGAGGCTCCCGTGAGCCAATTCGATCCTCCTCTCGCTCCCTCCCGCGAATCGAACCAGCCCCCATCTCCCCAACCAAACCTCCTTCAAACCGTTGCCCTCGGCGAGGCTTCGTTTGTTGTTGCGGATGGCCGTTCAGTCTCCTCCTGCTGTCATCGATATCGACGAAGTGCTTCCGGGCACACGATGCGTCTTCATCGATGAATCTGCGAGTAGCAACTCGGCAAATGGATTACTGCAAAAGCACGACGGCATCGTCCTGGTGCCGCAGCCCACCGCGTCGCCAAACGACCCTTTGAACTGGGGTCTGTGGCGCAAAGCGTGGCACACCGGTCTTGTCTGTTTTGCCGTTGCTCTGACCGCTGCGACGTCCAACGTGGCTGGCTCTGCAAGCACAGGCGTCAATGAAGAATATGGCATTAGCTACGACGTGTTCAACACCGGCGCTGGTGTGCTGTTTCTCGCCATCGGCTACTGGACTCTGCTGAGTTCCCCGGCTGTCCACCTTTACGGCCGGCGAATTCTATATCTCGTCGGCGCTACTTGGGGTCTGATTGGCAATATTTGGTTTGGCAGGCTCCGCACCTCGTCGGATGCCATCTGGACGCAGCTCTTTGTTGGCGCCTCCGAGTCTGTAGCCGAGGCGGTGGTGCAGCTTTCTCTGCTGGATATTTGGTTTGAGCACCAAAATGGAACCTCCATGGGTTTGTATACTTTGGCCACCTCCGTGGGAACCTACCTAGGTCCGCTGGTCGGCGGTTACGTCGCCGATAGCAACCTCGGATGGCGCTGGATTGGATATCTCGGCGCCATCATGTCTGCCTTTAACTTTGTTCTCTTTTACTTTGGCCTGGAAGAGACTGCGTTCCCACGCGAGCGCTACCAGCGCGATGGCCGCAACACCATAGCCCCTGCGGCGATTGGTGACGAAAAGACTGCCAATGTAGCCGATGTCAGCACGGGAGTCTCGGACGAAGAGGCTGCCGCCAGAGCCCCCGATGCTGATCAGTTTTCCATCAACTTTACGCGGCCCAAGTCCTACTGGCAGCGCATTGCCCTCATCACGCCTGCCCCCAACCTGCGTGGCATTGGCGCCAGGCAGTATGTCGGCCGTCTATGGCACACGTTGCGCATCTTCACCTTTCCTGCTGTCTGGTTCGCCGGCCTACAGTGGGGCATGCAAAACATTGCCTTGTCCTTTTATCTCACTCTGGAGGAGGACTACTGGACTGACGATCCTTGGGACTATAGCGATGTCGCTGTGAGCAACATGAACATTCCTTGTCTTATTGGTAGTATCATTGGCTGTTTTTACGGTGGCTACCTGAGTGACATCTTTGTGCTTTGGGCAAGCCGACGCAATCGCGGCATTCAGGAGGCCGAGTTCCGTTTGTACCTCATGTTCCTCTGTGTCATCATCTTCCCTACGGGCATGTGGCTCTTTGGTATTGGATCGGCCAAGGGTTGGGACTGGCCCGTGCCGTACGTTGGTCTTGGCTTTATTGGATTTGGCTATGGCTGCGCCGGCGACTTGAGTCTCACCTATCTAGCCGATTGCTACCCGGATATGGTCCTCGAGGGCATGGTGGGGGTTGCCGTTATCAACAACACGCTGGCTATGATTTTCACTTTTGTGGCCAGCTACTGGCTCGACACGGGCGTCCAGGATACTTTTATCGAGCTTGGCGTTGTTGGATTTGTCATCTTGATGCTGTCTCTGCCCATGATTATATGGGGCAAGCGCGCACGCCGCTGGACGAAGCAGAGATATCTAAACTTTTTGGAGATTCGCGACGGAATGGGCAACTGAGGCAAGATTGGAGAGGCTTGGGGGGCTGTGCTCGGGTCGAGTTGAACAGTCGGTTCGAGAAAGAGGGGGGTGGATGGGAGGGAGAAGGAGAGGTAGTGGGAAAGAGTATATACGTGCTTCGTATTTCTGTTCTTGGAGAGCTTGAAGAGCTTGAAGCTTCTTCTTAGTTGAGGACCAAAAGTTTCTATACCCCTTTTGTAGGTAGTTGTATTGATTGTGAATACACTCTTTTGCGTAATGCTGCATGCTGTCGTCTCTTGGTTTGAAAAGAGTGAAAATTGTTGTGCTCTCTCTGTAGCCACAGTTATTGTAGACGTATTTTTTGCATAATGTAATATGCTTTTTTCTCTTATCTTGCAAAAGACTGAAAGTTATTATACTCTGGCTCTGAAGCTATAGTTATTATAGATATACTTCGTTTGCATACTGCTTATGCTTTCGTCTCTTATCTTGCAAAAGCCTGAAAATTGTTGTGCTCTCTCTGTAGCCACAGTTATTGTAGATATATTTTTTTGCATAATGTATTATGCTTTTTTCTCTTATCTTGCAAAAACTGAAAATTATTATACTCTCTCTTTAGCCACAGTTATTATATACTTTTTTATATAATGCTATATGCTTTCGCTTTATATCTTGTAAAAGACTGAAAATAATCATGCTCTGGCTCTGAAGGTGTGTTATTGTAGATACACTTTTTAAATAATGTTATATGCTTTTACTTCTTGGCTTGTAAAAGACTGAAAGTTATTATACTCTCTCTTTAGCCACAGTTATTATATACTTTTTTATATAATGCTATATGCTTTCGCTTCTTGGCTTGTAAAAGACTGAAAATAATCATACTCTCTTTCAGCCGCAGCTATTGTAAATACACTTTCTGCATGATGCCGCATGATTTGGCTTTGCTGCTTTTTCATTTGCCACTTCCAAGGTCTTCCAAGTCTTTGATGGAGTAGAATCTTTGACTTTGAGGCTATAAAAGGAGGTTTTACACAGTATCTGCCTCGTGGCTGAAGTTATAAGTCGATATAGTTGGCGGGCGGCGATATGATGTTGCTAGTAAATCTTGATCCTGATATGGTTCATGGTGACAAAACTCTGAATGTGTTTTAGTTTCTCAGAAGATCTGCTGAGAATTGACTGGCATTTATTACGGATATAAATTGAGCTCAGAGATCTCTTGTCAACTTGAACTTTCTTCCATACAGTCTTAGCAACTTGAAGTTTGCCGTCTTGTACCTTCACAGTATCTGACACATTACGAGTTCTTGGTTCTTGAGCCTTCAGTCTACGAGATACATTGCCTGGGATACAGGTACCCGACCACGTTGTAGCGATCAACTCCCGCCGCTAAGAGCCCTACGCCCCGCGCTTTAGGGGATCAACCGCCTAGCCCGCAGCGCTAACGGAAAGCCATCCCGTCTGCACCTTGACTTGACAGGTATTAGTCGAAATCTCCACCCTGTGAGGAGGTACTACGAAAGTATTGCATTGGTTGCTGCTATTGAGACAGCTGGCGATAGTGAGTTGAACTGTTTGTGAAATCGTTTAATCAGTTAAATAGCTAACAAAAAAAAAAGGGAAAAGAAAAGAAAAGAAAAAAAAATTCTTTTTTCTTAACAATTTTTCTTAACAATGGCTACCGAAGAGAGTGGAGTGGTGAGGAGCTATCGGGACATTGAAGGCGATGAACGCAAAACCCAAGACGCTCTTCAGGACATTGTCAGAATGAGGAAGAAAATCATCGACCTGGACGAGAAAATTTACGCCACAGGACACGATGTGCTGCAACTCGGCCCATTGGACCTCTTGGCAATCCAGTGTTGGCAGCGCGCGATAGAGACTCTGGATCGCTGCATAGAAATCACGGACGAAACTATCGTCGAGCTGCAGCAGAGGCTCAGGAGGCCACTTACACTGGAGAGATATCTCGATGCCTGCCACTCGTTCGATACCGCAATGTCGGCGCGCGACATTCTGGTCCCAGCCCTTGAATTGAAGCAGCAACTGGTCCGGCCCAAGGTGTATCCCCGATATGTCTTCCCGTCACCGGATTTTGCGACGAAGCAGCTGGGCATCTGGTCCAAGTTGGCTGGGAACGCTGCTCTGAGCACTGAAGCTTGCTATCCCAGCATTGGGGATCTTGAATGGCTGCGGGAGGGGCTGGACAGCCGTCATGTCGGCTGCCAATGGTCCCTCTTCAAGTTTATGAGCGATGCGGTGGACGAGGCGGTCAGCAATATCGTGGACCGCATAGCCCAGGATGAGAATCTTGTCAGTAGACTTGAGATTGATGGTGAGTTTTTGACGAGACGCGGGAGGTGTTTCTTGTGTGGCCATTTCTAACGACTGCTACTTGGCAGATTTCATTCAGCAAGGGTCCGAGCCCTTTATCGTCACAACTCACACACCCTTGGACAATGGGATGTCGACCCTGTCTGCGTATAGACGAACCAATCAACAAAGGGTGCCTCTTCTTGTGACATCCTACAGACCTCCGCACAGGCTGAGCCTCAACGAGATCCTCATGGGGCTTCAAGGATATATTTACGTCGAGCTAGACGTCATTGGTCGAATTGGCGACGGCATGGCGTTTACATCCAGGTGTCTTGTCACAGCCGTCATCACGCAGCTCTTCCACCGCATGCTCGAGGTGGGCACGCAGTTCGGCTACATCAGCACCGGCGAGGCCCTCGTTTTTGTCGAAATCCCGGAAGCACATCCAGCATGTGCGTATTACTCCATCTGTGTTCCCCGTCAGGATGTAGAAGTAGATGCCGAGACGGGGCTTCATCGCACGGCGGTTGCGCAGGTGTTGGCATTCACCCTGCGAGCTCTTACAGCCAGGCGAATGACCCCCATGTGGTACACCGCGGCCCAAAGCCTCGAAAAGTGGGACATGCACCCCGACAATGTGTTCAACAGGATCCCTCCTTTGCTGCGCAAGAGAAGGCGCGACATCCAGTGTCTTCCGCGAAGCTAGGGACCCTTTGTCGAGGAATCGCCCATTCGGCAACGCCCCCATAGCATGCTCTGGCCGGGGAGTAAACGCCGGTCTAACGAGGTCGATTTCAACGACTTTGGCGTCTTCAAGTTCCTCTCCATTCATACCATCGACCCAGAGGGAGAGCGGATTGATCAACGGCCCTTTTGCTCCCAGAGTTGCGTCTTGGGAATCGCACGCGGTGGAGCCCTGGACGAAGAGTGTCCCAACTTTCGGTATCATGGCGACAAGCACATGTCACGAGCCGAATTTCTGAAACGCTTGCAGACGCAGCTCGAAGTGGACGTGGAAAAGGAAGATTGCGCAAACCTCCAGTCCATCTGTCGCAGTGGCCCTTATACCGCGCTGTTCAAAGTACGGCTTGCGTCGCATGGCTACACGCTCTTGATGAAGGGAGTCATCCGGTTCAAAGTCAGTCATCTTCGTCACGAAATTGACATGTACGACCGGATGAGTGAGATTCAGGGCGTGTATGTTCCCGTCTGTCTGGGCATGGTTCAAACGCCAGATCCGATCAGCAAGTATCACGGAGATTATGCCAGCTTCATGGTTCTTGGTGGCTTGCCTGACGGACTGATGCCTTTGCGCCAATGCGTCACCGGGGGTGTTGACAAGGGTGAGCTTGTCGATGCTGTTGACACGGCCTTTGAGGAGATACACACGCTGCGCGTCTTGCAATTCGACCCTGAGCCGCGGAACATGCTGTACGATGCCAAGGGGAAGAGGGCCATGATTGCGGACTTTGAAAAGGCCGTGTTTGATACCTTTGAGGGGCAGCAGTTTTTGGACATGCGCGTGGTGAGGGCTGGTGCTGAGACGCAGTATGCCGTGCGGGCGAAGATATCGGATGGGTTGTTTGCTCAGGAGAGGGCGTATGTGAGGGATAGAGTCGTTGAGTTTTGCGAGTCGGATCATTAGTTTGTTTGCGATGTTGTTTTGTTTTGATACCCATTTGTTATGATACCCATTTGTTTTGATACCCATTTGCTATGATACCCATTTGTTATGATACCCATTTGCTTTGATACCCATTTGTTTTGATACCCTTTGCAGACACATGGATTGATGGTACAGGTAGAATAATAGAGTACCTGTATTTGGGAAAAGTAGCATCCTGTGACTATCATTATGCGTCTCTTGTAGAGTTGTAAATAAGATCATGTGTCCAGCTTCCTTTCCCGGCTCGTCTAAAAGTGCCAGGTATTGAGAATATCTCGTTGGTAAAGCAAAATATGGTGTCTATTGCGAGGATGAAGATGGTGAGTCTGCGATTGTTTTCAGACAGTTGCAGTTTCAGTGTCTAGTATCTCACTCACCTGCAAAAACAAGGCCAAATCCATTTATTCATCTTGAAATGAGAATCATTTATTCACCTTGAAATTAAAATGAGAAAATCATAATCCAAAATAGAAAATCCATCATTTAACGCCTTTTTTTTGGCTCGTAAAAGAGCTGAAGCTGCCTTATTATAAGTTATTTCACATTCTATCCTTTGATCAAGGGCAGGCTGGTACATTCCTGAAGCTCATCTCATCGCGATTCATTTTGCCCGCTCATTGGCCAAATCTGGGTTACGTAAGCCCGCCATGGCCTTACGTACATGCAGGCAGCTGCGATTGGACCCTTAATCTTGAGTCTTTTCATCTTCGACGTCTGTTCAGCAGCCAAACAACGACTTTAAGTGAATTTCATGATGATTGTTGCTTTATTTGATCTCATTATCTCCTAGAAGCATCTCCTAGAAGCATCTCCTACAAGCTTGATTCTTCTCTCCTCTCAAAAGCGAGCATCGCATGCTCGGCCTGAAAATACGATGCCAGAGCCGGGGTGAGATTACAGTTGCTCTATTTGATCTCGTTCTCTCTTAGAACCGTTTCCTACAAGCTTGATCCTTCTCTATCTCTCTCCTCAAAAGCGAGCGTCGCATGCTCGGCCTGAAAATACGATGCGAGAGCCCGAGTGACGAGTTTAAAGTCCGAGACGTGCTCAGTATCTCTCAACATCCATCGTCATCAGATATCAAGAATCATGGAAACAAATACGTCAAATACGTCTGGGTTTGAGCGGCGCAAGCTCAGGAGAGGCACCACGAGCTGTTGGGAATGCAAACGCAGGAAAACAAAATGCCATTTTGAGCAGGGCAACTCGATCGCCTGCGAGTCCTGTCAGCGTCGAGGATGCAAATGTCTTCTCCAAGACACTGATGACAAGACTTCGGCAGGCCACAGAGCTCAAAGTCGGAATCTTAGAGCACAGGTGGGCCATTTGGAAACAATGGTTGATCAACTGGTCCATCCACCAGCCCAGTCCAGCGCACGAGGCGGGAACCCTGAGGCTAGGTTGGAAGAAACAACCACTGCTCTCGAGAAAGGAAACAGTTCTGCGAGAACAGTACCAAGGCGGCATGGCAATGGTCGACAACTTTTGGAGTCTTCCAACTCTAGGCGCAGACTCCTCCCCAAACCAGACAAAACACCCGCAAAAGACTCTCATATCCCAGCCAACAACCCCCTCGATACAATAAATCAGCCTCTTCAGCCGTTGTCTACAAGATATATTCATCCTTCGCTACTGAATCCGTCTCCCACCAGCGGCTCGCCGCGACACAACTCCTTGACTCTGTTGCTGCAATCCATCCTCCCGACAGCCAGTGTCACCTCTCGCATCATGCAGCAGAACAAGCTTCTCATGATGTCCATGCACGTGTTTCGAGGCCTGTCCACCGACCTTCTTCAACTCTCTTACCAACGCCAGGTTGCATACTTTTCGTCTCTGACACTATCAAACGCAAAGCCGATAGACCTGGCTCGGAGTCTTTTTCAGCTCGCCATCTGCCTCCAGCAGTCTGACCGCTTCCCCGAAATTTCCAAATTGTGGCTTAACCATTCAAATTGCGATGTAGCAGATCAGTACTTCGAAGCCGCCTCTTGCTATGTCACCTCCCAAGACTCTCTTGTCGTCTCATACGAGGGAATAGAGACGTTGATGCTCGAGGGCCTATATCTGGTTTCCTGCGGCCGTCTGCAGCTTGCGTGGCTTGTATATCGCCGAGCGCTTGGAATTGCCCACCTTGTGGGCTTACACATACCACAACGGCGGCGGCAGGGCAAGCAGCAAGGATCCACTAGTGGACCATCATCAATGTGTCTGGCGACATTATGGTTCCGCCTTGTTTACATGGATCGTTACTTGTCTCTGGTTCTCGATCTTCCAATGTCTGTCCAAGATGACAGCTTCATGGACGATTTGGTACTTCAAGCGCCTCTTGAGAAGCTTGAGAGAGCTCAAGCCCAGTTAAAGAGTCGTATAATCTTTAGAAACCAACAGCTGCGACTTGGGCAAAGAGGAGGTGATTTCGTCTACGACCATTACAAAGAGACAAAAGACATTGATTATCTGCTAACACAGGCCACGCGGTCTTTGCCTTCCGAGTGGTGGGTTTTCCCACGACCGCAAGATGCTCGATCGGCCGAAGAGCTAAGAGATATGATTGCAAAGATTGTTCATCAATTGCATCACTATAATCTCGTCTTGTTGCTCCATATACCTTACATCTTACCGGGACCAGAGGGTCGCCGTTCTAATGCCGTCACGCAAGACTACTCTGATTCCAAGATTGCAGCCATGACTGCCGCACGAGAATTACTAAGTAGATCCATCGTTCCGATCGGACCTAATCGCGTGTCCTTTTCGACCAGGGGAATCGTTCTTAAAGTTCTTCTTTCTGCCTTGACGCTGCTCGCGGTACACCTGGACAGCCATAGCCTGGGCCGTGAAAACACCCTTGGTCATCAGCGCCCAGGGGATTTGGTAACGGCTGAGCGCGCCATTCAGAGCCTGGAAACTATGGGTCAGAAATTTGACGACAAGTTGTGCTATTCTGCGGCACGAGCGCTGAAGAGAATGAAAGCCATTGAAGCAACTGCAGCAGATGGCGTCAGTTATAGAGCATGGATCGAACCCGGCGATATGGTGTGTACAGAATGTGTTGTACAAGAAGAGGCAAACGCCATCCAAATGTCATTTCCACATGTGGGAACCATCCACATATTGCGCCATGAGCCCGAAGATAGCATTACAGCGAACACTGATGGATTGCACACACTAACTGAGACAGACAATCTCGATGGAAGTCTCTCGACTACGTCTTGGGCCTGGAGCGATTCTCTGCTGTCTTCATGGCCTGACCTAGCTTCCGCAACCTCCAATGCGGACGACGTGAGAGATTTGCCTATTGGCGCGGAATTTATTAGCGACGGTATTCAAGAAGCATGGAGCCTACATAAAAGCGACGTCGGGGCCATTGAAGCACCACCAACATTGCAGAAAACCTTTCAAGACTATGAAGTTCAAGGTTGGGATTCGAATAATCAGCTCCCGTTATTACTGGAAGAGAATTTTAATGCTACACCGTTGTGATCTTATAACAGAGCTGTAAAATGATTGAATAACTAGCTACCTATATATACTATTTGAAGAAGCAACCCCAAAGAATACACAGTCTATCCCTCATCGATAATTTTTACACGCACTGATACTAGTCCCGAGAATCGAGCGATTAAGCCTTGAGCGGTGGCGTGTCACCGAAAAGATTGACGCCGGGAAAGCCATCGGGAATCCGAGGACCAGTAACATCCTTTGCCACGTCACGAATAGCTCGCTCTTCCTCCGCCGTCAAGTTGACGCTCATTGCCCCCAGGTTCTCATGAAGTCGGCTGGCCGTGGTTGTGCCAGGAATGCCAAAGATGTCATCACCCTGCGCAAGAAGCCAGGCCAGTGTCAGCTGCGCGGGTGTAACGCCTTTGCTCTGGGCGATTTCGTTAATCTTTGCGACGGTAGCGAGGTTCTTGTCAAGACTTTCGCCGTTGAATCGAGGCAACATTATTCGCATATCACCTTCTTTGGTAATATCCTCCTTTGACTTGATGGCTCCTGTGAGAAGACCTCTACCGAGAGGGCTGTACGCAACGACGGCTGTGCCTAGCTCTCGGCAAGTCTCGAGGAAGCGGCGCTGAGGCTCTTCAATCTCCAAAGTAAACGGGTTGTACTCCATCTGGACGCAGGCAATGGGATGGATGGCAGAAGCGCGGCGAAGGGTATCGGCGCTGCATTCACTCAGACCAAGATGCTGAATCTTGCCGGCCTTTTTGAGCTCGACCATGGCTTCAATCGTCTTTTCGATGGGAGTGACCTTGTCCAGGTGATGGACGTAAAAGAGGTTGACAAAAGGCAGTCCGAGGCGTTTCAGAGATTTGTCGAGGGCCACTCGACAGTACTCTGGAGAAGAGTCGACCTTGATGCTTCCGTTTGCTGGGATTATTCCGAACTTGGTAGAGAGAAAGATGTTGTCACGTTTTCCTGGGTTGACGGCGAACCACTTGCCGAGGAGATCCTCGCAGTCGCCGTACATGTCGGCTGGATGAAAGCTTTAGTTGGTTGTCTTTCTACAGAAGATTGAATCATGTCCAAGGTTATTTTAACTTACAAGTGTCCCAGAACCTCTCGCCCATATCGTACGCCTTGTCCAAAAAGGCAAATCGCTCCTCATCAGGAGCAGGCAAGCCATAGTGTCCGCTCAAGCCCATGAGGCCGAGGCCGAGACGGGAGACTTGAGGGCCATTTTTGCCCAAGGCGCGAGCGACGATCTTGGGAGCTTGAGGCATTGCTCTTTCGATTAGGTGTTTGTTGCTGTATTGGTATTGTCTGATGCAGAGTGTGCTGGTTGTGATCTGGTGGTTAGAACGTCAAAGGGGGCATAGGATGCCGCCCTTTATAGATGCGAATAGTTCGCCCATGAGCCATGGACTCGTACAATCGAACAACATTATCGAGAATCTCGGGGATTTCTTCCGCCTAACTCCATCATGTCTGTGATAGGCCGTCTACGACTTGAAACTCGGTGTCCATGATGATTGGACCGGAGGACAGGTCGACAAGTGAGCTGACCAATGAGCGTTCTTCCGCCGAAGGTATTGGTGACGGAGCCAATCAGCGTTCTTGCGCCGCTAAAGCCGTGGCAGATCCGATTTGCTGTGAACTCCTGCGAGTAGCCGGAGGAGGAGTGGATTCGACGGCGTAGCGCTTCTAGGGGCTTTATGCAGTGGGCTTTGTGCTATTTCTGGTTTCGCGCGATCGTACGCTGAGCAATCGGTCTTAGTGGTTTCTAGTGAAAGAGCCTTGTGTGACGCGGATGCGTTCACAGCAAGGCGGCCTTTGAGGTTAGTTTTGGAAAGAAATTTTGCTCTGATGGCTCACTAGTCGCATCTCTTTACTTATAAACGCAGAGTATATCCATCCATTCAAGGTCAGATTAAAGGAGAGTTGAGAGAATATCATTATTAGTCTACTAACGGCTAGGTAGGCTGGATCTTCGATGAGTTACGGAGTATTGCCTCGCAATCCGCACTCCAACGCCTATGAGCGCTGCATGCCAGTCGCATTGTTCTCGACCTGGTCTCGGGCGACCCAAAAGAATCCCAACCTTGGACCCAGGGCTTCAAGACATTTGCATCGATTCGTGAGATGAGCCTGTCAATTCTCTACTCCCATGCGACTCCTGAGACCTTCTCTTCATAGAAGTGGAGAAGAGCTTATTGTTCTTGGGCGTTCCAGGGCGTGGAATGGGCCTAAATCTACCGGCACTGCATTCCACCAAGCGAGCGCAAAGAACTGCTTATTGTCTTCAAAGGACAAGACCGTACGTTAGCCCGAGATGCAAAGAATCTTTAACAAATAACGAATGGGCAGAGACTCGACGGCGGTGAATCTTGCATTCGCCAGCACATGCTGATGCCAAGGTACATGTATTGGCCAGCAGGTTCAGCGCCGAAAATGCGACTGTTTACTGTTACTTTATGCATGCAGAGCCCTTGTAGGCCAACATGCCCCATAGGCGGGCGCTATGGACGGCTGCTCGTATTTCCCCGCCAGGGGATGAAGTTTATTTTCCCCTCGAAATCATGTTCTGGGGAACGCAGCCAAGATTACTGCGAGTATCCACAGAGAGCATGCCTTGTTGTCTTGGATCGTGAAACAACGCGTGCCAAGGCCGGAGATTGAGACACTGAGACAAGTCACAATCGGTCGATGCTACGCAAGTAAAGCGTTACATTTCACCTCGGTGGCAGGTGTCGGACATGTTAAACTGCCGATTGGATCTATGCTTGATGCTCCTTGGGGTTTGGAACAGGCACAAGTTCCGGAAGCATGCGTGTGCGTTACCGTTTGATGCGACATTCTGACGTCAAAACGATTGGCATTTGCTGCGTTGTCTTACTTGACTCAAAACAGGTGCTACCAGGAACGGACTAAAAGCTCCATATGGAAACGTCATCGATGATGTGGGTATGAAGGTGTTTCGTTTTTGTTTAAATAGACTGCGGTTCTACTTTTTGTCTTGTCTCTTTCATTCAATATCGATTCGAATCTCTCACATCATCTGTTGCTGATTATTCTTTGAGAACAGTGAAAAGCCATCAGAAATCCTTCCATCAGCTCACCATCACCATGCATATTCCCAACGTTCAGAAGCTGGCTACTGCAAGCCTGGCCCTTGCTAGCGCCACACTAAGTACGAGAGCTCCATCCTCTCCTTCAGCACCCTCTCTACCTGGAATCAACTGCTAACAACTGAATTCTGGTTTCTGTCTAGGTGGCGATACCATCATCAAGGGCAGCGTGCTCGACTTTGCCGTAGAGAAATGCATCGACAAGGACGGAAATGCTCGGTGCTCCAAGCCTTTTCCTGTAAAGGCCGATGGCTGCGTCAAGCTTGAGTGGTCGACTAATGGCGCGCTTTCGCATACCACCGTCGAGGTTCGCGATGCAGGCAGTGGTGAGATTGTGTATTACCGGGACACCAATGGCGAGTGGGAGCCGAAGAAGAATGAGCTGGTGTACCTCGATTTCAAGCCCAAGATTATGGGACAGGGGAACAAGACTGTCGACTACGAAGTAAAGAATTGCGAAAAGGACGAGGAGCTGTAAGAAGGGTGATTTGGGTTCAATTATGTGTGCCATGATGATGTAAGATTGAGGCGAAACGGCTGGGAAGATGGCTACAATATCGGGGATGCAACATGGGAAAGGGCAAGAATGATATATACAGACAAGCAATTGTTTACACGGATGCCTACTAATATTTTATAATTTCTAAGGATTTGGAGGCATCGGCCTTTTTTTTCTTTATGGAAATCTACAAGTTGATAATCTGGGCGGTATACGAAAGGCTAATTGATGGGCCATGTCTGCGTCTCTTGGCTACTCATCTCTGCTCTAATGAAATAAAAGAAATAATTGAACAATGACATTCGTTTTGACGTGAATAAATAGTAGTGGGAAGATCTTTTGAAATGTATTGCTCGAGGTTTTGCAAGTCGTATCGAGGCGGCGCATGTTGACTGAATCTAAGCTTGGGTGACATAGTTAGCCAATGAAAGGAGCGTCCGCTGGAGAAATGATGCTTATGATGATGGTAACAGATGTTTTGAAAGAAGAATAGGAATATATAATATTGTTACTGTTTGGCTTCAGATGGATTAGTATAAGATGTACTGGTCTCACGGCATGCTGTCTGGCTTTTGCAATATCGACATTCGAGCGATGTAGATGTGGGGAGGACGAGATACGCAGCACCTGGCAGTGTTTAGTTGGAACCATGAGCCTCGATGATGCAAAATGTTTCTAAAACTATTAGTATACATGTAATTCGGAGAGATTGAGAAACTTTGCTACCTACGATCAATGGCTAGATATTAGCTCCATTCTTTGGTAGCAGAACAGCGCCAAAGCTTACATGCAATTAGCTTCGCCAGGCCAAGCTGGGATATTGCAAAGGACGTTTCCACCACGAAATAGAGCCATCATAAAATAGTAACAACATGTGTGGTTTCTGCTATTGATGATACGCACTACTATTATTGTTTAGAGATTCTCGGAGTGGTTGTCAAGGCGCATCGGTTTGCTCCCCCTCTCTTATTTTCTCAAAGGTGCTCTTTTGCACGTCTGGTGTACCACTCTCTGGAAACAAGTTATTATTATTATTCTACTATACATAGATACCTTTTAGCTTTATTGAGAAGAGATTGAATTTGTATCAATAGCGTCTGTTTGATTTACAGTTTGCACATGTGGAGTTTCTACGTAGTGGGTGTAAGTCGGATAAGGCGTGTCTGCGTGAATGAAACTATGAATGCAAAGCCAATTTATCGTAAAGTTATCGTCTTGCTGGCTCTTCTTCGACATATATATACCACATCAATGGTAGAGATGCCCAGTTGGAGCGGGTAATTCAGCAACAACTTCGAAAGGGCTGCGTCTCTCGATTATCTGATACGCAAGTGGTGGCCATCCAGCTGCCAGGTTGACATTCACGCCAGCTGCCAAGCGTGAAAGAGCAGTTTATTGTATATATGAAGACGAAGATTGGATGATTCTTGGCACAGCAAACGAAAATTCGCCTGCTTATTTATATATTCCTCTTTTCTTTCTTCCCCTGCTCCCGCCTTCTCCCCCTTTCCTCTTCTTCTCACATCATCACTCAGGCAGCCAAACACACCACAAGTCATCACTCTGCCCACCAACAACCTGTTGTCCGTTCTTGCATCAAGCTTTCAACTCCATCTTCGCCTTCAATCAAGATCATCACCATGTCTTCCTCACGCCGTACCACCCAGCGAGTGATCCATGGGCCCCTCCACGAATGTTACACGTGCGGCGCACAGTTCCTCTTCCACGAGGAAGTGATCCTCCATATGACGAACGAAGGCCATTGGCCGACGTGTGAGTTCTGCGGTATTCGCTACCGCCGCGTTACTCAACTGGAGAGTCACCTCGAGCGCTACCACTACTTCAAGTGCAAAGATTGTGAGCGAACATTCGCTACTCAGCGCGGTCTCATTGACCACATGAACGCCAAGGGCCACCAAGGTCCCATCCACAAGTGCCGCCAATGCAATGCCATGTTTGCGACTGAAGGACCCCGCGATCATCACCAGACTACCGCAGGCCATTAAGTGTCCGCATGAAAGACAGCTCTTCAAGGTACGTGACGGTTAGCCTTCTCCAGCTTGTATCGTGGGCCGAATGCTGATTACTATCAGAGCAAATCTTGGCACTTTTTGCCTTTTGCATTTTCACCTCCATCCTTCTTTTCGGTTTTTTTCTTCTTGTGCGTCGTGGAAAGTCAGCACAAAGGTTAGGGGCAATTCATTCTTCTAGGTTCAGGTTTCGATACATCAGACAATGAAATTTTGTTCGTGAATGCTTGTGTCCATTGTATTTCGTAGGCGTGAATAAAACGTGCCATATACATTCCGAAATGTGTCTCGATACAGTAATTTACATCTACGTAAATGCCACATTTATTACGACGAAAAGAGTTGCTGCTATTACGTAGATGTCACTTTTCGTGATGGGTTTTATAGACACAATGTTTGGAATTGTTGATTAAAATGGCGCTTTGTATACCACCAAAAGAAAGAAAGAAAACAACAAAAAAAAGAAACAAAAAAAAGATATACAAATTCAAGCCAATGTATAAATGAATGCAGTATTTCTGTTTATTTTTTTTTCCCGCCCCCAAAAATATGTCACCATCTGTTCCACGCACCTATCAGGCGCACTGGAGGATTCTAATCCTGGTCAGCCGGTTTCCAAACAAACAGGTGATGTGGGCGCTTAACCGCCGCTGTTGGTGTGTTTTGATCCTCTAGCTGAAAGCCGGCGGGGATGCCTAGCCCTTTCGGTACGTGCATACGGCGCAGCTCTTTGTTTTGGATTTGATTTGTTGATGAAACCAACTCCAGCCTTCTTTTCTCTCTTCTCTTTTCTCTCCTCTCCTCTTTCAACTTTCAAACCAAGTCCGCCATGGCTCCCGAACAGCTGGACAGCGAAGAGACGAGGCGCCTGCTGGACACCATCACCAGCCTCGACGACTTGTGCGTCCTCTTCGTCAACACGCCTCAAGTCATCGTCGTGGGAGACCAAGGCTCCGGCAAAAGCGCAGTCCTGGAAGCTGTATCGCGCATCCACTTCCCCATCGGCGATGGCATCTGCACGCGGTTTCCAATCGAGCTTGTGCTTCGGAGAGCACCCAAAGAGAGCACCTACATGGAGATCTTGTTCGACACCAAGTCGCTAGATGTAGGCGGTAGAAGCTTTTCACGAACACGCGAGCCTTTCAGCCACAGCGGCTTTCCCAGGAGCGAGCTGCCAGCCATGATTACCAGGGCAAAGGAGCACCTGGGCCTTGAGGATGGAAAGGCTACAGGCTTCTCCAGGGACGTTTTGCTGGTGGAAATCGAAGGGCCAGACGTTCCTTCTGTGACTCTGGTCGATTTGCCTGGCGTGTTTCATTCTGGTGTGTCGTCGCAGCTTCAGGATTGGAAGCCAGTTGTCGATGACTTGGTCAACAGCTACATGAGGCGGCCAAACAGCATCATTCTCACGGTTGTATCAGCAGACGTCCCCTTATCCGCACATGCCGTCCTGAACTGGGCTGCCAAGTTTGACCCAGATGGAGAGCGCACTATTGGAGTCATTACCAAACCTGACCTTTGCCCGAGCGCAAATATAGAAGATCAATATCTCAGGCTTGCAAAGGGACAGGATACCAATAACCAACTACCGCTCGGTTGGCATGTTTTGCGCAATCGTGGACCTAAAGAACCAGAAGTGGACTTTGACGAGAGAGATTCTGAAGAAGACCTCTTTCTGTCAACAGGGGCAGGCAAATGGTGGAGGCTACCTTTGAGCAGAGCAGGAGTCGATAGCCTTCGAAAGAACCTGGCAGAAACTCTCCTCAAGCACATCAAAAGCAAACTACCGGATCTTATTGACGAAGTCGAAAAGGAAATACAGACGCGCGAGACGCGCCTCAAGGAAATAGGAACGTCCAGAAGCAACTCCAACGAAATGCGAGAGTATCTGCTCAACATATCGGCCACCTTCCACAGGCTGGCAGAGCATGCCGTTGAGGGACGATACAACGATCCATTCTTTGCACGCTCAACCGTCCAAGAGACTAGCAAGATCAAATTCAGGAAACTGAGGGCCCTACTTCGGAACCTGAACCGGGCTTTTGATCTCACCATGAAGCACAAAGGAGCCAGATATAAGATCCAGTGGGAGCAAGACCAACAGAATAACAATGACGGCGTGAGCGCAGAAGAGCAGCTCGCCAGTTACATGGCTGAAGCCGAAGCTCCCGAATATCTCCAGCCGTTCCTGGAACTGTACGATTTCCCAGACCCGACGCCCAAGTCCGAGGCTACGGTCAACGCCAGAATCGAGCGAATAGCATCTGGCAGCCAAGGAGTTGAGTTTCCCGGGCTGCCAAACAGCGATCTCATTATGCAGCTCTTCCGCGACTTGTCTGAGCCGTGGCGACGTATTGCCGAACGACATGTCGACATAGTCGTGGAAAGAACTAGACTGTTTGTCTACCACTTGTTTGATTACATTTTGGAAGACGACAAGAGAACCAGAGACGAGATCCTGACCGAATACGTGGACCCTGCTTTTAAGACCACTACTGAGACTTTGAATAAGAAACTGACTGAAATTCTGCGTCCCTACACTTCGGGGCATGGCCTTCCGCTTGATTTGGAGTTTCGAACGGGCCTCTCAAAACGCAAGCTTACTCGAGTCGCAGCTCAGATTGCGGATCTCTTGAAAGAGAGTCAGAACTCTGCTACGTACAGTTCAACATCGTATAGACTGTTGAAGTACGAAGATGTTCGAAATATTGTGATTGAAGCAAATGGCATGACTCTTAGCAGCGATTTTGGGACGGATGTTGTTATTGACATGATGTTGACGCACTACGAGGTAAGAGATTAAGATGTGATTTTCCATTTTCTTTCATTCCTTTCATTCCTTTTATTTCTTTTGTTTCTACCTTTTCTACCTTTTCTACCTTTTCTTTTCTTTTTCTTTTCTTTTCTTTTCTCTCTTTTTTTTTTTTTTTTTTTTTTTTTTTCTCTTCTTTTACCACATATAGTTTATGAAAAACGACAATACTCTAACATAGGTCTGACATAGGCGAGCCTGAAAACTTTCACAGACAACGTCATCCACCTCGTCATCGAAAACTGCCTTGTTTCCAATCTCCCCGACATCTTCTCTACAAAGACCGTAACACAGATGGACGAAGACATGCTAAGACGGGTTGCTGAAGAGACTGGTAAAACGAGGGACGAACGAACCGACCTGGAGGATGAGATTTTGAGACTGAGACTGGGCCTGCAAGACTGCCAGCGCTCAAGGCCGAGAAACTTTTTAGGTACTATACATCCAACATTTCGGTTCCTGTTTAACGACCATCAACGAGTCCCTCTAACATCAAACGTATAGAACCGGCAGACACCTTTCCTGAGCTCACATCTCCAACCCGAGCTACCAAGAATCCGCCAGCAACGACAAATCCATGGGCAACAACAAATCCACCCCCAGCAGTAGCCAACAAGAAGATACGAGTAAAGCTACCAACTTTTGCACAATATGCACAGACTGAACAGCCCGAATCGCCATTTGCCCGAGCAGCCTCTACCAAGATTGACTTTACGACGGGCATGAAGCAAGACCCAAACAATCCGTTTGGCTCTTCGTCTAATACTCCCGCAAGGCCTCCAGTTGCTGCAAGCTTCAGATTCGGCAGCTCGTCGACCACGGCTGCAACGACTACGACTCCTGTGGCGGCGGTTGGCTCTGTTCTTGCATCAGAGACTGCTTCTAGCAGCAACTCAGCTCCTGGCACTGGTGGTTCTACTATTACTACAATTCCAGCTCCGAAGTCTGCATTTGGCTCTCCGGATCCCCCAAAGCCAGCTGTAAATCCTGCATCTAGTTCTACTACGGCATCTGTAGCTCCAGCTACAGCATTCGGTTCAGTACCTTTGACTCAGAATTCCGCCGACGTGCCGTCTTTCGGGTCTATTAGCCGTGACACGACATCTACTGCAGCTTTTGGCTCAGTCCCAGCATCTTCGCCGGCTCCTGCTCCTAAACCGTCTGTGTCCCTGTTTGGTACAACTTCAGCATCTTCACAGTCTCCTGCTCCCAAGCCGTTTGGGGGACTATTTGGTACAACTTCAGCGTCTTCACAGTCTCCTGCTCCCAAACCATCTGGGGGATTTGGCGGAACCACAGCGTCTTCACAGAATCCTGCTCCTAAACCATCTGTGTCCCTGTTTGGTACAACTTCAGCGTCTTCACAGTCTCCTGCTCCCAAACCATCTGGGGGATTTGGCGGAACCACAGCGTCTTCACAGAATCCTGCTCCTAAACCATCTGTGTCCCTGTTTGGTACAACTTCAGCGTCTTCACAGTCTCCTGCTCCCAAACCATCTGGGGGATTTGGCGGAACCACAGCGTCTTCACAGAATCCTGCTCCTAAACCGTCTGTGTCCCTGTTTGGTACAACTTCAGCATCTTCACAGTCTCCTGCTCCCAAACCATCTGGGGGGCTCTTTGGCGGAGCCACAACGTCTTCTCAGAATCCTGCTCCTAAACCGTCTGGGGGACTCTTTGGCGGAGCTACATCATCTTCTCAGAGTCCTGCTCCTACAGGATTTGTATTTGGTAAGGCTAAACCAGATTCACAGACTCCTGCCACCACACCATCTCTTTTTGGTGCAGCTACACCGTCTTCGCAGTCTCCTGCTCCCAAACCGTCTCTGTTTGGCACAACTACAACATCTGCGCAGAATACAGCTCCTAAACCATCCCTTTTTGGCACCAGCACATCAACGACAACAACGACGGCCACAGCAAAACCGACAGAAACGCCTTCAGCAACGACGTCAGAATCATCAACTTCTACGCCGTCCAAGACACCGTCGAATGATGGCTTGATTGGATCTCCCGCTGCACCTCCACCTCAGCCATCGCTATTTGGCACTCCAAAATCTTCATCTTCAACCGATAAAGCTTAGAAAGAACCGCCGTTGGCGTATGTATGGAGCACAGCGGCCAAATTTGAGCTGATGGAACAGCCCCTGATTCCAGAGCTGGTGAAGAGACTTGTCGCCAGTAGATGTAGTCTTCTTCTCTTTTGTTTCATCCTTCTTCTCTTTTGCTTTTATTTAGCATTCATTCATTAATCAATCATGTACGTAGCACAGTCGTTTGTCAACAATACCAAATGCATTTTGATTGCCATTCAGTGTCTTCAAGACGAGCACAAATATAGCATTTCGAGCGCGCTAAATAACATCATGTAAAACATCAAGAGTAGAAAATGCAATCCTTCACACCGACATTAAACTGTATCAGAAACATCTTCAACGGTGATGCTTCTGCTAACATCAGTCTTTTCGTCTGTATTTGCCCTTTCAACCTTGTCTCCAAATAGTTCGCCGATTTGTTCAAGAGAGAGCTGGTTTGTCTAGAGGAGAGAACAAGTCGTTAGCGTCAATGTTAGGATAAACAGAATAAAAGATAATATCGAATCCTACCTCGGGATAATAAAAGTATATGATGACTCCAATCACAGCAGAGAGGCAAAGGAAGACCAGATAGTACTTCCAGCCAATGGTTGCAAAAGCAGTCGGTGCAACTTGTAGGAAAATAATGGTTGCAACAAAGAGACCTGAAACAGACACGGCAAGGCCCTTTGCTCGTAGGGGCGTTGGGAAGATTTCGGATGCATAAATGTACGATGTAGCATCAGATGTTGACGAAAACCAGACCATGTGCCAGAAGAGAAAGAAGACAGCAGCTCCAGCAACGCCGCGAGACTTTGTGCGTTGGAATACACTGACGGCAATACATTCGCCGATAAGAGCCGTGACGACGCCAGCGAAGCCGATGACTAGGAGGCGAGTACGGCCGACACGATCAACAAGGACGGAGTTGATGGCGTTTCCAAAGGGACAGATGCTGACCCAGCCGCTTTGGATGAGGAGCTGGCTGACGGTTGTGAATCCGAGAGCTTTGTATAGCGTTGGGCCATAGTCTGGGGAGTACATGTTAGATTACTATTTGTCCTTCTTAGTTGCTTTGTTACTAGATGTTACTCACTATTAATCACCAATGTTCCGGTTGCCTGGCAGCCAAACATGACGAGAAACCCAAGGAAGCATCTCTTGCGCATCCCAGGCGAAGTAAAGAGATCGACAAAGCGATGCTTGGTCAGCTTCTCGTGCTGGATAAGACCCTTGAGCGTGTTGAACTCTTCCAGAATAGCCGACCTATCGTTGACCATGGAATCGTCAGACTCGGCCCGCACTGCTTCAAATGCCTTGAGAGCATCTTCGGGGCGATCCTGGTCGAGGAGCCATCGAGGCGACTCTGGAAGAAACGGGACGCCGATTGCGAGAATCAGGGGTGGGAGACACTGAATTGCGAGCGGGAGACGCCACTGAGCGCCAGACGCGTTGACAAAGTAGAATGCGAGGCCGACCCAGCTGGCGACGGAGTAGCCGATGCAGATCATGATTCCATGAATGCCGACGAGAAGACCGCGGATACGAGGGGGGGCAATTTCGGACTGGTAGAGAGGAATGAGGACAACGATGGAGCCTGTTGATGATGTGAGCACAATCCTTGTACAAGAAGAAACAAAGATCACGCACCTATTCCAAGACCAGTGACGAATCGAAAGACGAGATACATGGCGATATTCACACTGCCAGCCTGCAGAGCCCCTCCAATGAGTGCCACAATGGCCGTGATGAAGATGGCGCGCTTCCGACCAAGCACATCTGCGGATTTGATGCAAGAGAGGCAGCCAACAAGGCCGCCAGCCTGGAAGAGTCCATTGATGGCGCCGATAAGCTGCGTGGCGTTGGACCGAGTATCGAGATTGAAGTAGGCGATGAAGGAGGGTTGGCCGAGCGTGGTGGCGATGATGCTGGAGCAGTAGCCATAGGTCATGCTGCCGAGGGCAACGAAGCCCACGATCTGTGAATAAAGTCAGCAGCTTGTGCATGGTGTTTTGTTGCAATGCTATTTTGTATTGTGTGTGCATTGTGGAGGTTTTGACATGTGAAGATCTGAGATTTGGTGTGGCGGCTGAGACATTGCGATGGCAGTGGGTTGGATGTATGGGGGAACTTACCAGCATCCGGTACAAGGCAGGCGAAATCATTTTCGTAATTAATCCAACTGATGCGGTAAGATGAAGAAAGAAAACAAAAACAACCGGGAAACTTGAGTTTTCGAAACAACCTGTGCCAACTTGGGATGTCGTCGAGATTTTAAAAACAGACAAAAACACAAAACAATGGATCGTACAAACGGCCAAGTGAATGAAATTGGCTTCTCCAGGCTTGGCCAGCTGAAGCCACGACAGGGCTAGCCAAAGCCATCAAACGAGGGAGACGAAGCTAACAAGACGCCCAGCCATGTCCAGTCATGTTGCTCCAGAGAGAAGCCACTCCAGAGTCAGAATCAGAATTGGAATTCCAGCACAGTTCTAATTAAGAAGCCGAAACTGCTGCTTCGGCGTCTTGAAAACAGCCTGTGCAGCCTTACGTTTCTCTTCATTGTTTCCTTAGCCCCGGAGCTGAGCTCTCCATAATAACAACCCCTGTCACCCGCTATCCACGGCAATTCCTACCCCGCAAAGTCCAGTTGAGACCGGCGATTTTTAAATCTTTAGCGTCTCGAACAGGGGAGATGACACAAAGTGTGGCACCGGCTTCTACCGTACAGCCTAGTCTCGTTGTTTTATAGGTGCAGCCGACTGCCTGCTGCAAACCAATATTCCCCCCTCGTCCAGAACGAATTCTGTGTTTCCCACTAAAACACTTTGAGCGACATCAGCTTTTGGCCACCCCCAACAAGCAAAACGAGTTTGACTAAACATGGCCACGTATGAGTTTCCAGAATTCGACCAGTTGCCGCCGGTACCGGGCCAGCCTCAGGGCAGTCTGTGGGGGTTTTTCGATCGAGGCGCCGAAAAGGATGAGCTTGGCAGTGAGTTTCTCGTCACCAATTCTATCAGCACACTGTGGCTTTTGACAGCTATCTAGCTAACAAGCAATGTTGCTCTTTTCGAATTATAGCTATCAACCTTTTGAACGCCGAAACTGTCAAGAAGGCTGCGCTCGAGATTCGGACTGGGCGGCATGTTCAGCTCGATTGGCCCATGAACAATGTCGAATTTCCGGGCTTTGGTCGCATTCCCATTGAGCACAATGTCAAGGAAATGGAAAAGGAGGGCTTCCTTGGGCTGGATGACGAGATTAAGATTAACACCCAGACGAGTTCACAGTGGGATAGCCTGAAACACGCAAGTCTTTCTGGAATTATTGTATATGAGGAAATATGCGCTGACATTTTGATATAGTGGAGTATACAGAAAGAAGGTGTGTTTTATAATGGCTTGACCATTAAAGAGGCCTTGCAATCGCCTAGAAATGGCCTACATAGTGAGCACTACTTCCATCTCCGTCTCATACGTGGAGCTTACCAAGATAGATGTCTGCGAAAAGGGCGGTATAGTTGGCAGAGGCATTCTTGTTGATTGGGTATGCCAGCGAAATAATAACAAAATCACGCGTGCTAATCAGGCAAATAGCTAAGATGGTGGGAACACCGCAACCCAGGCAAAGAGGCACCGTCTGCCATATCAACCTACTCAATCCCAGCGTCCGAATTGGAACAAGTGTTAGAGTTTCAAGGCACCGAGTGTCGACAGGGAGACATTCTTATTGTTCGAACGGGCTTTGTCCGCTGGCACGAGTAATTATTTGCTGAAGAATATCACTCATTTCTATTCACAAACTAACCAGTTCAGTCTTGCAGATAAGACCACCAGAAGCAAGGGCACCAAACCCGAAACAAACGTCCTGTCCCTCATTGGCGTGGAAAGCAACATGGATACCGTTCGCTGGCTCTACTCGAAGCACTTTTCAGCTGTTGCCGGAGATACAATGGGATGGGAAGCCTGGCCGTATCCGAAAGAGTGCTGTCTTCACGAGTGGCTGCTTTGCCAGTGGGGGACTCCTATTGGCGAGATGTGGAATCTGGAGCAGCTGAGTGAGGTTTGTGCGGATCTCAACAAGTGGTCTTTTTTCCTGACGAGCGCTCCTATACATGTTATTGGCGCGGTTGGGTCTCCCCCAAACGTGATTGCGGTGTTCTAGACTTGTTTTTTCTTGTATTAAGATGTAGAGATGTCGTTTGCGTGGCGGCGACTTGGACATGTATAGAATTGGAATCACTTCCATATTTCTCACCATTACATAACCACACTACAAGGCATAAAGGCATGTACAACTATAATAGCTACAAATGTGGACATGGATCAATAGTCTGTTACATTAATATTTATGGAGCTGGTACAGCCTGCATCGCTGCGGGCGTTTGGTGTGCGGTTCACTAATACTAATGCAAGGGTGTCAACTTGACAGGCCGGGGTCAAAAGCTTGGCTATACTTCTAGAAGCAAGTCGGAGGAGTGTCCATTACTTGATTAGGCATCTTCACGAGTCTTTCTGAAAACGTTGCCGTATTGGGAGTGTTGGATAATAGATCCATGGACGAAGAAAAAGAGACGGCTATTTTTAATTATCACTACAGAAAGCACATATATACACGCTGGTATCTAAATAGCAAGTCATGGCAGTCATGAGCATAACAAATTAAACTCCTCAAACCTGGTAGGGTATGCTGTCAACGGTGTCGTAGTTGGGAACTTCCAACGAGTCAAAAAAGCTCACTTGGCCCGCATCTAAATTGGCAAAGAGATCATCAAGCACAAACAAATTTGGAAATAGCGCCGCATTCGTAGTGCTATATGGGGCGAATTCATTCGGATAGACGGGAGGCATTCCCGTCGGCATTTCTGAAGGCGGCTTCAAGAGCGGATCCATGGGATTTGCCGCCAAGTCAAGCTGTGTCTGCTCGTTGATGCCTTCCATGGTTCCCAGTGGGGGGTTTTGCGTGATGCGAGGAGTTTCTTGTCGTGGCTGTAGTTGCTGTGAATAGCCTGGGACAGGGCTCGCCGTTACTCGACTCAATTCTCCAGACTTGCTTCTGTTTGTGAGCATTCTTCGAAGTCTCTCGATGATATCGACGAATAATTTGAGAATCCAGCCGCTGACAGGCCATGATTCTTGGAGACAGTTTAATCCGAGCATGCATGTCCGCGCACGGTTCTCCGCGAGTTCTCTTCCAACATTTCCTGACGTGCATAGGGAGAATACGTGCATCGACAGAGAATTGAAGAGAGCAGGAATGCTATTGTTTTGCAGTCAGTTTCCGTGTCGATTAACAGGGAAATAGGGTAAACTCACGTATGTATTTGACTAAGGCGAACAAAGGAAGTAGATAAAACATCTTCCATGACTCTCGTTATCTCGTTGGCAGCAGCCACAGCTTTCGGCCGGTCTCCCCAGAAATTTGACACGACGTCGTTTCCAGTGCTTGTAGGTCGATAGAGAAGAATGACGCTATAACTATGGCGGAAAGAAAATGTCAGCACATCTCCGTGTAGCCCTAAGCTTGGTTGGACATACTTGTAAGCCATGAGGATCATTGCAGACCACAATCCCTGGCCGGTTTCAGGATTAATCCCCCTGTATTGTAATGCAGACGGTACTTGCAATCTGAAATTTTCAAGGTCTTTTTCCATTTGCCCCTTTTGCTCCAAATTTGTTGATTGGATTGCGGCGTATCTCATTTTTACAATCCTCCCGACTGCAGTTTACCATTAGCATAATAAACCAAGGGCTACCAAGTCCAATACTAACATATTATTGACAAACGTGCCATCTGACAGGCATACAGTGCCTCTTCGTCACCCAAATTGTCCTCATCCATGTCGCTGGGCTCAAGGGGCTCTACGTCGCAATCTCTGTGAGAAATATGCAGTGGTCGACCTGTTGAACCGCTTGCAATAGTATCTCTAATGCGTATACACCACCAAATGCGTCTCCAATGTCTTGATTTTTCGTCACTCATGTGTGATTTTGCCGTCCTGTTGACATGGTAAGCAGCTGTTTTGTCTTTATCATCCATTGGACTTACGATCTGTGCATCCCCAGACTCTGAGCAAGACTCACGGCAACGCCTAACCAATGCCACGAATCCTTCTCGTCGTTGGATCCTCCCCACCAGAAACTGATGAAAAACACAGCTGTAACGTTGTTGACTTTGTCAGGATCCAGCTCTGCATCGTAAAGAGCTTTTGCTTGGCGGTAAAAAACCGATCGAGCGTGTGCTCTACTTTCACATCCTGTCATGACGATGTCGGCCTCATCGCACATGATTGCAGCCACCAGTAGCATGCCGTTCAGAACAAGCAGCGACATCTGATTTCGGTGACATTTTTCGATGAAATTGGTCTGGTTGACCAACGGAAATGCTGGATGGAACCATCGAAAATACACATCGAGCATCCTTTCCAGGGCATCTTGACTCAACCGATAGTAGAGATTCCTCTCGCGTAAAAGAGCTATCTGAGCATTCACAATATTTTCGAGTCCCTGGTCTGACGGATCAAAGCCCTCGGCAATGGGAAAGTGAAGACGCTTCTGGTAGTTGCGTCGATCACTCAAAAACGGCGCGAGAACATCGTGAATGGCATACGTAAGACTAAACGAGTCTCCGGCGTAAAACGTGCTGATGGCATCGCTGATGGGCTGCTGCGTCGGTCGAACGCTCTGGTCGGCAATGTGCAGATAGAACAACGCGCTGGAGTCAGTTGGTGCGCGACGCTCAAAGGACCGCGATAGGCCGCGGAACAGCTGGCCGTCTACGGGTTCCACATTGGGTGCGAGAGGTTGTGATGGGCGATTCTCTGCCTTGAGTTTCTGAGATGTGACTGACGATGGATCCGGGGCGGGAGATTCATCTGATGAAGAAGCCGGGGTCTTTTGCTGCGATTGACGCTGAGGTGGGAGTTGTTGAATGTGTTCAGCTGGTTGCTGTCGTTGCTGTCTCTCAGCCGAAGATCTCTTTCGGCGAATGTAGCTGCAATCAATCAATTGATTAGTCTTCTTCTCTTTGTTCCTTGTTCTCGACTTGCAAAAGGCCGCACAGCCCACATCACGAGTTGCTGTTTGTTTGTTTGTTTGTTTGTTTGTTGTCTGCTAAACCATAGTGTGCAAGTGTGTCCACACCAACCCAGCAACCAACCGTCACTGCAACTTACCGTCCACGCTTCGAGTCGATTAACACGCATTCAGCCCGCGCAGTCCGGCATCCAGAACAAGCAACTCCAGGAGTCGCATCGCACTTGACCTTTTTGGAGTTGCACCGGCGGCATGCCACTCGAGTTCTGTCCTTCCCGCGTTGCCGGTTTCTCTGCTGGTCCTCCGGGCTCTCCATGATGTTTTGAGATTTGCTTACATGGCGGCTAAGATGCCGGGGCAACAGGGCGTGTCCAGTGTTTTATTGTCCCGGCTTTTGCTTTTTTTCTCTTCCTTCTTTCTGCTTCGGTCAGCGCCCTTCTAGGATGCCTACACAATTAACACAGCCTGTTGCTGGCTTCGCCTGGTCCCATCTCCCCGCTTTGTGGCAGACTCTCAGCCATCTTCTCTGCTAGACTTTATGCAGAATAGGCCGCATTTCAGTTTTTGCTCCCCGCAAACTAGCTGTTCACAGAAGCCATGGCTTGGCTGGATCCTTGCTTAGCCTCGGCTTCTTCGGGTGGACGATCGCCGATCGGTCCCTCCGCTAAAAGTTGGCCTCCGAACATCTCCACTTCAGATGTACATTTGCATCTCGGAGATCCCTGTTGTACCTAGTTCAGCTCAATCTAGGGCAAAGGGAAGCATTTGGGGGCCTCAGCATGTGGCACACTTTGCAGAATCCCGAGATTCCCAGGTTGCTACAGTAGGCTGGCGTCCACTTTGGCGATGCTACTCTCCGCGGAACTAGGTATACAAACTAACAGAAAGAAAGAAAGAACTTGATGGACACGTGCCAATCTCAGATTCAAGTTGCCACCAATGCTGGCCAAACAACAGGCGACAGTAACACAGCAGACAGCCAAGGCAGCTATTATTGGCCATAGCTCCTGTTGTGGCGTTTCACTCAGCGACAAAGTGCGCGGGAAAAGGAACTAAAATTGGCACAGCTTGAAGAAGCTTGAAGGAGGCTCGTCCCCTCTTCTAGAGGAAGTAATACGGCGTAGATCCCCTTTTTGAGTTCGATCAGCAAACTGGAGGTTGGTCAACTCTATCGAATATTTCCACGCAAGATCTAGGTTCAGATTCTATCACATCGACAGGTCCTATTTCGGCGCGCCATATAGATAAGCTTTTTCGACAGGCTTTGACAGCCAGCCATCCATACATCGTCAGCACTCAATTGTTACGTTACTTGTTGCTTCCGTGGCGTTGAAATGCTATGACAAATTCATGCTGCTCGTCTATTAGCAACCAACTGAGGACAAGAACATGTGGATAGACCTACTTGATCAATATAGTCTTTGGTTCAGTAAACGCCCGTAAAGCCTATAGCCATAATGAAGTCAGTGCATGTGATTTCGCGAAAAGAAGGGAATCAGTTTAAAACTCACGTATTCCCCAAACTCTCGTCCAATTCCAGACGCCTTCTTCCCTCCAAAGGGAGCTTGGACATTCATCTATCACGCCACTATTAGCTTTATACAAGACCACACGTAAAAACCGGCATAGGAACCAACAACGTACCATGCTCACACAGTTGACACCCACTACACCAGAGTCGATCCGAGCCGAGACCCTCAAGGCGCGAGTAATGTCTCGTGTGAAAACACCTGCCATCAGACCGTATTCCGTATCATTTGCTGCCTGAATAACTTCTGCTTCGGTATCGAAAGTCTTGATGACGGCGACAGGGCCAAAAACCTCGCTCTTGTAAATCTCTGCGTCGGGCTTTGGGTTCACAAACACCGTCGGCTCGATAAAGCTTCCTTCAGTGCCGATTTGGTTGCCTCCCACGACAAGTTCAGCTTCTTCTCTCGCGCGAGCAATCATGGCGCGGACCTTTTCAAAGGCTAGGGAATCTGCTAGAGGGCCGTATTTCGTGTCTGGGTCTTGAGGATCTCCGATGCCGGTACTTGCGGCTTTCATTCGTTCGACATACTGTGAAATGAACTTTTCCGATATCGACTTGTGAACGTAGAGTCGAGAAGCAGCAACGCAAACTTGGCCAGTCCGTGCCAAAATTCCATTAGTAGTCCTAGATAAAGCATTAGCCATGCCCCTTAAGCCAGCAAATGGCATCAGCTTACCACGTGACTGCATTGTCGATATCAGCATCTTCAAAAACCACCACAGGATTCTTGCCTCCTATTAAGCATTAGCACTGCCTCATTTGCGCCATATAAGCAAGCCTCGCCTGTACATACCGAGCTCCAGAGTCACGCGCTTCAAATTGCTCTGCGCTGCTGCAATCTGAATCTTCTTTCCCGTAGCAACAGAGCCCGTAAAGCTGATCTGATACCTGTCAGTCTTGACGATCCATATATACGTTCCAAATTTGGTGACCAAAGCTTACTTTTCGTATACGCATATGCTCAGCCAGCAACGCGCCAGTTCTGCCATCACCCGAGACAACCTGGAACACACCGGGGGGGAAACCAGCTTCCTCAAAGAGGGGGGCAATCGCGAGAGAACCTAGAGGGCCTTTTTCAGATGGCTTCACAAGGAGGACGTTGCCAGTTGCCAAGCATGGCGCGGCTTTGAGAAATATCGATGCCACCGGTGAATTATACGGGAGGATTGCCGCACATACTCTGTAAAGCTGTTATTATATTAATTATTCTTCAGATCCAAAGCTGATCACTTACCCTATAGGTTCCTGTCGCACCAGTTTGACGATTCCATCATCCGCAGGAAAATAATCACCTCGAAACTTATCAGTCCAGCCAGCTATACAGAGTTAGTCAGATCGCCTTTCCTACAGACTGGGAGAAAAGCTAACCATAGTACAAAAGACAATTTTTTATATAATTCTTTTCTCTCGTCGGGATCAGAGATACTGGATTGCCAGTCGTCAGGGAGTCGAGAAGCAAAACATCGTGCAGCCTCGTTTCCAGCAGATCAGCCAGCTTTCTCAGGCAATCTGATCTTTGCGCTGCACTAAAAGTAGCCCATGGACCGTTGAATGCTGCTTCGGCGTGTTTTACAGCGTTGTCGACATCCACGCGATCCGCAATGGGTATTTTTTCTGCCACCAGAGAGCCATCTTTTGGATTGAACAACGAGTAATCGTCCTTGGAGTTTGATTCTATGTATTCTCCATTGACATAGACTTTGTGGAAAGAAAAGGGCACCTGGCCAAGCAAAGTCTTCATGATGTCTTTGTTACAGATTGTATCAAGCGTGCGTTATCTTCGATCCAGCAACCAATTCACTTGATCAAGTCCTATCTATTCTATTTTATCCATTCTGAAACATTATTTTACCAAGGATGAACATGTTCCACTGCCTGAAGTTGTTCCAGAGTATCTGGAATTTTTGCGCCAAACACAAACGGCTCGGCTTCTTTCGGCGATTCAAGAAGCCGAATGTGCAGTCACAGTATAATACCTTTGCATGGGATTTGGTCAATTCTCTACACACATAACTCCGCCAGAAACTCGGCTTCTGGTTGAGGAGGCGCTCATTCCAGAACGCTTGGTTGAAGATCAGTTGATGTCGTCAAAGAGGCCAAAAGGAAAGGTCAGCATTCCCGCTCAAAATCACTACAACATTGTGTATATAGCGATCCTTGGCATCAAATAGATTCTCAGCAGCAAAGAGTCCTAATCAGAATTTCCCTGTTATTTTTTACAAGCCTATCATGTCGATGAAAGCAGTAGTTTTTCGTGGCCCCTTCGATGTTGGTGTTGAGACGCGACCCAAGCCAGAGATTCGGGACCCTACAGATGCCATAATCCGCGTCAAGCTTGCTGGAATATGTGGAAGGTAGCCTTGTTGCAGGCAGAGCTCCTTATAGTTTAGAACATTTGTTAACAGCACTTAGTGAATTACACATGTACCGTGGCATCCAGAAGTCCGCAGCTGGTCATATTATGGTAAAATTATATGCAGAAATCCACGAGTCAGAGAGTAGCTAATGCATCTCTGGTATTCAGGGTCATGAATTCATCGGGGTTATCGAACAAATAGGATCGGACGTACACAAGTTCGCCGTTGGTGACGAAGTTGTGTCCTTATTCTCCCCCGTCTGGTACGTTTGCTCATGTCTCCTCAATCTTATCAAGCATCATAACAAAGATATAGTCTAAAGTGTTGGTACTGCAAACAAGGCCTCACAAACAGATGCGTCGAAGGAGTTGCATTTGGCACTCAGAAGCTCGACGGTGGACAGGCCGAGTTTGTCAGAGTGCCTTTTGCAGATGGCACCCTCCACCTTGTTCCGGCAGATCTGGACGAGTCTCTACTTATCATGATGTGTGACATCTTTCCAACGGGGTACTATGGAGCGTCTCGTGCTGTTGAAGGTTTACTAAACCAGCATCAGTCACCGCTGACCAGCTTCCGTGATACACATACTACAAAGGTAAGCTTGAAAAGTCAAAATGGCCACACAAATGGCAGCACAAATGGCCTCACAAACGGTCAGACGAATAATTATACAAACGAAGATACACCTATTGATCCATTGGGATCATCGGTGGTTGTCTGTCTTGGCTGTGGTCCTGTTGGGATTTGTGCCATCACTACAGCTCTATCAAAAGGCATCAAGACTGTATTGGCGGTCGACAGCGTGGAAGACCGCCTGGCCGAAGCAGCTCAAATCGGCGCAATCCCTCTGAACCTCTCCAGACATGATATTCTCGAAGAAGTCATGTCTCGGACTCAGGGACGCGGAGCAGATGCTATTATCGAAGTAGTAGGCAATCCGGCCGCTCTCAAGTCTGCCTTTGAGATACTACGTCCGTGTGGGATATTATCTTCAGTCGGCTTTCATCAGGACGAGTTACCATTCACTGGCCTGGAATGCTATCTAAAAAACATAACGTGAGTTATATCTTCATCACTACAGCTGGCGGATGCTTATTTACAAACTACATAGGATGAACTTTGGCCGGGTTCCGGTGGGAACAGTCTTCGAGGACGCTCTCGAATGCCTAAAAGAGAATCAAGGGGCATTGAGGAATTATGTCACGCATGAACTATCACTAGATGAAGCAGCTACTGGCTTCGATTTATTTGAGAAGAGGGTGGCCAGAAAGGTGGTGCTTCGAGTGAAAGAAACTACTGCATAGGGACGGCCTGAATAGATAGTATTGGTATAATTACGATAATTCCGTTGTGTAGCATATTCTCGCAACTATTTCCCAACAGAATCTAGAACCGAAATCCTATCAGTAAAACTGTCCGAAGGTCCGAATATAGGCCCGCGTGACACTGCATTTCCGCAGCCCGGCATATTTCGGTCCATCTTACGCGGGTCTTCCAAAGGATTCGCATCATTATGAGTCCCCTTGTGTTCTTGGTGATTATTGATCATCCCCGCAAGGTTCTTTATTCCAATAAACGGCCTGTTAGCATCCGAGTCAGGAAATCTACTAATCTGTGCCTGTTGAAGCAGACTAATTCGGCTCCGAATTCCGATCGCAGCTAAGAATAGTTGTATCCATAATTGTAGACTATTGTTCAAGAAGCCGAGCTGCATAATGCCGAAACTCATGAAGCCGACGCTGACTCATCCTCGGGTGGACTGCTGGTTGTTACCCTGTACTGCCGACAAGATGGAGAAGAGGCTATCGGATTGGATACGCTTTTGGGTTGCTTTAACATGAGCTGAAATGCAGAGTCACTGTAGCATTGGAATTACAAAAGGTGGTAGCATGGACAACTGAATTGGAAGTCTTACAGGAGCAACGTTGAGGCTCATTTGGACTTTTGGACCGCAAACAATGGTTGAGAAACCCCATATTCGTATTGGCAATGTCTCAGGCGCAACCGGCGACCACCCACACGCCATGGCGCGCATGGTTCGCTCAGGCAATGTTGATGTAATTACCGGTGATTGGCTGTCCGAGATGAACATTGCCTGGAATGCCATCACAAAGCAAGAAGTAGATGAGAACCTCGGATACGAAGATGGCTTCTACCAGCAGCTGGAAGAATGCATCGACGACATTGTTGCGAGAGATATTCGCGTTGTGACCAATGCTGGTGCCCTAAATGTCATGAGCTTATACAACAAAGTAAAGCGTCTCTGCGAGGAACGCGGACACCAAAACTGTGTCATTGCAGCCGTTCTAGGAGATGACATTACAGATCTGCTGGTGGATAAAACTTCGGGCAAAAAGAACACAGGGTTTAAACACTTAGACCATCCAGAAATGTCACTTGATGACTGGGAATTCACACCCTGCACTGGAAATGCCTACATTGGCAGCTGGGGCATAACAGCTGCTCTTCGAGCTGGTGCTAATATTGTCCTCTGTGGAAGATGCACCGATGCTTCGCCGGTTATGGGAGCCGCTTCCTGGTACTATGGGTGGAAAGAAGACAGCTTTGACGAGCTGGCAGGATCGCTGCTAGCAGCTCACTTGATTGAGTGCGGTCCGTATGTTGTTGGCGCCAATTTCTCGGGCTTCAAAGATTTTCTCTCGGATCTCGTCGACCTTGCCTTTCCGGTTGCTGAGATTGATCCCAAGGGGGGCAGTGTTATTACACGGACAGTGGAAGGGGGAGGCCATGTAACAGAGGGAACAGTAACTGCGCAATTGCTCTATGAGCTTCAAGGTCATCTTTATCTGAACCCAGACGTCGTTGCGGATCTGTCTACAGTTTCGGTCAAGCAACAGGGAACAGACCGGGTGAGAGTGTCAGGGGTCAAGGGTCTGCCTCCTCCAGCTACCACAAAGGCCATGATTGCGGGCAAGGGAGGCTATCAAGCAGAGACAACGTTTTACATTAATGGCCTTGACGTTGTGGAGAAGGCTGCAATGATGAAGAACCAGCTGTCTCATATTTTCCAAGACAGTCGGTTCAGTAAACTCAGCATCGAGCTGTATGGGACGCAAGCCGAGAATCCATCATCCCAACAAGCCGGTACTGTGTCATTGAGAGTCTTTGCACAAGCGCGAAAGAAGGAGGATATTGATGAACTAAAGTTCAAAATCCCCTTGTATGCCTTGCGGATGCAGAGCTATCCCGGCTATCACATGAATCTTGACTTTCGAACCATGGCACCGCGGCCATTTATGGAAATGTTTCCAGCACTGATGCCAGTCTCGTTGATAGATCACCGCGTCCAGATAAGCACAGGTGCTATCATAAAGGTTGACCAGCCCAAGATTACAGCGACGTATCCCGTCGTACGGCCATCAGCAGATACGGCAGAGCCTGTGGATCTTTTATCGTTTGGTCCAACAGAGTTTGCACCTCTCGGCAGCATCGTCCATGCAAGGTCAGGAGATAAAGGCGATAACTCCAATGTGGGATTTTTTGTTCGCGATGCTTCGGAATACCCTTGGCTGAGGACACTCTTGAGCGTCGACAAGCTCAAGCAGCTGCTGGGTGATGACTGGCATAGCGGTAACCCGAAGAGAAGGGTAGAACGAATAGAATTTCCTACCATTAATGCCGTACACTTGTAAGTACCACAAGATAACAAATGTAGAAGAGGATACCTTCTAACAGTTACGATAACAGTCGGATACTTGATAACCTTAACGGAGGCATAGCGTCGTCGGATAGAATTGATGGGCTGGGTAAGGGTGTTGCAGAGTATTTGCGTAGCAAGTATGTGGACATACCGAATATATTCTTAGAAAGAGGACGCATATAAAGGCGAAACTTGAATCATGTATTATCACAGTCTGTAACTGGAGAATAAATAATTTTGAATATTATCTTATCAAGAAATGGCTAAGAGCTACGGGGGAAGCCCCGGTATCTCTACCGGAGAATATATAGGCTAGAATCGGAGAAGCAGCGTTTTAAGCTGTGAGACGTGATTAAGAAAGTGTTTACTGATGCAGGATGCCTAAGAATTTCCTCAGCAGAAAAGGGCTATTGCCGCTAGTAGAAATAGAAGTATATTTTCTCGAGGACATACTTTCCGATCATCTATGAGCAGATACGTTTCTAGGACTTATTCATGTATGTGCATCATTGCAGTAATGAGCATGTCTCTGCAGCAGCTTCACAATGGCCTCGTGTCTCCTTATAACAATGCTTAAGGCTTTGCAAATGATGAAATCAACCTTGGATTTGCTAAGAATTTGATTATAGCCCTCATTTATCGTTCTAGGAAGTGTCATGGCAATTGACATGGCCGGCCTTTTGCGTTTTTCTAAAATCTTCTCTCTTTGGGTGGTCGAATATAAGATATATCCAGATATAGGTATAATCTTTGTAGTTTTCTGAAAATTCTTTCCCAATTCGTTGTTAATTTAAAGTGATAAAAGCTCATCTCTTGCTAAGACACTAATCTGATGCATAATAACAAGATTAACCTCTCGACTAATAGCGTCTGATTCTTCCTCGCCTAGTATTTGAATATATAGAAAAGTGTTCAACAGACTACGGAAGTTTAACACAATCTGCTCATATGGGCGACAGGTTAAATATTTTAGCCTGCTATAGCCCATTTGGTTATTACTGAATTGTGTCTTGACATACCGCGCCAAGTCTTCAAAGCCGGACTCGGCACATCCATCCAAGGCACCGAGGACTATAATAATAGATTCTGCATTATTAGATGAATGTGTTATTCCATCCATGCTATAGCACTTATGAATTTACAGACTTTAATTTAATCCACAGTGGCAGTTTTGTCATTGAATGATATACCTTCATAGGCATCATCTGACCGCTCAGACCCCACTGCTGATTTTCTGTCTTGTAATTACTTCCGTCAAGCTCAATATCAAAGTTCCACAGTATTTTGGATGCAATAAGCCTCATCTCAAGATTTGCTAGGTTCTTTCCAATGCAGACCCTGGGTCCTGTTCCGAATGGTAGCGAAGCATTCAGGTGGTCATCTTGAAACTCGGCGTCCTCTCCTAGCCATCGTTCTGGCCGGAAAGTATCAGGCTCAATGAAGTTGACATTTGAATGTGTCGACACCCATGGAGGTACGGCCACTGTGGTTCCTGCAGGAACATAATACCCGGAAATAGTGGCGCCTCCTAGAGGGACTACACGCTGTTGACTTGCAGGAGACGGTGGGAAAAGACGCAGAGCTTCGTTCAACGTCGCCTCAAGGTACCTCAACTTTCTAACCTCGTCCCATCTGATATCGTCGTTGACTGTAAAAGCGTCTCTAATCTCCGCTGTAAGTCGCTTGTATACATTAGGGTGAGTACAAATAAAGTATGTCCAGCCGACTAGAGCCGTAGCCGTTGTATCAGTTCCAGCACTGATAAACAACGCCATATTCAACTGGATTTCAGTTTTGGATAACAAGCTTTTGGACTCGTTGTTTAGAATGTGGTACATGAAGTCTGCATGCTCTCTGTCGGGGTCTTCTTGTAGGCGACTGGCTACTTTCTCGCGTGAATTGTTCAAATGGATCAATCTCCATGATGCAGCCTTTGTAGGGACCAGAAGCCATGTCATGAGGCGCTCAAGCCACGTGTCAACCCCGGATATTCGGCGTATGCCCTGCGTCCACGTAGCCGCTACGAAAACGTTGATGACAGAGGTTGACCACTCCGTAGCTGAAGCCTGATCCAAGCACCCAAATGGTTCTGCGAAGCACAAGTCGCCCATCATATCAAATGCAAGGTATGTGTCTGCGTCCGTTGTCAGAGGGTAGGTAAAACGCAGAGTATCGTGGACGCGCGGATTCATACATACACCAGTCTGAGACATTCACTGCTTGGTTCTCAGATGCCCCTTTGTCCAGCACGGCCAGGAGTTTTTGAACATGGGTTTGAATTATGCCTTCCAGTTTGGCCAATGCGCTGTTGGAGAACAGGTATCCCAAAGCCCTGCGTTGGCGGGCATGGTCCTTGTTCAGTGCTAGGCTTACACCAGTTTCTCCGTTGACGCTTCCCACGGCTCCAAGAAATATAGGGCTCTTCTCCATGGGAAGGCCGCCCCTCTTCATCATCTTGAGTTAGCGAGGGACAGCAATGTTGAGTGTGAAGCACTTACGCGAAACCCATAGATTTCTTCTCGAGCATCTGTGCCAATGAAACTCAACTCGTTGGGAGACACTCGCACAACCAAGCCATATTTTTCATGCAGAGACTTGTAGTAAAGGTGCTGGTCTCCCTTAACAAGAGCTGTCGCAGCAGGCAGTTCTGACAGGCTGTTGATCCAAGGACCAGGCACTGAACGTAGAGGGTGAAAAATCCGATTTTGAAGAATCCGAATAACGAGGCCAATGATGAGCTGAAGAGAATAAGCAACCGTTGCGGCATAAATGAAAATTACTTACGAGGACAGAAAATGTAGAGGCAATCGAGGCCACAGAGAGCATTTGAGTTGGCATGTTTTGAAATAAGCTGGTCCTAATTTATGTCTCAATGCTGTTTTCAATGGGTTGCGGATCTTGGCTTGGAACCACGTTTTTAAAAGGTTGCAGATATTGAAAACGTGGACGGTAATGCCATCCATCACATAGCCAGATCGATAACGTATGCAAGGTTGCCTTGGAGCCAACAAGTGTGTGTAGTGAGCCCTCGATCACTCAACCAAGTAAATACTTGGAGCAAGAGGATGTGGTTGGATGATCCCGTTGTGAGGTGGTTACTCTCTCATTTCTGTGTGGACACACCAGTCCCCGCAGCGGGGATCGATCTGCGACAACCCCTGAGCGATTGAGTGGTTTGTCTGTTGCTCCATGTTGAGCAGGACGCATAGTATAGCCGCATTTCATGCTCAAAATAGCTCTCCTTGTGGAGTCTGGGTTACTGCCCATTCTGGCTTCACCCATGCAAAGTTTCAAAGCGCGGCGATTTGTTGGTGGGCATGATTGAACGAGTAATGTGGCCCAGCATCGGACTTTGTCACAGCTCAGTTTGCTGCCCCTATGGGTCTTATAATATGGCGCATATGCTCGCTCGTAATGTTCCCGAGAGTTTGTTTCAAAACCTCAGATTTGTTTCCGGCAGCTTAGCCCTGGGATACATACTCATACTGAGATTATCACTAAAATGGGGGACACCGAGGAGCTGGCAACGGAATACACTCGGGTAAGCAACACCCAATATGGCGCCGGACTATTTCTTCTCGAAAGGCTCAATCTTGTCCCGGGCATGAGAGTTCTTGACGTCGGGTGCGGACCTGGAAATCTCACAGCTCACATAGCAGAGCTCGTCGGAGAGGGAGGCAGCGTCGTGGGCATTGATCCCAGCACGGAACGCATTACGATTGCACGGAAAATTCAGAAGCCAAACCTTTCGTTTTGGGTGGGCCAAGCCGAAAATCTATCGCAGTTTTCCACGGAGAGCTTTGACGCAATCTACGTGAACTCGACCCTGCATTGGGTGCAGGACCAACCAGCGGCATTGAAGGAGTTCGCCCGCTTACTCAAGTCTGGAGGGCGACTTGGTATTTCAGGCGGGTCAGGCGATACTTTCACCGCACAGGAGAGGATCAAAGCCGATGTGCTGTCCAGAGAGCCATACCGAGGGTATCCAGAAGAGAGCCCTCCCAAGTTTCTCAAGCAGCGCGAGCTCGAAACTCTTCTGGACGATGCTGGGTTACGAGAAAGAAGTATTGTCGTCAATAAAATCACAAAGTCGGCCAAGGATGCTGACGCAATGATTGACTGGTTGGATGCAAGCTCATCCGGAAAGACATATGGCGGCATTCCGCTGGAGCTCCGGCCACGCGCAAGGGAGGAAATGAAGACGGAATGGAACAAGCTTGTTGTGGAGGATGGAATTCACATGGATATAGATCTTTTAGTGACTGTGGCCGTTAAAGCATAATCCCTGTGGTGGGTATTGCTGCCTTCTACTACAGACAGTTTTTATATATGGCGGGCATCCAGCGCATCATTTCCGTGACATAGTATGGGCGAACCCTGATGATTGCTAGGGGTGTGATATTTAACAGCATAGTTGCTCGTAAGTGATATCCGCATTACTCGATACTTTTATGCAAATTGTTGTACGTGAGACCCATTTACTCTGGAGTCGAGCTATCTGTTAGCATTGATGGTGCCAATGAGGCGTTTAGAAGCCTTACCGCAGCACTTATTCCTCTAGGCCATCTGAACTTGCATAGGACGTTAGGTTGGGGATGGGGAAACTCCCTGCTCTTGCGCCGCTTCTCTGGATTTTGGCTGTGTACAGCGCAAAGACTTGGAGAACAGGGTTTTACGCATTTAAAGGTTTTACAATGTAACTTGGGAACTTGCTTCACAATGGCAAAGGCAAAGCCCTGATAAATTTATGTCTATGTGATATAATGTGTCATCTACCTGCCCAAGGAATGGGTCGAAACAATCAATCCGTAGTCGAAAAGGTTGCTGCTGAATTTGGCCATGGAGTCCTTCCTGACGACCTGTTAACATTCTGCGCTGTAGCCTTATAGTGAATCGAATTCTCCTTGACTCGAAGATTACAACCGACTGACAATCGCATGGTCTGGTTGGGCCATGAATCTTTCAACGAGCTCACTCCGCGCGACGTCTTCTAGCTGAAGCTTTCGAAGGCTTCTCCCGCATTGGAAATAATCGACACCAGTAGCCATCCGGGCGAGGACGATAACGGCTTTGATGGGCGATGCATCTATTCCGAGCTTCTCAGCCAGGCCGTGCCAGCAAACAAGCAGGTCAGGAACATCCTCCGAGATGTTTCGGTTTTGGAGATTGGATGGAGCTTTCAGTCCGTTGTGAGGCCCTGAATTCCTTGCTAAATCCACCAGATCCGAAAAGGTGTGATGGTAGCACTGATTGGACACTGTCAACGCACTCCTCATGCTGTAGCCGAATGCTTTGCCTATTTGTATCCGGACGTCATCGATGGCAGTCATGGCCTTGGCAACGGAGCTTGTCAGGCCATCACGATATAGCAGAAAGTCGCCATTGGTGCTTTCGATGCGGGCTGCGTTCATCAGCATCATTAGGGGATGGAACACGCCGTTCACATTCAACAGGCAAACTTCAATGACACTGCTGCACCAGTGGAGTTTCACTGGCACAATCTCTTGTACCGCATCGCACATGGCCTGACTCGGAGGATTTGTAAGTGCTGCGATGAATATGAGGCTCTTCTTGCCCAGAACCACCACTACGTCCCTTTCCATTCGGCAGGAATATGGAGACAGGTTGGTCTCTAGGACGCATCCGATCTCGATATCAGCAATGAGCGAGAATAGGTTGCCTGGGATGGCGATAATGGTGTGTTGTTTCAGAGAAAACCTTCTCAGCTGCTGAAGCACAGTCTCGTGCCCGGTAGAGGGAATCGTAAGGATGATGGTCATGGAGAATTTAATCATCTCAGCCATGTCCGAGGTGATGGATACGGGCACAGAACTCTTAATCTTTCCCCGAACTGTCAGTTGACCTTTGCCCATGACCTCGTTGGCATATCGAAAATGATCTGGGTGTGAATAGACCAGAACGTCTATCCCACGGTTTTGCATATCAGCCGCGAGGGCGAAACCAGACGGACCGGCGCCGATGATGGACACTTTGCGTTGCATTACAGCGGCGTCGAATTCGTGTCAAGTGAGTGACGTCGATCCGGTGAGAGGGATGGAGATCAGATACAATATAATGTCGTTAGAAGGGCACTTTGAACGGAAGGGAAACAGCAACTGTGAACGAATCAACATGTTTGAAACACCACGATTTAATATCATCACTTCGCACTGCTTTAATCGTACAGGATCGACATAGGTTTTGGGCAATCCAAGAGTGTGACTACTCAGCTGCGCAAATTTTTAATTTTTTTTTTAAATTTTTTTTCTCCTTTTTTTTTTTTTTAATAACCCCTATTTACTGCTGCAGTTTGCGATTCAAATCTCTCATGCAAAGGTGCGCAAGATTTCACAATGTCACAGCGTATGCTCCATAATCCTGGGCTACTTCCACCCTGCAAGCGGGCGGTCGATCTACGAAAACTGCACCCAGAGCGGGGAGGCAATACTGGGCTAAGCAAGTTTGCGCGCATATAACAAGTCTCGAGCGTAGACTCTTTTCTAGGTAAGGGCTCTTTGCTATGCAGGTGCCGGTCCTATCTGTGGCCACGGTGTATCCCCCCCTATGTTGTAGTCACTTGTTGGGTGTGTTGCTTGGGTCTCCGCCAACGACATGCCTTTGTCCGAGTTGCTCTTACGATAGTCGTGTCCGCTCTCTCTCGAGGATCAACAGGCCTGTTTGCTTTATTCCGACACCATGTTGGTTTCCCCGCTCTCTCGGCACTGATGCTTGTGCACTTGCTCCTCCAAATTACTCCTGCAACATCCGCAGCACTATCAGATCCATTGCCATGTCTAAACGGATTTATATTGCGGCGGCCCTAGCACATTGCATTCCTGAGACGTCGAAACCAACCATGCCTGAGCGAATAGCTGATGCGGCCATGTGATGTATTACTTCATCGCCCCTCAAGTCCAATAAGTGAGCCTGTTGCTTTCGTATGGAAATCGCTTATTGGCGCTTGCTCCAAGTCTTGCTTCTCCAGAACCACTGCCTACAATATGATTACCAAGACGAGATTTGCTCGCCAAAGAGACATGGACTTTTGCCTGGATATTTTTGGACAGCAGCCGAGACTCAACATCCACACTCAGATATGTCTCTGCTTCGCAATGCCCAATGATGTTGCGCAATCCACCATCATGAGCACGCTGACATCTGGCCTCCAGCGGCTGACGGCCAGCTTTCCATGGGTAGCGGGCCAGGTCGTCGTTGAGGGCTTGAGCGCTGGAAGCTCTGGAGTCTTCAAGATCAAAGAACTGCAGGACATTCCCTACTTGGCGGCCAAGGACCTCAGAACAGACACCTCGGTTCCAACAATGAAGAGGCTGAGAGAAGCCAATTTCCCAATGAGAATGTTGAACGAATCTGTGATTGCGCCTCGCAACACCTTTCACGCGGCTGATGCTATCAAGAGACAAGAAGATTCCGGTTCGCCCGTCTTTCTTGTACAGGCAAATTTCATCGTCGGCGGCTTGGTTCTCACGTTCCTCGGCCAGCACCAAACCATGGACATTATGGGGCAAGGCCAGATTATGCATCTCCTCTCCAAGGCCTGCCATGACGAAGCTTTTACGAGCGACGAGCTATTCAATGGTAATCTTGAACGCCAAACCGTCGTTCCTCTTCTCGATAATTACGAGTGTGGCCCCGAGCTTGGTCGTCATCTGGCCACCACTACTGAGACTGGTACATTTCGCCGTGGTGGTCTTGACAGGGACGAAGCAGAGCCTACTCGGAGTGTCTGGGCGGGTTTTACTTTTCATCCCACATCATTGGCAAGCCTGAAGTCAACTGCCGTCGAGACTCTGCCGAGTGGTTTCAGCTACGTATCTACTGATGACGCGCTGAGCGCTTTCATCTGGCAGAGCATCATGCGTGCCCGCGCAGATCGCTTGCCGCCCGACGTAGACACGACGTTTGCGAGAGCCGTTGATGTGCGCTCCTACGTCGGTGTGCCGGCGACTTACACAGGCATCGTGCAGAACATGACTTACACGACGTATACGCTACAAGAGCTCGTCGCGTTGCCGCTGGGCGAGATAGCATCAAGGCTGCGAGCTGCCCTGGAGCCCGATACCACGATCCTCCCCTTCCACACGCGTGCCTTGGCCACGTATTTGCACAGCCAAGCCGACAAGTCACATGTCTCGCCTGCCTCGTCGTTGGACTTTTCAGTCGACGTGGTAGTGAGTTCATGGGCCAAGACAGATAGCTACGCATTGGAATTCAATCTAGGACTCGGCAAGCCGGAAGCAATTCGCCGGCCGTGGTTCACGCCGCTGCAGAGTTTTGTGTATTTTATGCCTCGAAAGGGCGACGGCGAGATTGCCCTTGCGGTGTGTCTCGGGGAAGAAGACATGGAGAGGCTGAAGGCGGACAAGCTGTTTCAAGCGTATGCCAGGCACGACGGATGAAAATGTAGTTTGAAATAAGAGCAAGTCAAAAGAATATTGGGCATATTTCCTCAATTTGATGCGGCGCTTGGCCAAACTCTAATCTATACGCATTCAGAACCAGTGATTGATGAAGCTCAGATGAATTATTCACAACAAGATGAATGGAAGTGACGGCTCGCCGTATCTACAAACCAAAGCCTAAGTGATTTATGCAAAAGGCAGCTGAACAGTGGTTCAATGATCCCCAGAGGCACCTGTCAAATGACTGCAGAGCACGCTGCCCATGAAAACACCGCCAAGTATTGACAGAAAGTATCCCACATTCATCGTCATAACTGCCACCATACTAAGACAAAGTCAGCACCCGAGTTTTGGAAGATTCATCTCACGAGGATATTTCCAGACTGACAGCAAATAGCTCACTCCCGCAATCACTGTATCAAGCGCGCCCGACATGATGGCCTCACTGGCTCTCCAAGGTCGGGGCGTCGTCTTGATTTCAGTCATGTCCGGCTGGAGCAGGCCGCCACTACGCCTCTGCTTGGCCACGGCCACCACCTTGTACAGACTGAATCGCAGTGCCAGCAAGATACGAAAGGCCACAGCGAAAGCTACAAGAAATATGCATGCCCCAGCGTACTGCCCGGCCGTGTTGGGTGCGAAAGCCGATGACCAAAGAGCCGTGTTTGTGGAGGTAAAGAAGACCATGGTCATGGACTCCATGTTCATTGTCATGTTGGATGATTCCATGGACATTGGACCGGCCGTCGAAGAAGGCATGGCCATGCTGGAAGTGGCACCCATCATTGCCATGTCCATTGACGCCGATGCCGAATCCATGATGGCAATCGTTGTGTGTATCCGTGCCAGGTTTGGGGTTGGCGGCGGAGAGAGGAGGGTTATCAAGAGCCCGGGACGAATAGAGAGGAGCGAGCGGTTCCGTCCATGTTGCACCGGCCGCGCAGCTGGATAGGAAGCTGAGCACCCCGGCCGCCGGGAACACAAATCACATGATGAAACGACGACGACGACGACGACGACGATACCATTCCCAGTTTGCACAGGAAGAGAGACAAGCTGTGTGTGTGTCTTTGTACAAGTCGGCGATGGCTCAGACTGCTCTGAGTCGCACCAGCTCTTTGGGGTTGGTCATGAGTCGCGTAGTTGTCACTCGATGCTCGCGTAAACACGCAGCCGAGGAACTTATATGCGCAAACTTGCTCAAGAGTGCCAGTGGTTGCGCTACAGTTCTGTTGGTGTGGCTCTCAGGCCCCCGCGGGAAGACGTTGGTGATGCGAGCCAAGTGCTATTAAGTTGACCTGACCCCTAGCTCCATTTAAAAATAAAAAAATCCCTGGCCAATCAGAGGCTGTCGAAAAACAACATTGGAAAAAAGTGGATGTTTGGACGGCTCAGGTACAGTGGCGCCACTGGGGTCAGCTTGAGGTGCAGTGCAGTGCGGGATCCACGCCGCGCGTTTACCGGCGCCAGCGCCAGTGCCAGCCCCACGGCGTTCGGAGAATAGAGCCGAGCACGGGCAATATCAACCACCTACAGCATCTACCCACTACTATACAGCATCTACCTACAGTACTATAATGTACCTACAGCATCTACCTACAGTACTATACCTACAGTACTATGCCTACAGTGCTATACCTACCCACAGTACGGGCATACATATGGTGCCGACAGGCGCAGCCTCTGCCCTTGAACGGGGGTTCTGGAGCTGCACCGCAATAGCCAGCTGCTTGCCCGAGCCGAGCTGGTCCATCTCATCCCTCCTCGCACCGCCATCCATCGCACGCTCTCTGCTGTTGCAAAACACACCTCAAAGGCTTGTTGATCCGCCGTGCCGTTCAACGCCCTCACCATGTCGGCCGCCTGGCTCACTCCGCCCGTCACGCTGACGGGGAGTCGCGACTTTACCTGCGACAGCTTTGGCTTCACAGACCAGCAGTGCGAATACTACCAGCAGCGTTGGCATTTCTGGTGAGAAGAATCAAGAATCAAGCTCCCGCAAGACACGCTGCAGTTTTGCTGACTGAATGCTCCACAAGGTTCGTCGCTGACCATGTCTTTGCGCTGTCGACCGTTGCCTTTCTCATGAGCGCCCTGGGCATCTTCGTCATTGGCAATCTTGTCTCGCAAGCGCTGGGACATCGAATATGGCGCGGCTCTCCTCCATGGCAGAAAGTGACCGCGTTGGCAAGATACTTGTCTTACCGCGGTTTCCACGTCCGCTCGCTGCGATGGAACTCGGCCCCCTTGGGGCTTCTGCTCCTGGCGGCTGCAGGGACTGTCTTCTTCTTCTGTAAGTCGACAACAAGCCTACTTGGATGAGGCAGACGTCGAGACTGACAAGCTGGCTTGGCAGGCATGGATCTGATTCCCCAACCATACTACTGGCCAAGTTTGGATTTTGGCGGCTCTCCGCCGTTGGCAACAAGATCGGGATGGATGGCCCTGGCATGCATGCCTTTTATCTTGTACGTGACCCAGACGACCTCTAACAGGCATTCGTTCCTCCGAGTACTGATTGTTCCGCAGCGCAACGGCGAGCAAGACGAACTGGATCACGCTCTTCACGGGCATCTCGCACGAGAAGCTTCAAGTCTTCCACCGATGGATATCCTATGCGTTTTTCATCCTTGCCCTTATGCATACATTTCCCTTCATTGTCTATCACATCCGATTTGGCGACATGGTAATGCAGTTTGAGATGGGTCTTGTCTTTTACTGGACAGGCATCGTGGCCCTCATCTTCCAGGCCTGGCTTACCTTTGCATCCCACAGTGTGATTCGGTACGTAGCGGCGCACAACGTAATTCCCACAAGGCTGCACATCTGACGCACTACGCAGAAACTTGGGCTATGAATTCTTCAAAGCCACCCATTTCCTTGCTGCTGCCGTATTTGTCTTGGTTTTCTTCTGGCATTGCGATTACACCCTGACTTCCTGGTAAGAAGAACAAGCAAATACCCCTTTACTTTCCAGACGCTGATGCTCCAAAAGGCACTACTTTATTGCTACAGCCGCCGTGTACGTCCCTTGCTATGTGTATCCATGGCTACGGACCTGCTTCGAGTACGGTATGCGGGGAGAGGCCCAAGTCACTGTTGAGGACGGCGGCTTCACACAGATCTCAATCCCTGCCAATTTCACATGGATACCGGGACAGCATTGCTTCCTCCGGTTCACCGGCTTTGGATTCTTCCAGGCTCTCTCGGCCCATCCGTTTACCATATGCTCATTGCCATCCACACGAATGGATGAAAAGCGCAAACTCATCTTTTACATTCGTCACCAGAGAGGCTTTACGGCACGATTGCACCGGTTTGCACTTGAACACCCCGTTGCCTCCATGCCTGTACTTGTTGATGGCCCGTATGGGGGGATTAATCTACAAGCATACGCTCATAGTGACCATCTTCTTGTTATCGCTGGAGGATCAGGTGCGGGCTGGACTTTGCCCTTTATTGAGCAATTTATCCTGTGCCAATCAAAGGTCCTGGATGAAGAGCATGGCCAAATGGCAGATTGCGACAGCATGGCGAGAGAAATGGAAATTAATGAGCGTGTCACTTGCAGGCCATTGACTCTACGCGTCATAGTGGCAACTCGAGATGCCAGCAGTCGCATGTGGTACATACAAACCGTCGACGAGCTACTGTCCCGATACTCATCGAGAGAGTCGTTTTCCAATATTCATATCCAGTTACACCTGACTGGCCAGGCTGCACAAGAGTTGGACCTGACTGATAAAGCCTCCGGCTCTCCAGCAGTGTTGACTGAGCCCACCTGCTCGCAAGAGAATATCATTGCCCCAGAAGGCAGAGAACACACCACGGCGTCGACGCCCTTGGTCGAGCAACTCGGTGGTCGGCCTCAGCTTCCGCTGGTTATTGAGAATGAGGCAACGAGAGTAGCGAGTGAGGGGGAATCACTTGCTGTTTTTGTTTGCGGACCTGTTACTATGCAAAATGATGCTAGAAATGCTGTTGCTGAAGCAAATCTAAATGTTCTGAAAGGCTCCAAGACTGGAGGAGTTTATTTACATACTGAGCATTTCTCTTGGGCATAAAGTATATTAGAAATTATTTATTTTCAACTCTTTGTCTGTTATATATATATATTAAAAGGTTTATTATAGTAAGGGTTCTTAAAAGTTGGTCTTGATTATGAATTATATCAACAACTGTCAGGGGACAAAGAAGCCCAGGTGCAACTAGCTAGAACCTTATTGCCACAAAGGAAGAAGGTATAAAAGAAAAGCAGATTCCCCAAGGGAATAAAAAAGGGGGCAGAGATGAATATAGTCCTTGGGTGATACCCAGCAGCTACCTACCTATGTAGTAACAAAGACGCACCTAGTCCCACTTGATGCTTTATTTATAAGTATAACTATTGGGAAGCGACCTTGCTCATGTTTTATCCATCATGGCAAGCACCTTCTTGCCATCCCCCAACAGCCCCAGTATACCGACCAAAGATCAGCTCTCCAACCGTGATTCCTGCAAGAACAGCTAGAAAAATTCCAGTATTGAACGTCATAACTGCCAACATTCTTTGCGCAGATATATTAGTTACAGTAATTTGAACCTAGACAAAATTGATGACAACTTACAGAAGATATCCTATTAAAGCTCTTGAAAACTCCAAAATCGCCCTTATTCCATCTTTCTTGAGACTCCAAGGCCCACTTGACTGCCAATCCCCATATATTTTGCAGCTGGACATGTGCTTGTTGTCAGACTGTTCTTGAGTCGTAGACCAGTCATCTTCACCCTCCTCGCTTGTCAACGGGTCCCATTCGGGATTATTCTGCCTCAGTATGTATGTGGGTATCGGGCTTGCTTTGGCCTTGAAGAGCGCGCGGCGGTTACGGCCGGTGGGCGGAGAGGATAACATGTTCCTGCTCTGGGCTTGCCCGGACCAGGCTCTCTCTATTTGATATCTCAGTGCTGCTAGGAAACGGTTGAAAAGAGTCAGGAGAAAGAGGGATATCACGGTTGCAACATATGCTGCAACTGTAGTTGTCTTCCACTCCGTGAAGAATAGCGTGACGCGGGTGTCGGTGGAGAAGACCGATGCCATGCCCATTCCTCCTACTTCTGTTTTGTTCGAAGACGCGGTCGGCGAAGATGAGGACATTCCATGGTGGGGCATCGACTCCATTCCTATTCCTGAAGATGTCTGATATTAAAGACCTTGGATAGTATATAAGAACTCGCTTGTAACTTGAATCAAGTATAAGTGCTTTCTATAGAGAATGGAGGTAACTAAATTTCTTGATAGGACAGACCTGGCTATTATATTTTAATTCAGCAGTTATGTGGTATTTTTATTGAAGGGGGTAGGAAGTAGTAGCCTAAAACATAGCTTAACTGTAAATAGCTAATTGCTGTTAGAGGACATGTGTATTTGCCTGAAGCTTGTTAGTATTTGAGGGATTCGAGCTATATAATTAAACGTGTATATATATATATATATATACCATATAAGATTTTGCAACTCTCCGGGTTATTTCAAACAATTACTACATGTTGGAAGTAAAAGAAAGCCAATGCTTTTAAATAATAGCACTAATATAAACCTGGCATTATAATTTTATATTAAACGAATAATAAAATTCCCCTTTTAAATAGACTAAGTAGCTCCTATTTTTATAATTCACACTCTGTTTATATCTTTAAAGTATCAAATATGTTATTCTTATATCCCTTGCTTCAACAGTCTACCTAACCAATAGAAATTAGCTCAATTTAACTCACTCACCAAGTGTGACAATCCGTTACATCATTAAACCAAACAGGGCAGAAAATTTAAGTCAACAATGCAATCATAGCTATTTTTGTAACAGAACCAACCGCGTATATAGGATTCAACTGTCACAAGAGATCGGGTTGTAACGCCAAGCCAAATTACTAACTATTGTGGCGAAGAAATTAGCTCTGCATAATATTCTCATTTTAAATCCCTTGCTACACACCGCTCAGTAGCCTGTAATAGTGCACATATTTCCCTGCCGGCTCATAAATTAATATGATTTCATGATTGACTCATCGACGCATCTATATCTAAGAGAAGATTCTTTTGAGCCAGTTTTGTTTCGCCGTAACTGCAGCGTGGATAAGTGGCACGCTAGGGTTATCTATTCCATCAAACAAGTGGAAGGCCCCTGGCCAAATATGTAATTCACATGTTGATCCACAACGCCACATATTCGTGGCATATAAAACAGCTGGGTCCCGGAATACCTCGCACTCAGCAGCATCGATGTATGTTGATGGAAGGCTCGACAGGTCTTTTGCTCTAGATGGCGACTGATATTCAGTCGTCTTATCTGTCCCCCTGTCCTGTCCCATGACATGATCCCATGCCATACGATTCGAGATTCCACACCAAGGGCTACCATACTCAAATTGCTGGTCGGAAACGGTGTCACAACGATCATCCAACATCGGAGACAGTAACATCTGGCCTTTGACAGGAATCACGGGAACTTGTCTATCCCGGGCCATCAAACATATGGCTGCAGCTAGAGCCCCTCCGCCGGACGTCCCCAAAATAACAATTTGAGCTGGGTCAATTCCAATAGAAGCGGCGTTCAGAGATGTCCAGACAAGTCCGGCATAGCAATCTTCTGCTGGCCCTGGAGCGCGGGTCTCTGGTGCAAGGCGGTACTCAACGGACACTAAAATAAACTCGATACCCTTCAAAATGTCCAACAGCTCAGTGATGCCGCCAAAGCGGTCGCCAGAAACCATGCCGCCTCCATGTATATAGTATAAAGCCGGTAGTGCGGCCGAAGCGGGCTCCTTCGGGGCAAACACCGACAGAACCACGCTATTTCCCTCAGGCCCCGGAACTAGATGTTCAATATGCTTGAGACGCGGCGAACCGTTGATGATAGAATCTGAATTATTGGCAAATATTCCTCCTTCTTCGCTAGCTGGAAAATTGCGCATTAAATTGAGATCTAGTTCCTCGGGTAGAAGGTATGAGTCAATTATGGGCGCGAGTGCGGAATCAATAGCTGGTCGCGGTATCTTGATCCTAGAATCGAGCCGCGCTGCTTGAGAGTAAGGAAACGGGTAAGTCGACATTTTTTTGAGCCTTTTACGGATATATTGAATGGCGAGAAGAGTTATTAGCACTGCAATGAATCTGTTTTTTCCAGTGGTTAGGAGTGTCAAGAAAGCAGACGAGTAGGTAGTAGATGCTGTGGTATTTATAGCTTTGCATAAGCACGTATGCGTATATCCATGTACTGTTTTAGTGGGCCGTAGCGAGTATGGCCCTGTGCTAATTCATGTACATGTACTCTGCAGAAATGCACCTACTGGGACAATTTGCATCTTGATAATATTAGGTATTTGTCGCCTATGGTATTGCTAGCTCCTCTTAGTTGGTCTGAAGACTCGAGATCTCAGCCTGCTAACCATGTCTGCTAAAATTTCCCAAGGCATTCTCCAACAAGCTGGTTGATCTTTTCAACCAGATCGTCGTCAATGATCCCCTCTTGCCAACTGTATCCAATTGTCATTGAACCATCTCCGCCGGTAGCAACGCTGACAGTGACTGCTGCACCAGTGACTAGAGAACTTCGGCTGAGCATTACTTTTCCTACTTGCCAAGTGGGAGCTCCGTTTATATCTGTAGTAGTACAGGTAGGGAAAATTCCGACATTTGTGACTTCAAATGCTGCGTCTCGAGGCTTCCCAATCATCGACTTGAAGATAACAGAGACATCAGGAATAGTCTCAAGAACAGACACGGCTGTGTAAGGTTCTCCAGAAGGCGAGATGTTGCTCAGGTAATTGTTTAGTGTGCCTGAGACTTTCCTAGCAGCGGTCCATACATCGTCAGCAGAATGAGAAGATGTGGAATTCTGACTTGGCCGAGTGAATAACACTCTGGTAGCATCGAAATATGATCCAATTGTATTATCACCAATGTTACCGGGTAATCGAAGCCATGGTCGAAGATTAATGGGAATGATGCAGGTGAGAGCCTCAACCTCAGGCGGAAGAAGATTGAATAGTACCGTGGCAAACGTAGAGGAGACCACAGATGTTACAGACAGTCCATTTTGTTTGCATTTGAGAAAGAAGGATTTGGACATGGTTGGCGAGAGATGGAAAGAAGTCCAACGAGACCTGCAGGGAAATTGAATAGAGTTGCCTGTCCACTGGTTAAGGCCCGCTGTGGCATCTGTAGGAGGTACTGGATTGATTGGAAGAGGGTGTAGTTGCCCGAGACTTGGAAGTATATCCGTATCTTTACCCGGAACTACTATCTCTTCCCTTTGAAAGCTAAACGTAGGCGTAGAAGAAACAACCTCTAGTGCATCATAGAAGGTTTTATGAAACACTAACCCAGAGACACCATCTCCAATGGCATGGTGGTAAATGAATGAAACCATAAAGTCCATCTCTTCCTCAGCGCTTTGAAGGACAACGATGCGCCAAAATGGCTTTGTGCCATGCTCGGATTTGAAATCAGTATTATGTTCATCTGTAAGAATTGCATCGAGCTCGCGGTCTTTCCCTTCTCCAAGATCGTTTAAAGGTTGGGATCGCGTGAGGAATTTGATACTTTGACTCAGATCTACTGAAGGAAGTAACGCAAAATGCCCATTGGGCGTGTCTTCATTCACAGGTATGGCAGCTAGTATGCGATGCTTTCTGACGACATCTCCCACAGCATTGTAGATGAGATCACGAAGGTCGAAAGCGATCGGTGGTGAATGTCGAGACAGTTTGTAGTGAGCCGACAGGCCGACATTGTTGAAAAATCCCAGATGGTGGCAGGATGCTGACACTTGCTCGAGCTTGCCTGTAGCATATTGTTAGAGAAAGGTGGTGCCTATTAAAGAATCCCGGCGGATTGTTTAGTATTACCTAGTGGCCGCAGCTTTTTAAGCTGTTCGATGTTTGTTATCATGCTGCAGCTAAAAAAGAGAATAAATCCTATAGAGACTACTCGATAGCTTGTTGTACGTGGAGTGGACAGGTATGGGTGTATATCCTAGATTAATAAAATTTAAAGTATGTTAAGTATATATAATTTTTGGAGGCGGGGAGGAGGGGACTATCAGAATATACAGATATAATAATAAAATGGTATAAAGGAAATATAAAATATGAGAAATGAAAATAAAAAATACATAAAATTTTTAAGTGGTTATAAAAAAATATAAACGTTACGTATAGTAACAGTGCTTGTATTTAGACAATATAAAAATATATATTCTATGCCTATAATTGTATTAATTTATTTCATAACCAGTTAGTTCTTTCTTTATCATATGCAAGTAACCTTTTGTCAAGGAAAGAGTAAGCATTAAGCCCACTTGCTAGGATTAGAGCATGTTTGAGGTAAAAAAATAACGCTACCATGTTATAAACATATTCTCTTTAGCTTTTACTAACTAACAGCGTATTAGTAAAATTATAGTTCCAAATTACCTCTAGCCGAATAGCTAAGCTTCTTTTATAAATGCATTTAAATATCCCAACAGCTATACTATTAAAAGTAATTATAAAAGAGGAAAAAATAACGCGCTTGATCTTTGAAAGCTGTAGTAGTTGCAGTAATTATTGGTAGTATATATATCGATGTGTTGCATAGTATAAAGCACCCTTGTCTTTGCTATAGTATTAATTGCTATACGTGGTAACAATACTGTGGCACTGCATCAGATTATCGTTGGTCAAAGAATTACAATATTTTGCGCGACAGACTACAACAAACGATGGATGTCAGTCTAGTAAATACCACGCATGCACCTAATGTCAACAGGTCGTTGGCCGGAAGATCGAAAACAGAGCGTATGGTTTCAGAGATATCTCACAGCATCTTAGGTGTTATATTCGAATATGCTCTTAATAAATTTGACGATTCAAGGGAGCGTTTAGAGAAGGGTGAGAGCAGTTTCCTGTCGGTCATCAGCGAATTCGTTGCATGCGAATCTCAAGTGAAGGCATGCCTCCCTGCCTTCACTTGAGATATCATCACAAACACGAAGTCTGATGCCACCTCCACCAGCCGTGCTCTTCAGCATCAAGGGGTAACCGATCAGTTTAGCCTCGACCTTGGCTTCCTCAACCGACACCACTAGCTTCAGGCCCAGGCCTAGCATCTGCTGAGGCGTCGGACCGGCCCAGATAAGACCAGCCCCCTCGACTGCTTTTGCGAAGTTGGCGTCCTCAGAGAGGAATCCGTAGCCAGGAATGATAACATCAGCATTGGATTTGCAAGCCAGTTCCAGGATCTGTTCGGCGTTGAGATAGGTGTCCACTACCGTCTCGCCGACTAGAGGCAACGCTATATCGGCGTCACGGACGTGGGGTGTAGTAGTCGCATCGTGTTTAGCGTAGATAGCAACAGCTCACAGGTCCATGCTACGAATAATAGGTTATGATGCTGCCACGTATTCGACATCAAAGCGAATACTAAAGGCGTCCGTGGCTGAGGAATGAGTTGCGCCAGGCACCATGGACCGCACTATAGGATCCATCTCGTCAGCATGGGACATGATAAATTCTCTGATGGCGGCAAAGCGCTCCGCCACCCAGGGACCGTCGTAGAGGAGCCGCGCAAGCTTGAAGAGGTCTCGGAAGTCGACAGGGACAAGTTCCCAGCCACGTTTAGAGCACCTCCTCAAGGGCTGCGGTGTAGGCCGCTCGCTTCGTTATCGGGCTGGCCAGACTAGTCCGGCTCCTTACAGATGGCAATCCGCGGGTTCGGCGGCAGATAACGGGCTCCAAAAGTTCCAGATAGTGAAGCTGAGGCGTCCCTCACATCAAAGCCGCCTTCAGCTACAGAGAGGACGGTTTCGGCATCGTCAACCGTCAGGGCGAATATGGAGACGCAGTCTAGCGAGCGACAAGCCGGGACAACGCCATGTGTGCTAATGGCGCCGAGCGTGGGTTGAAGGCCATATATTTGTTGAGGCCAGCAGGTACATACCATGTGTCTCCTCAAACACGACGGGAATCAATGTACTTGGCGGGCCCCCTTGAGAGGCAATTGCCGCAGGTTATTTATCGGAGAGGCGGCAGGTATCGCAGGCGCGATATCAGGGCATGGCTTCACCATGTCTTTGTATATAAATATATATAGGTATGTTTAGAGAGGTTGGCTGTCACACAATTCAAGTTGGTCGTTCACGTGAAATTCGAGGGTCAAGTTTAAATTGATGCTGACGCATGGAGACTTACCAGTTCGTGGATGAGGGAATGTATGGCAAATAGCAACCCTAGATGTGGATTGAGTACAGTATGAACGCGGGCATAGACATGAGTTGTTCATCACGGCAGTCAGGTGTAGGTTGCAAGAATGCGTTCCGCTAGGCGGGGAAAGAGAGGAACCTTTCGGAAACTGTGGGTAAAGTAACAAACACAGCCTAGTTATTAGAATGTAATATTAACTTTCTAAATGGTATTGAGGCTAATGGTGTGTGATGACGTTATCCTGATGCCGAACAGCAAGAAATGGCGGGGCCATGGCGCTGCAAATGATTTCGACGTTATGTGTGGAATGGATAATATAATATTTATTTTGCAACACGATCCTGAACGTGTAATTGACCTCGCACCAGGCCGTACAGCACGTGTTATCAATCAGCTAAACATAAAGAAACATGTCCTGATAAAGAGCGACTTGCGTCCCACCCATTTTAGACGTGATAGTAATTATCATCGATAGTGCTTAGCTAGACACCCATTGTTAGAACTACAAGTCTGCTCTTCCCTGTACCATCAGCTCACAGCCTGATTTAGGCAAGCGGCAGAGTATTGCTTATTTATGCTATGAAAATGAGTCAAGTATTAGACAACGAACACAACGTACTCAACGTAAGGCATGGTGACTTACAGGGCAGTTAGGGCATGTGCAGCTAGAGCCGCAGTTGCAGGAGCCAGAGGTAGAGCATCCACAGTCACCCATGATGAATAATGGTTTGTATTTGATGGATTGAAAATGTGTGCAAGTCAAACAGTTTTGACAGTTATTGCCGTAAAGCTGAAGGGGAACATTGTTCAAACATGAGAGGGAGAGGCACCAGTGCCATTTAAATCATTTTGGACGGCAACCGGGCCAAAGCAACCTTTCCCAACTTCAACTAGCCATAGACCCCTCGTTTTACAGGCTATAAGGCTCAGGAGCACCCATGTGTGGCGACTCTGATGCGGGGTTATTGTTTGAAAGAGAGAGTGGAAGAAAAAACAACTGGGCCTAGGTCATGACGAGAATAGCTGTGTCATCATATCATGCGACATTGCACATCAAGACCGTGTGCACTCTGCCTCGTTTAGCTCACCAGCCAAATGAAATTCTTGCATTATCATATTGCCAACCAGTTCTACCTTTCTTCAAGCATTGACTTATCGCCATCCATACTAGTTGCAGCTTCGAGGAACCTTAGCTCTGCATCTCATTCGCCTCATCAGACGCTCAACGACTTGCCGCTGCCTCAAGCCACAAATGCTACCCACGCCAAGAATGGTAGGTGTTGGTGCTTGCGGTGCAGATCTTGCGCCCGATGAAAGTCGACGGTATAAAGTTGGTCAGAGGAGACTTAGGAACCTTTGTGGAATAACTTGAGGATGCACAAAGTCGTCGACGAAACTATGTCACAAAACCACTGATAGAAGCGCTCTCAGCCGTGGAGCGTTATCATGAAATCGTTTGTGTATGTGACTTGCCCAAGACTTCCTATTCAGAAGAGAGCCACTACTGTCAGTAAAACAGTAAACATACTCTTATGAAATGCCTCCTAATTACTATGAGCAAGATACAATTCCTCAAAGGGTATATGTATGCATAGCTTCATACGCGTAGGTTCAACAATGTCTCAGCAGCAGGTCGATGATGGCCCAGTGGCTATTGCATCTAGCTAACGAAAGCGGCGTCTGATTAGCATCCTCTTTCATCTCAACGCCGGCGCCGTTTTCAAGCAGCAGCTTAACAATGGCTTCATGCCCGCATAATGCCGCCCACGAGAGCGGCGTCCAATTACTGTTGCCTTTCGCCTTGACTTTGGCACCGTTTTTGAGCAGTAGCTTAACCATGCTTTCATGCCCGCGTAGGGCAGCCCATGAAAGCGGCGTCCAATTATCATGGTCTTTCGCCTCAATATCAGCGCCTTTGTTTAGCAGCAACCAAGCAACATCTTTGTGCATGCTTAACGCTGCCAGTAAAAGTGGCGTACGATTATCCTGGTCACTTGCCTCAATGTCGGCGCCGTTGTCAAGCAGCAGTTGAACAAGGGTTTCATGTCCGCTTGAAGAAGCCCATAAGAGCGATGTCCGGTTATCACTGTCTCTTGCCTCGATATCAGCACCCTTCTCGAGAAGCAGCATCGCGACAGTCTTGCTATCTTTTAATTTGTATTCCGTCGCAAATATTCCATAACTCCCTTCTTTGATATGGTTGAGCAGATTGTTGTCTTCATTGGTATCAGAAGACCGAATCGCCGGTGTAGTATAAGATTCAAGGTTAGCTACGCCCAACAGCGGAGTTCTCCCGTTGTGATCCCTGGTCTCGAAATTCGCGCCCCTCTCAAGCAGCAGCTTGACGACCTCCCCGTGCCAATTTCTAGCAGCCCATGAAAGCGGTGTCCAGCCATAACGGGCATCTTTTGCCTCAATGTCGGCGCCGTGGTCAAGCAGCAACTGAACAAGGGCTTCATGTCCGCTTAAAGATGCCCACAAAAGCGATGTGCGATTATCACTGTCTTTTGCCTCGATATCAGCACCCTTATCAAGCAGTGTCTTCACAATGGTTTTATGCTCTGCTACTGTTGCACATAAAAGAGGCGTCCAACCGCAGTAGGCATCCTTCACGCAAAGTTCAGCGTCCGCCTCGAGCAGCAGCTTCACAACGGCTTCCTGTCCGCTCAAGGAGGCCCAACAAAGGGGAGTTCTGTAGTAGCGGGCATCCTTAACCTCGATGCGAGCGCCTTGATCAAGTAGCACCTTAACAAGGGTTCTATTACCGCAGTATGCCGCTACCAGAAGAACGTCTGTAAATACCTGAGGCGTCTCTTCTCCGGCTCTTCTTCTCTTCGTAGTAGTCAGATAAATTTCAAACCATTTATGGTAGCTCTTAGAAATCGGATTACTAATTTTCAGAGCGACAGGTATAATAGCATCACCGCCTGTGATATTAGCCTCATGGAAATGAGCGTTCCAAAACTTGGCCGAGTAATCCAAAAAATTGTCATTAGTATGAGAGGAGTGGCTACTATCTGAAGGTGTAGCGCCACTGTTGAAGAGATTAAGATAAAACACGCAGATCTCGGCAAAAATAGCATGGGCATTGCGCATAGTGATTGAGCGATGCCACAGTAGTTTCGGCGAAGTTGCTGTAGGGAATGCCGTAGACAATGCTGTATCTATAAGAAACTCTCGAGCAGTTTGATGTAGTAAAAATATTTTGCCGTGATAGATTGAGATAAACAACCCACAGCAAGATCTAATACGAGTTTCAAAGTCCTTGTCATCTTCTAGATCAATATTGTGAGTTGATTCAAAATCTATATTCACAGCAATATTCATTTCTGAGACTGTCAGTGGTTGGCATGCAGCTAAGACGATACGTAATGCTTTCCCAGTGATCACATCGTTCTTGGATTTGCTGAGGATTTGGCTATAGGCCTCATTAACCGTCCTGGGAAGAGTCATGACAATAGATATAATTGCCTGTGGAGTCTTTTTAAAATCTTCGTTCCTTAAATAGTCAAATATAAGGTAAACCCAGAGATAGGTGCGGTTGGTAGTCTGCTTTAATCTTGTTTCTAGCTCGCTTTTAACTTGGTCTGATAAGAGTTTATCTCTAGACAAGAGGCCAATCTGGTGTGTAATAACGCGATCTACCTCGCTACTGATGGTGTCTGACTCTTCTTCGCCCGGTATTCGAATATTTGGAAAAGTGCTCAATAGACTGCGGAATTTGGACATAATCTGCTCATATGGGCGACAAGTTAAAAGATATTTCAATCTGCTATTGCCGATCTGGTTATCGCTGAATTGTCTCTTCACATTCCGCACCAAGTCTTCGAATTCGGACTCGGCGCATTCATCCAAAGCATCGAGGACTATAATAGTAGATCCTGAATTGGCAGTATCTGTTATAGCGCTGTATAATATCTTCCAAAGCGATCCCGTAGAATTGATTAAGCCCTTTCCATTGATGCGGTATTCTTGTATGGCATGTTCAATTAACGCTGGCTTTGTGGAAAATAACTGATGAAGCAGTGCGCAAAGTGCCTGGCGCATAGTATTCTGGTCTTGTTGTTTAAAAAAGAAGTAACAGACAGTGGATGTCGACTGTGGGAGGATGTAATCAACCAGGTATTTGGCCAGTACTGACTTTCCACATCCAGGGTCTGCTGTGACTAGTAATGGCCCAGAATCTTGTTCCAACCATCTTTTGAAGTGATCGTGGTTCAGGAACCACATACACGTATCGTCAACCCGGTTTTCTATACGGTCCTTATACCATTCGTATGTGGTATCTTTATCGCTGGCTATAAGGCGGAATAGCTGGTGGCATTTTTGTCTTTCTATTTGTTCTTTACTAGTTAATTTTTCCCTTGCACGATATTTTTGGACTTGGAGTTGCTCCTTCATAGAATCACGGTGCTCTTCTAGAGCCTCATGCAAGCCTATATTTGAAGTTAATATGTATAAATAATAGTATTACTTAACATCCAACTTACTAGACACAACATCGCTCAACTTCTTCTCAGTTTGAACTGAACCTAATGGTACTTGGCAGAGAAGGTCTTTTGCATATGCTGCGGCCACCATTGCTGCATAACCCTGCCACTCTTTATTTTTATGTGAATCTGAGTAATCACAGACCCCGCGGATCACGAGGCAGGGGAAATGGTTCATTAGACCAGCTGCCTCCATCTCAAAGCATAGCACGTCCTTTTCTGCTGCAAGCCAATCTCGGTCCAAGGCATTCTTCATTAGCTGATTTGCTGATGCGATGAGGCCGTAGTGGATGGCAGGATTGTCCTCCTCTTCGGCCCTTTCGGATCGGGCAATCAAGCCTGATGGGTCACAGACAGCTGAACAGGTCTCTTTCGTAAGTGGATGGACGACTTCAGATCGATACAGCCTATCACTACTTAGATCTGGCCGCTTATATTGGCGCTGTAGCCTCTTGTTCTTCCCAAGTATACCATTAACAGCCTCCTCAAGCTTGTGGCCGTGTCTCTCGTACTTGCTCTGAAGTCCAGCCAGTGCAGTAAGCAAAGCGGCTGGCGGCCGGTTTAGAACCCCCGTCGTCTGATATGGTTGGTCCTGGATATTTTTACCAAAGTCGTATTGGAACAATCCGCTATTACCATTGCTTGGAGCACCGACGACGATATCGCCAAGACGGATATCATGGTGTTTGCTTGGAGCGCCGCCACCGATGCCAACCATCAGACCGATTCTTATATTTGGGAATGAGTGTACCATGTCCCTGGCAACAGTTGCAGCCGAGGTGGTACCATATTCTCCAAATGGTAGTGTGGCGATGACAACATTGTGTTTCCCAATCCTACCCAATGTATAGCTGTTGCTGTCGCGCTGAGACACAAATGCCGGCCCTTCATGCTCTTCGTCGAGAAACTCTTGTGCGGCAACGTATTCGACCTTTACAGCACATATCCAGCCAACTGTGTAGTCGTTGGGCTGAGACATGCTTGCTGCCCGCAGGGAGTTTCAGATTCTAGTTGAGCTACGAGGCGTAACCGACGTTTAGTTGCCAAACATTCTCTGCGCGAAATATCACTCGCTTCCACTTGGCCAAGTCAACCCCACCTGTAATCGCCAGATACAAGAGCCAATCTCATAAAACAATGTATCTTGTCCGGCCGCGTTAATGTAGACGTGTCTCGGTACAAGATTAATCGGCAAAGTGCGCAGGGGAAAGTTGTGCAGCATTTGACAGCTTATAGAATCATCTGGTAAGGCCGCCTGTGAGATGAGTTCTCAGCCGCATTACACATTGAAGTATTCTTCATCCGGCTGTGCTCTCACATCGAGCGGCGGGGCAATTTCACGCTCTTTTCACCAATCATGCGACATCGAACATACATACATAGCCTGCACTAACATCATCCCTGTTGTCATCGCATCGGTTACCGCTCTGCTGCTTCTGACCAGAATTGACGACCCTCAACTACACCACCAAAACAAATTCCTTTAACCAAGATTTATCTGGCCAATTATAACTTGGGGATTGTTATTCAGCACCCCAGTTTCATTACCCAGCACCCAGCCCACTTAGCTATACTAATGTATAGGTACATGTATGGGTACATTTAAGGAATATACAACATTCGAAGACAGTAGAGACAGCAGAGACAGTACATGTAGTTTAAATTCACGGCTTTAGCTACAGCTGGAGCCCCCAGCAAGTGTGCAGGCTACCGACAAGCAGCCTCGCCACCAACCAAAATTCACCAAAGTCAAATCGTGCGCGATCTCTGCTCAACGAAAATAACATCATCCACCGCCACCCGCCAACAAATCGAGCTGCTCTTGATATCGCCGCGAGCAGAGGTTTCTTAGTCCAGTAGACTTATAGAAGTATTCCCATCTAGGTCCTGCTACTCGCCGGCCTCTTCGTCTCGGTTACGCCAACCGCCCGCTGGCTGGTAGATACGTCTACCATCTACTTCTAACATCTACTGCTCGTTGATATACTCCATCTTCCTTTACGCGATTGTCGTTTATACTTCAAAAGTCTAATATCAAAGTCTAAGCGTTGTGTTCCTTCCGCCTTTTATTACCATTTCAATGTGCGGAAAGTCACTACTTATGGCCGAAGCATGTTCCCTGCAGGCCTGGTATAAAGCTGCTCCCCCCCAGCGTCAAGTTTTGTGCCCTTTGGCATCCATCTCATACCCCAGCCTTGATATTCAAAATCATCAAATTTCAGCATCCATCATTATTGATATCGTCGTCCAATATGGATTCGTCCAGACGTTGTATAAATTCCAGCTTCAACTTCCTCCCCGAGGCATTACGCTCTTTCTTAATCGCTGTTACCGATGACATCCCCTCTGATCAGTTGCCTGCCTTTCTACGCCTCAACAATGTGCAGCTAGAGCTTAGCAGGAGGCTCTCTCTTCGATGCCCAACATTTGTCATAGTCTCGGATCCTGGGCGCGTGGCTAGAGGTCTCGTCAGTGATCCTTTTCGAAAGATTGGTGCCGGTGCTTGCGGGGCCGTATTTGCCCAGGATGGAAAACCCTTTGTTGTCAAAGTGGCCAAGACTAACGTCGGACAACTATGGAACGACTATAGCATGCACACCTCTATTGCAGACCAGTTCCGCAACTGGAGCTTCACCGAAGTCAAGATCCCTGGCTGTTACTACTTTGCCCCGCCACGGGACCCTTACTTCGACAAGAATCCAACCATAGTAGAGGCGGCGGAACGAGTCTGCAATATGCCCACAGGCGCCATTCTCAGTGAGCGAATCTTCCCACTGCCTCTGGCGACTCGAAATCTATTGATCGAGAACTATTGCCCAGCGCATATCAAACAGGCCGCGCGCAATGACGCGGCAAATGAAGACTGCCTGGTGCGAATCTATCTCGGTTCAATGCTCGGAAGACAAAACTACCTCTTTTCGCTACGAAACTTCAAGATGCACTTGAACCATATGATCGGGCTTCGTTTGGATGTCAAGACAATGGCTGCGAGGATGGCTATTGCTCTCGCAGTCATGCATTGGGCTGCCAAGACTGATGCTCGAGGTGTCGAGTTTGTTCTGGGGAGTTGCTCCAAGAAGATGGCAGACTGTGTAGGTGGCCGAGAATTTGGAGGCTCCAGGTGGTCAACATATACTACGCGCAGGTGGTCGACACATACTGAGCGGTCATCTCATGTCCGCGATGATTCCTTGACTCGGATTAATGACATCTGGCTCTTGGACTTTGATCAAGTCCAGCCGATTACGATGGACCAACGTGGCGTCGCAAAAGCTGTTGAAGCCGTCAAGCTCAACGATCCGTATTTCCCTCGGCCGCTACAAGAGTCGAGGATGGAGAAGATTGTGTGGAATGAGTTTGTTGCGCAGTACCTTGCTGCGGCTCATAAAATTTTACGAGTGGAGACCAATGACCAGACAATACTGTCACTTCCGGGCATGTTTATTAACGGGCTGATCAACCTCGAGAGAAGGAAGCAGCAGAATGGATACTAGTACGAGTTTTGTGGAAGACTATCACAATGAGGCAAATAGATTACTCCTCATACATAATTCCCCGGTTTTGGATGCCTTTATCGACCTGTTAGCGCTTAGTTTTTCGTCATGAGCGAAGAGAAATAGCTGGCCAATAATTGTAATTATAATTATGTCTCTCTTTCAGCTATAAAAAAAGGGAATTGTTACACAACACCAGTTTCGTTATGCAGCAACCCTAATAAAACCTGATAGCCCGGTCAGTCCACTCATATATACATTTAGGAAATATACAACACTTGGAAATAGTAGAGGTAGTAAAGCAGTAGAAGCAGTAGATTCAAATGGTGAAAAATTCGTGACATTGCCACGGCTGGGGTACTGGATAACGAAGATGGGGCGCTGGATAAAATTCCCTACTTTTACAACTACAGGTAGCCAAGAGATTACGTGTATAGCGGTCCCGCTCAGTCATCTAAAAGCCACTTGGAAAATTACTTCAAATGGAAGTTTGAGCAGCCCATTCCGATGGACTAAATCTAAAAGCGCCACGATCCGTGGCTCGCATTAACTTTAATCTGATGCCTAGTTCAGGATGGAGAACGAGAAAAGATTGTGGGTCTTGCGAAGTCAGATCTTTCTTTAGTTTCGGTGGCTCAACATGTCTTGCCCTAGATCTTTCCAGTAACCCATCATACATGGCGCCTGTTCATGAACATAATCTAAAGACATCCCAGAAAAAGAGTACCGCAAGATACACCCCACTCACCTACCTACCAGGACTCAAAGGCCACAAAGACTTTCAGAAGCTAGTGGAGGACATCAGCCACAAGCGGTTCGTACCGTTCTTTTTGCCCAGGTGAGACGTTTTCAGGCAACTAGCCTGCATACTAAGTGGACGTTAATAATAAAACAAACAAACGAACAAACAAATGAACGTACCATCTACTGAGGCATCTATGAATATATATATATATATATCTCATTACTCATAAAAATCGATTTCTCAGTCAAAAGTCGCCCAGGCTGTATTTACATCATACACGCGATATAGTGCTACGCTTCCTCATCAGTAAGTACCTGTAGTCTTCAAGAGGGGAAGTATAACCTTGCTATTAGGCATCGGCCAGGCTACATGTGTCTACTCATCTCACAAAACTTTCGTAAGGGTTAACCGCAGTTAGCTGTTCGTCTCTACCCTCTCTCCTACAGAGTTAGTGGCTTGACTTCTGTGGAGTGTAGGGTCAGTTCCAAGTCACAATGTCCTCGCAGCCAGTTGTGTCGGCACTCGAAGAGGGATCCATCGCGGATACGGCTGAAAGAGCACTCCAGCTCCTCCTCTGCTGCCGAGATATCACAAGTGAAGAGCCCCAGAAGTTGGCGCTGGCGCAACTAGCTCGTTTTAACTTGTGGGCCTCTAATATCGGAGTCTTTGCTTCCCGGCACGCATCTCCCGACTATCGGCTCCGCACAGCTCTTTCCGTTAGAGCGGCAATCGAAGGAAACCTCGAGATTGTCTGTAAACACCTACTTACCAGTAAGCTACCTCAAAGTCTTACTGGGAAAATTATTAACTGGTATTACCATTTAGTTCTTAAAGCGTCTTCGGAGTCATCTGAGGAGGAATTCGACACCCTTTTTGACTCCCCTCGATCACAAGTCATAAGTTTTGCGAAGAAACTGTTATTACAGTCTATGCCAAATGACCATATGAGAATAAAGGCATTCGAACTTGTTGAGTCCAGGATTACTGTGCTGCATCGGCTCTCTCTTGCCATTCGACGAGCGAGCAACAGAGATAACTTGACAAAGATTCCCAAACTCCTCAATTTTGATACAGATTATGTTATCATTCGAGAGTATAATCGAGACGGAGTTAGCTCTGAAAACTTTATTCCGAGTGTTTGCTTTGATATTGGCGCCGATTTTAGAGAATTTGTCCGGAAAACCTTAACGCATAGATGGTTTCGATATCGCACAAGCGATGAGGAAGGCCTCAATAAAGAACAGAATAGTTATCGAAAAGCTCTTCTTGATCGCTGTATATTGGCTGTATCAACACGTAGGCGGCAATTGGAGTATTTCAGCGCCCATCAAAACTGTCTTGAACGGAATGAAAAGAAAGGAATTTTGTTTAAATCTCTGAGAGGAAAGTCAGCGGGCCATGATGAGCTTCAACCCACTCTACAGCCCAGAGAGAAAGATCCTTCCCCTGAGCTGCCCAAAGACCTTGATTTGAACCAGCCACGCAAGGTTTCCTATGAACCTTCCAACTACACCCACGATGACACAGTTGTTTCAGAGTTTATTATGACGAACTTCAAGGCGCCACCGCCATCTTCAGCGCCGTCCTCGTCTGCTTCAACCACTGCCAATGGTGGATTTGGAGGCGGCGGTCCGTTTGATGTACCGCCACCGCCCAAGTTAGAGGGAACGAAAAGGAGAAAGCGTGTCCTTATTGTTATCTCGTGTTGCCGGCCAGAACGTTCACATCTCGACCAGCCTCATTACCACAGTTGGCAGTGCTCCTTGTACCCAAAAGATGACAACAGCGATGCCAAAAATAAAGAATCCTTCACATTCAACACCTTTATGGAGTTCAAGAGCCATCTCAAGATTTTCCATCCGGATTGTGACCTAGCGTCCGCCAACAAGCCGTCCCAGCATGTGCATCAGCTGGCAGCGTTACCGCAGTGGTGTTTCGTATGCTTTGAAGCACAGTCTGAACCTGCTATCCTACTCCAGCATGTGGCCAACCATTTCAAATCTATGTCGTTGCTAGCACTGCCTTGGCGCGACGACATCACAGATGATGAGGCCATGGCGAGCGACAAAGTTATCAATTCGGGCCCTGCCAACGAACACGACGACGCCCTAGATACGGAGCTCGTTGGCATCGATTTCGTGGGCGGGGAACAAACGGACGAGGCAGTGACGGAGTGGACTCGAGCACCTGATATGCAAGAGTTTGCCTCTTTGCTTTCGGCCATTAATGAAACCCGTACTAGTAACCAAGACCGGTTACAGAGTTTGCAGACATGGACTCAGGAAGTGGAGACGCTTTCGGAGATATTTGAGTCGGAGCAGGAGCCACATATGCCTCCATCTCTAAAAATCGAAGAAAAGTCAGATTCCATGCCGCAGCCCAAGCCAAAGTCCAGGGAGGAAGCAGCTCATGAGACAGAAGAACAAGCCGCTGCTTTTGCCGCAGTAGAAAAAAAAATTGACCACTTAAGAGAGAAAAAAACCTCCAAGAGAGATATGCTCTTTCGAATACACAAAGAGAGGCTTGCAATACTCGAGAAAAATGCTGCAAAACGGGCGGGAGAACAAGCTGCTCAAGAAGCGGCAGAGGCCGAGGCAATTACTGAGGAAGAAGAACTCGCTCAGCTCATTGATAAGAGGGCCAACTCGTTCATAGGTCTCTCATACAGGGCAAATAGGAGGCTGGACGAGCTTCAAGCTAATGCCAACAAGAGAGCAGCTCGCGAGGCTGAAAAGCAGGCGGAGCAAGTTGCTCTAGAAGCGGCCGCTGAAGTAGCTGCAATTGCTGAAGGGGAGAAGAAAATGCCTGACTTGCAACATAAAAGAGAGAAGAGCGGTAAACTATCTACGAAGAATCGCGAATGACTGAGTTATCTTAAAAAAAAAAAAAAAAAAAAAACAAAAAAGGCAGCCAAGAGAAAAGAGGAACAGACTGCACGTGAAGCTGAGCTGGCGGCTGTTAATGCTAAGGAAAACAAGGATAACGACAAAGAGGAAGAAGCCATCCGAGCGGCAGAAGCAGATGCAGCAGCCCATGAGGAAGAGGAAAGAGCTGCCCCAGAGGCTGAGGAGGCAGCCAAGAAGTTGAAGAAAAGCTCCAAGAAGATACGAAGTCGCGGGATCTTCCATCTGAAGCAGAAATAGAGTGACATGCTAGACCCTCTCAGCCATAATATGCCAGCTGTCGTAAGGACAGTCCAGGGTCGGGAGTCGACACCAATATCCCAGTGATATTGTGGACCAGTACAAGGATAGGAAAACCAGTTGACATTAGCCATAGAATCCAAGATTTTGCACCAGATATCATTTTAGATGTTGTTTCTAAAGTGTCGTTCGAGTTTGTAGGAACACTCAAGCGAGCACAAATACACTAGGAGGATATATGAGAATGGTTTTGGTGTTCCTGGCTGCTCAAACTGTTGAAATCGTATATAAAATGGACAGCCTCTGTTGTTAAGAGTTTGGCGCAACTTAGTACGCAATTGTTGTCTGACACTGTTGGGGTTAAACGTTGATAGCGGCACTGATACTTTCTTTTTGTTTCCGAATCATCACAAAAGATGTTGCTGCAGAGCGGCTCAAATTCGTCGCTGAATCCAAAAGTGACTTGCTCGGACCCTTTATCCTCCTCGCCCTCCCAATAAAGCCACACCCTGAGGTTCCCCTGCAAATGTAAGCAAATCCATTTACATTTGTATTTCTTGAACTGACTGCAGTCCCGGATATCCTGCCGAGTCCGATACGACCCTGTCAGCACTTCCGATCCACAATCTTGCAGAGATGCTTGAACAATTATATTCTCCACAAGAAATATTGAGGCCAGATACCCGCCATGATTACAATGACAGCCGCTGAAACTCTTTGAAATCATTGGTGATGGCGAAAGCAAAAGCTTACTGCACCTCCAGGCGACGAATAAAGAGGGCCTCCGAACATAGAGAAATTTCACCGCTGAGAGATGGCTGAAGGTCGTTTCATTTATTTGTTGTGGATCACGAGTACGGTACAATATTTGGGCCATCCCACGGTCAAAACACATATGGGCTGCGGACGCGCTGGAACCCCGAAACGGTAGCTGGGGGGCTCTAAAGAGAAGATGAGAGAGACGGAGACCTTTTGGTTCGGTCTTTGGCTATTTATAGGGAAGTCGATTACTTTGACCATGATAAATAATGTCCTTGCCAAGGCGTATATTCTTTTTTATTCTTTTCGTTTCATGGATTTTGTGTTAATTGTATCGTCAGCAGAAAAATCTTGCTAACTAGCTATGCCTCATCGTACGATGGCTGATCTGACACCTTGACTCTACAATTTGCAGTGCTACCGAGTCATGGGAAGCCTCCAACAAAGATGTTTGTTTCTTAACCGGAATGGTAGGCGGATATCAAGAGTATAGAGACGGAATGGGTTATATAGTACAATCAATCTGTTTTATCAGCGATAGATGCGAAATACAAATTTTGAAGAAAAAATGACCCCCAAAGGAAAAAAAAAAAAAAAAAAAAGATATTGCAGTACAAGCGCTATGTCAAAATTTTTTGCCAAATCATGCTTTCACAAATCACCAGCCTGGACGCATTGTTAATAGACAGACAGACAAATACTCTATTACAAAAAATGGAGAAAAGCGCAAGCAGAAAAGGCAATAAAGGAGAATTCCCCTCATGATATTAGAGATTAGATAGTTGGAGGCCTCTACTTACCATCCATTTCCTTTTCCAATGCCACTGCTTATTTTGGAGCTTCCAAGGCGACTTTTAACTTGTCAAAGTACTGGCCGCACCATGAGTCCAGCCACAAGACATCCTTCAAGTTTTGTTTGAGTTGGCCCATATCGTGAATCTGATAGTTTTTGCACATGGTCTTTATAGTTTCGAAAAACCATGCGTCTTTGTAAGTATCCACACCAGCCGCATAACCGATAAATAACATCCACAATATCCGGTTCTTTTGCTGCTGATTAGAGACCCACCACTTCATAGGCTCCGTATTGAAAGTCTCTTGCAAGCGATCTATTAACATCATCATCATCTTGGATCTGACAGGAAGTTCTCGTATTGCCAGGTAGAGATAGATGTTTAATGCAACACAGAATGGAATCATTTTTCCGCAGCTGTTAGTTTTTTCATGGTTGCTCTTCTGGAGGCAATGCAGCTTGTACTCAATGTCATAAATTCTGTTGTTTACTTCCTTGTTGTTCTGAGTAACCGATCGATAATTTTCCTTTTCTTTAGATACATCGCGGAGTGACTGGACGAGTAGGAGGGCCGGAAGTTCATCGTTGAGAATGGTTTCTAAAGGCGAGCTTGCATCAGGGTCGGGTGGCATAAACGGTGCTTCTTCGATGATGGGAGGAGAGGAATGGCTGGGAAATTGTGGCGTGCAGTTGAACACTGTTGAGTTGCAGAAATCGGCCCTGAGAGATTGAGTCAGCCGCGGTTGGCGTCATGTGGGGGAGGCCATAGCATTTGTGATGATGGAGATGGGGGTGGTATACTAACCACAAAACAACTCCTCGATGTATGCCCTTGATGCTGTCTATGCCACCACGCTTTTGAACCATGTCTTTGAGGCCCTGCATGTGGATGTAGGAAATGTCAAACATGCCAGCAAGATTCTGAATAGCGGTTAGCCTATGAAATGCATGGCTGGGCCCTAAGAAGAAAAAAGACGTACCTCCTTGGTGGAGATCATCGCAACAGCAGCAATTGTCGAGTCTTCAATCTTGCCGCTCCGAATCTGATTGTTGATGAGGCGGAAAGCCTCTGACGAATGATACAGGCATCCCAGGTCATCTTCGAAACCGTGACGGAGGACGTAGTCGAGGGCTACCAGATACAGAATGGCGTGAAAGAGAGCGCAGTTTTCCCTGGCATCGAATAGAGTGTAGCCCCCGCCGACGTTTAGCTCCAGGAATTCTTTGACGTAGCTTTGCTTATCTGGGATGGTCAAGATGGTCAATATCAGAAGAGATGAGACAAGACAATTCGAGACAAGACAAGGCAGGGAATATATGTAAGATGCAATAGACATGATAACGCCAAGAAGAGACAAGATGACGTAATGAGAGCGGCGACCGAAACAAAAAAAAAAAAAAATGGTAGCACAGAAAGGTTGATTTTGACTTGACTTACAGTACCAGAGGAGCTTCAAGGCCTCGGGCTTCATGTCCAGGTGAAACGAGTCAAAGGGGTCCAGCGTGGCGCCCAACATGGTTGGCGGGATCTTCTCCAAGAGGCCGTCTGTGAGGTAGAAGCGGATATCGAGGAGGGGTCCTCGGTCTCTGGAGATGCGCGCCTTTTGCACTTTTACAACCTGATTCGACTTCTTTGCGCGGGTCTTGTCCTTCTTGGCTCCAGCCTTGCCCTTTGTCGAGTTTGGCGGCGAGTTGAGGCGGAAGCGGCCTTTGTACTGAGATGGATCCATGGGCAGATCGCTGGCGGCGGCCTCTGAGCTGTCGGGGTTGCGCTGCTTCCAGAAATAGTCCCTCATGGCCTGGGTGCGGACGACTTTGGAGACATCTTTGCGGTTCTTTTGCTTGGTGGACGTGACGGTGACGAACTGCAGCGGCTTGGCAGTGGATGCGATTTTTGGTGGTGCTTGTTTATGGCGATGAGTTAGTTGGTGGTGAAAGAGCAGATGTAGGTGTTGGACAGAAGATTCTCAAGAACAGATGAGAGCAGAAATCGTAAGCCAACGGCGTATAAATTGCACATGACTTGGAGAGAGAATCAGAGAGGGGTTGGAGATTTCTATTTCCAACAGACAAGACACCAACACATGAGAAAGAAACAATCAGATCTATTCACCTTTGCCTCGTGATAACGCCCGATCCTCCTGTCCCTGAAGCGCGACGGCGCTGATGCCGCCCGAGTCCATCTGCAGAGCCATCTTTTGTCCTCTCTTGGTGTTTCCGATTCTGCTGCGCAAAGTGATACGTCTCAGCCAGCGTCACACATCCAAAGAACAAGAAAATGCAGGCCTTCGTTTGACCAGAGAAAATTGGTGTGTCGGTGAACCAGTTTCGTGGGATGAAGGAGCTGGGAATTGCATCGGCTTCATCAAGAGCAGATCGGCTGACTAATGCGCGCTTACAGGGCCTGCAGCGGGTTAGTGGCACGGTACCGTCCGCTGTGGTCCATACGCATGGGTACCTGCCTGCTAACGGCAAAGTACCCTGACAAGTAGCAGCACAGCAGGCCACACCTGGCGAGCAGGTACTAGGTACAGACCTGTGCCGGAGCAGCTGTCCCCGAAGGAAGCTAACAGCTCTGCGTTATTCCTATCAAGGCACCATATATCGCTTCTTTATAGTCAAGTGACCAATCGCATCTCATCTATGGCCGGCAGTACATGCATATCTCCGCTAGCACCTTATTAGCGCTCTCGGCCTTTATTCGCTGCCTCGTATACAGTACCTGCAGCGTCGCATTGTTCAGCGCAGATACAACCGCAGACTGCTGCCCCAGATTACGATTCGCTGTTGGGTGGAGTTTTCAGTGGCAGTTGGGCAGGGCTCAAGATGCCGAATCCCCAGCAGCCTTGTTTCTGTGGCTCCTCTGCTGGTCCGTAATCTGTAGAGAGAATTGCAGCCAAGGAACCGAACATTGCTCTATCATGCATTGTGCCATGGGCCTGGCCGGGCAGGAGCATGTACCGTCCGCCACATGGATACTTTCAGCTGCCGTACCCTTGCAGCCAAGAGCTGCTGCATTGCTGGGCTTTCTAGGTGGGGGGCACATCGGCGGGAGGTACTTTTCCGCAGCCGGTACTCCGCCCTATTCTCACTGCAGCGCCCTAGACAAATCCTACGCGATCCTGTCAATATACCAAGACAATGCCCTGCTTACCGTGTGATTACGCTTATGAAGCACGTTTTGATGGATTTGTTTGTTTCTTTTAGCGATAGCGAGCAATATACTGTAAGATGCGCAGGATAAAGTCGAGCTGTCATTGGCCTTTATCCAACAATGCTGGCTACAGCTTACCGGGGATCAAGTTCCAAGAGCCGGGATGCAGAGATAGGAATCTCACCTTGCATATACGCCAAGTGCTTGTGCTTGTCCACAAAAAGGCCTTTTTTTTCCTGCTTTTCCATTCTCTCTGTGTTTTCGTTTTTCTCACCCTTGCAAATGTGTCGCCGGTGGGAGATAGGTTTGAGCCAATCGCTGATGTTCCCATCATACTCGTAAGGATGGCCTAGATGCCGACGTCTGCTGAGCTGGCATATTCATGCTAGACAACTCGCAATGCTTACCTATTTCTCATTGCCGAGTTAAGAGTATATAGTACCAGTAGTTACAAGCAAAAGTACAGTAGGTAGTATTACCGATATCACCGATACATGTGATCAACCGCCGGGCTCTATTCTTTATGCCTATTTGCATGAATTATCATTGCCAACTACCATCTCGGATGAAAGTATTGCCCGCTGTCGCCCGCTGCTTGTCTGCAGCAGTAATATTCGCAACAATCAGCAAGCCATATCGCCAAGGGATCGAATATTTATTAGTTACCGCCACGGCAAATAGCCTTGGTTGTCGGCATCTCTTGTGACTTTGCTGCTGATGGCATCGGATGTCGAGCCACTAGCTGTTAGTCTGCGCTACTTTGTCTGACAGCGCCACTAATACTACCGTCTATGCAAAGCATATGCGGTGAAAGTTGATTGGAAGGTCTTATTTATGCGTAGACTTACAATTGTGGCCCCGTCTATTCTTCTAGATTAGTCGTGGAAACTCTCTCAGCAAAGACGCTATGACAAGCCATGGATGAAGGGGAAGTGGGACTATCGTTATGTAACAACTCGGTTGTGAAATTTGACAGCCTTGCCATCTTTAGTCCTATCTCTGTGCGTGTTCGCCAAGTCACTATTTGTCACCTCGACTTTATTGAATGAAGGAACAGAACCCTGACACCCCCTCGGACCCATGCATCCGCAGGAAGGATCTACTCGGAGGAATAATATACGGTCGTATTAACTAAAAATAGTCAAATGCGAGCGAATGCATGATGGAATTGAAATGACGATGTGTAGTATACCTAGTATTATGAGGGGCGGAGACGTGCCTAGGTATAAGACATGCTCAATCGCTCCACCACGGCTGCCACATCATCAACGCCGAAGGCTGTGTGCTGATCCGCATATAAGCCCGCAAAGGTCCGTAGAATTTATGACGAGTTGAATTCGAATGTTTTGCAAAGGCTTTTATTGGATGGCCTCGGAGTTTGCTTGGTGCATACGGAAACTGTATCTTGGACGGGGACAAGGTCGCTGCTTTCAGAAACAGAATACCTTGCAATGATTGTATCAAATACTTGGCAGAGAATCTACAGAGTGCAAACAAAGGAAATAGATAGGCGAACAACACTAGAATCGCTAGATACAAAACAAAAGTAATAGAGGCTAAATGCACTACAAAATACTGTCGGCTTTTATATCGCCTAGCTTCCGACCCCCCAGAGTCAGACCACTGCCCAACCCAATCTTCGGAGCTTTAGTGGGATGCAGGCAGCAAACCCACCATCCAGGCATTCATGGACACTGTAAAATGCGCTATGGAGATCTACTGTGTTGCTCAAAAAGTGTCGGGGAGCTAAAGACTGCGAAGGGGCGGTTTTAGCCCCTTAGGGCAGCTCCTAGGATCGGCCCTAGCAAACGATGTGAGAGATATTCACAACTCATAACTGAGCATCGAACAAGACTCGCATGAAGAGATCATCACGACAAAGCCAAAGCCTCTTGAAGATAGAAAAGAATGGCAGCCTCTAAGCCGGAATGGGCCATGATCAAGACAGCCTTACCTGAGCGTCCACTGCCACCCAACTCCAGCCGATCTCCAGTAACGACAGATCGCTTAATTCTCCGTGCTCTTGTTCCTGAAGATGCCTACAGCCTGCACATCTTGCGCACTCAGCCCGAGGTGATGGCAAACAGCCCGCAGGGCAGGCCTGACAAGGATCTGGAAGAGACGCGGCAGAGGCTCAACTTTTTTCTCCCCCCAAAAGACGAGACAACATACAATTGCGCCATCTGTCTGCGAGAGACGGGAGAAATGATTGGGATTGGCGGGTGCCACCAGCTCACCTCCATGTTTGGCTGGCCCGCCATCGGATACATGATCCGAAAGGAGTTCTGGGGCCAGGGCCTCGCCACCGAATTCGTCAAGGCATGGCTGGAAGCGTGGTGCAAGTTGCCCCGCGCAGAGGCAGAGATGGAAATCGACCGACGGACTCTTTTGCCTGATGGGGGCGAAGAGACATCACCGGAACAAGTGATTGCATTTACCCTCTTGGATAATATGGCGAGCCAGAGGGTCCTTGAGAAGGCCGGGTTTGAGAGGTTTCTGGCTTGGGAGGAGGCTGATTTGAGAGATCCGAATTTCCAGGTTACATTGCTTGGATATCGGTATGTTGTGGGGAAACATTTATAGAATTGAAACGAGGCTTTGGCAATGGGAGTCTAGCTTGATTCGGGCCTATTTCAAATTCTTCGGAGCCTATATAATACCCATATAAACCAAATCTTTGCTTCACATGGTCGTTTCACAAGCCATGTCTCGAAAATGTAGGGGAGTCAGTCTCCCAATCTGCCTCGCGTTTTGACTGTGGGGTTAAGCTGAGTTATGCTTCTGTTGGCTGAAGATATGGGGACCTTTGCTGCGCTAAGCCGTTACACCGTCTCCGCATAAGCAGAATAGCGGTCACCTTGACCACCGAGGTTTTCTCCTGTGTCTTTCAGCATGTTACAACGAGTCTTTGTTAGGCATCTGAGACAGAATAGAGGTCCTGCGATGGCCATGTGGCAGAACTAAAAGATGGCCTAAGCTCTTGTGATGAATAGGACAAGATTCCGCATGTCTCATAGGCATTAACCCGCTTTATACCGCCCCGAGTTGGCTCAATCAATCTCTCATTTCGTTTGTTGAGGCGCGCACAGCCACAAACCGTCCCTGGCCTAGGCTACAGGGCGTTTTCTCCTCAAAGCGCCAGCAAACAAAGACGGTATCACGAGCTGCCGTCTGTGCTCCCTCTCGGCGGTCAACTGGTTCAACAAGGCCTCTTTGTGCGACTGACTATTATATGAAGAGGCAGCACACGGCTTGGCCCTCGTATAGAGATTCGATCATTGCCATGCTCAGCCAGCTGATTCGTCTCTTTTCTCTGCCATTGGCGCCCGAAAATGGAGACAGCTAGGCGAATTCTGCACTATCTCGCCAATCTCGAATGGACGGAGAAGAAACAGCATAAATGCATCTTTTGCGACCGTAACAATTTCGCCAGCATAGTCTACGAGGTATGGTTTGTGATACTTGGCTGCGGGAGTCTGTACTGAAACCTTCCAGGATGATCAAGTCATTGTCATCGATAATAGGCACCTGGCAGGGCAGATGCACTGGCTCATCTTCCCCAAGGCGCACACTGTGAGAGATATTGAGAATCTCAACTCTTCACATCTAGAGCTCCGTAAGTCTTACCACCAACTTCTAATTCGTGAAATTTATATTGCTGAGATATTGACGTTAAAAACAGTACAATCTATGGACAAGGTGAAACGCCAGCTACTTCAGGAGCGATGTCCCGACATACCCTCATCGTGGATACACTCTGGATATCACCGAGGTCGAAGACCGCTGATTGGCAAAATTTTCTATCCAGACATCATCTCGATTCATCATCTGCATCTCCACGTCATAATCCGACCACATCGTATGCTTCTCTGGTTCAAGTACCCGCCTTGGCTACCTCTCATGTGGAAATCAGACGACACAGTGATTCAAGAGGTGGAAAAGCTATCATTGAAAAAGCGATGATAATGAGAGCACTGAATCCGGTATCTCACGCGCATATAGACTTTGTACTAGAGGGGAGGCGGGATTTATACACATAAATCATGGCTTAGAGGGGCGGTATAGACAAAAGAGTTAAAATATTAAGATTAATAGACATGGCATATAAATACATATACACTCACAAATTCTGAGTACTTATACTAGATCGTTATCCCCGCCCACATTGAAAAACGCTGTGCAAACATGTGGCGCATGTATCCCAATCCCTCTCTTTAATGATGATGTTTTCGAACAGAATCCTTCCGAAAGGCCTCCGCATACATCTTTTGTGAATATATCCTCTGTGTCAACGCATAACGCATGTTGAATACCGCTAGGATAAGCATCATAAGCGCCCCAAAGAACAATGTGATTAATGGGGCCAAAATAGAAAACAAGGTGAACCCATAAGATGCTCGGCTGAACATGGCGTTTCCGTTCAATTCTGTCGTGGCTAGTCCGACCTGCATGGCTCCCAACACCACCGTTATATAAACGATAGCAGTCAAGACCCATTTAAAATTTCTCTCAAAGTAGGTCGAGTACTGATGATAGCTGTACTCGTATCCTCGGATCAATCTATAGAAATTGGCCGTGTTTTTACAAAGTCGATAGATCAAATTAAGTCGTGACAGACGCAGTTCGCCATAGATGTATCTCGGGTTGAGATCGGTTGGATTCTCGTGAATGCAAGAAACAACAGCTGCAGCGAAAGGTGCCCAGTGCTCCCATTGCACAGAGTCCGATATCAAACCCTTTTCATGCGCAATGCGCAGGTCGCTTTTGCTGCATACTAGCCAAGTATAAGAGTAGAGAAATCCCTTTGCACTCTCAAAAAGCTCGCGATTGTGACAGAATGTGCTGCTCCAGAGGGAATGGCTAAGTAGATAGTCTGGAAGCGGCTTCAAGTTCAAAACGTTGTCGCGCCATACAAGATGGAGATCTGCGCTCTCGGTAATGACGATTTTTCGCCCAAGCCTGACTTGGTTATGCAGCGCGCGAGAGACTTGTGGCAATCCTGCCAGCCAGAGGTGTTTGTGGATTTCATTTAAACGAGAGACGTCAAGGTCGCGCGTCATGTATAGTTCAACTGAGTCTGGATCATTTTTATCGATGCTGATGATCCTCCTCTCATGCTGGTAAGTTCCGGGTAGAACCAGCTCTTCGTTAAAAATATCTTCTTCTGGGCTGAATGGGGGCACTAATATCAGGCTCGTCAATTAGCACACCGTGATGAAACATCTGGTGAGGCTTTGGCCTCTTTCTATGGTACAAGGTACCCGATTGGAACAAACAACAAATACGTACAAAGTGTTGTCTTGGACATCTTGGACGTCTTGGACTCCAGATTTGCACCATCATCCGGACTATCGATGGTTATCGTGTAGTCAGTGTCTATGCGTTTCCCTAATCTCGGTCAACATCTCTTGTAGACGTAGAGGCGGTGTTGCAGAATTGGCTGCCTACAGTAAATAGAGGGGGGTGTAGAATATGGCGCTTACCTGTTACAGTTATCGCATTATCGGCAGAAGCCTCCATGACGGCTGCAAAAGCATGCGACGGAAAGCGTATCGTAGAGCGATATTGAAGGGATATGAAACGTTGGCTCAAAAGCACTATTCATCCGTGTGATATTCACAGCTCATCCAAGGGGCTCTTGGAGGCCGTGTAGGATTTAAGAGTATTAAATGTCTTGGCAGCCTCAGAAATCGAATAAGCCCAAGGCCGGATTAGGCTGACTCTGTCACAGGGATCTACAACCCCACCGCCACCGTATCGCATTAGGCCTTTGTGTGGCCTGAGTTTCCTAGTCTCTGTGAACAAATAAAAATCCATAGACCGCAGCATTGCCAGTAAATTCGTGGCAGTGTTACATCACCCATTTATCTAGTGTGTGTATCAGAGGACTGGATTGGCCACATGTCCACTCAATTCTGAAAGCCACAGCTGTAGATGCAAATCAACGTGGCATGTAAGAAGCGGTATAATGGGCAAAGGCCAACCAGAGATCTCATCACGCTACGGGACGCAGAAGAGTTACCGACAGCGGTCAACTCAAGGATTATTTAGCTGCGATTAAAAAGGGGGGGGTTAGAGGGCGTAGGTTAGTTAACTCTTGAGCTGCAAGGACATACTGTATATCAGCTCCGGTGGAGCTAAGCTGTGGAACGATAGGGCTGAGCAGTGTCCATTCTAAATTTAACCGTTTGCCAAGGCATTCAACACTGCATTCAAAGTCTACTTGCTTCTCTAACAACAATAGATTTGTCATTCATTTCAAGTCGGACGTGCTATACAGACGGCTCACGTAGTGTTCTTTCGACTTACATCTCTGTTCTGATCCTGTATGACCGGCTACAGTTTATTTACATTGACAGAAACTTTTATTCACCGCAGCGTAGATGGAAGACTTGTAAAACGACTGCATGGCCTGACAGTGTCAACCCTAGCTCGTTCGTCGTTTATCGTATAACAAAAAGCCTAGTTGAGCAGCTTCTCCTATGATGACAATACCTACCATACCGAGCCGGGATTTGGCCCCCACGAGTTGAAACGTATCTCCAAAACGCTAGCATTAATAAAGTAATGTTTACTATTCATGGTCCATCTGCTTTGACTTGTACAGTAAGGATAGGTTGGGTTTTTGGCATGGTGAGTCAATTCTATGGACGTTTTCAGCTTGGCTCCATGCGGCTGAAAGTTTTAAGGGGCAGATTGCTAGTAATTCTTTGGGGTTGGACCGGATAAAGTAATGTGAGGCGGGGCGCAGAGTAAGCGGGTGGTGGTTGTCATGAGGAGCTTATCCATAGAATGTCCTTGGAAACTCGTGCAAGTATGTGTGTAGGTAGAATAGTAAACATTATAATGGAACTAGAGCATGTTTAATCCCATCTTGCTATTCACTCATAAAAGATTGTTTTACAGAATGGAACTGGCAAAATTGAAGGATGTAGAATGAGTTCCAATAGTCAGATGATAGTATCATGGAATATCCGACAAGAATGAGTAGCAAATCTTACATACTAGTTGTCAAATACCGCGTTCTTTCTTTTTCTGATTATTAAACATGGTTTCTGGGTGGTGCTAATGGAGCCGCAAAGTGCAAGGAGTAGCGAATAATATTGTCTGGGATACTTAGCGCGACTGGCTGGTGCGGCTGAGATGCCTGGTGATGGCAACTGAGTCGCCGACTTTCCGAATCAATCAGGCAACAGTTGGCATGGCGCGCCTTGGAAGCGTGATAACTGCTGCCATAATGATCTAATTGAAGGAGTAATCTCGGCAATAGTGTTCACGGAAGTGGTGTTGAATACTTGAGGTGGTTCAAGGGCGATACTACAGAATGGGGAACACGTCGCGAGCACATTGTGTACTCGAGAATTGTCACCGCCAAAAGTAACTAACCCCCACCCATAGATATAATATGACATCTCATATTTTTGCAGTTGCAATTAAGTCTAGCTAGCTACCTGTTATGTCATCTTGAATAGGGCTCATTGTGGCAGAATAGTACATACCCATATACTTGCAAGGATTATATACAACCCACGCTAAAGCCATCACGCCTGTGTGCAAAAGTTCCCTATAATTGGTTTACCGGCCGCCGAACTGTACGCTAATAATAACTTTTCTGTCCGAAGGAGTGCATTTGCCTGTTTGAGGGATTTCCACGGGTGCCATTGCCGGTTGGATTCGGAGCTATCCAAGTGCCATGCTACCCTAAGAGCACACGAGACAGTTTTAGTGGGATGAGGCTCTGCGCAGTACTGAGAACAGAAGTTTTAAATATCTCTCTGCTCCTATAATCCTTGTGACAAGTACATTTTCAAACTTTTGCCATCGCGAATACTCGTGTCTCGTTTAAATCATAAAAAAGACATATTGTTCACACACGTAGTTTCAGAGGGCCTTGAGAGTACTCCATTGCACTCTACTGAAAAGCCACAAAGATGTCCTCCGCCACGTATCAGGCGATGTTCGCCGAGAACAGTCAGAAAATAAACTTGAAAAACCCTCTATCCAATCCGAATGGCACCAGAACGCCGAAGAAGGCGCCAAAGGGGTACGAAGTAGCCGACCAGAGGGTGGTACAGATTTATCCGCTGGAAGAAGACAATGCAACTTTGTCATCCGAAAATAACAAGCAAAATGCCTCATTAGACGTCGACATTGTATTCGTCCCTGGATTGGGTGCAGATCCGATCGAGTCATGGAGCTCAAACGACTCGAGCTTTAATTGGATGAAGGACAAGACTGGACTGCAAAGCAAATACCCTCGAGCTCGCCTGCTGCTATTCAAATACGAATCGGCATATCTTGGAGGGTTTAAAGTCAGGCAGTATATCGAAAATCTTGCTGATACACTACTGGTGGAACTGAAGGCCAAGAGAGAGGTATTTGCTCTTATACAGAATCTGGTGCGATGGTGTGGCTAACATATACTCTCAAGACATGCAGAGCGCGTCCCATTGTTTTCATTGGCCATAGTATGGGTGGCCTAATCATCGCAAAAGCGATTGTTCTCGCATCGTCAGATGTTGGCACATCTAGACAAATATTTAATACGACGACAGGATGCATCTTCTTCGGCACTCCGTTCAGAGGCGCATCAATTTTCTCGTCAATCAGTTCTTATGCGCGCTCAGCCGAAAAAGAAAATAAAGGTGCTGTTCATTCTACGCTGCTGGACCTTCTTGAGCCAGAAAATGGAGAACTGCGCCAATTGAGAATCGAGTTTACTCGTTTAGCTAGTAGAAACAACCAAACCATTTCTTGCCATTGTTTCTGGGAACAAGACCAGAGCGACATTTCCAAGCTGCGAAGTCTAATAGCAGAGCTCAAGGGCGTAGATCCCCAGATTTTTAATCTTCCCGATGGCAACTACATTACGTTTGTCAGACAAGAATCAGCGACTCTTGAAAATTGCAAAAACACGGGTCTACACTGCGACCACCGAGGGCTTGTCAAGATTGATAGCTGCAAAGAAGGGGGAGCATGGACGCAAATTAACGAGCACCTGAGAGAAATAGTGGACAATGCCCAATCGGCTGTCAAGAGTCGTCTCAATGCTGTCAGAAATATCGATCTCTCAGTACTCAGCGCCGTAATGAAGGCTTTGGAGGGTGGTCAAATTGAGAGAAAAGAAGAGGCTTTGTTGAAGTCTGTTGCGACCTCGTCTTGGTTACCTTCGGAAGATGAATACAACAGCTGGCTTGGAGGTGAGAAACCAGTTGACTGTCTCTTTGTACAGGGCCGAGAGGGCCGTGGAAAGACAAGCGCCGCGCTGGCTGCACTTGAGGGCATCAGAAAGGAACAAGATGCGAAAAGGAATCTTGGCGGAGACTATATGCTTGCCTACTTTTTCTGCGACATTGAATCGGATTATTCCACCGCAGAAGATGTCCTCAAATCGCTGGTGAGGCAGCTGCTTATCCAAAAGGAAACATTGGCACCGCACGCTGTAAAGTTCACTAGAGCGCAAAAGCGCAAAGACGAAAGGACGAAGCAAGTTGAAGCAAAAGCTTCGGTCGAGAATTTATGGCAATCCCTTCAAGGCATGCTATCGGACGAGTTGATCGGCAACAAAGTCTACTTTGTCCTGAACAACCTACACATTCTGCCGCCGGAGTCTGAGTCCACCAAGAAGCTAATGAATTACATTAAAAGCGAGCTGAGCATCGAACAACCGCAACGACACACTAAAACTCGATGGTTTATTACAAGCCGGAACCTCGATGGCATTACAAATGGTTCAGACAATGGCGACTGCGTTCAAATAATTGATCTTGAAGACTCTAAACACAAGAGCAAAGTGCAAAACGAGCTGGAGAGACACGCCAAGAAGATGGTAACGGCACTTGGAGAAAAGAAACATTACAACAGGGCACTGTCCTATTTTGCGAGTAGTCTCATAGGAAGACGCGCTCAGAACACTCAGTGGATCGATATCCTGTGTATTCAGCTAGAAGAACTATCTACGAGCAGCGACCTTACCGTTCGTGACATTCTTGAAAGTACGCCTCAAGATTTGAAATCCCTTCTCAACCAGGCTTGGCAACAAATCTTTCAGCTCAATAGAGACAAAGCTGGCGAAATCAGAGAACTTCTTCGTACCATGGTCTTGACTTATGAAGATCCAACAGAGATGGAGCTCGCAGTGCTTGCTGGATTTTCTTCTACAGACGAGGAAAGAGTTCAGCTGCATAATCTCATTGAGCAATGCAAGCCACTGCTATCTATACGTCTGGATGACGAGACTAACCCAACCATTAGCTTTATCAATCTCGTTGTCAAGACACATCTCTTTGACAATGCAAATACCTTGCTTGGGCTGACTGAGGAAGGAATAAAGTGGCAGCAAGGTGTATTGACGCATCGCTGCTTGTCTTACCTCAAGGCCCTTTTTAATTATCCAGAGCAAGAGCCAACACCCGACCCTCCGGTTGTTGAGGCTGTTAAGGCTGTTGAGCCTGTGGAGACTGTTGAAGCAGATAAAGATACAGAGAGTGTCGAGGCAGATAAGAATACAGAAGAGGAACCGAGCATTAGCCCAGAAGAGAAGCAAGTTCTTGAGAAAATAAAAGAGGACAAAGCTTCAGCTTACGCTGTCAAGCATTGGCTCCATCATGCTAGCAAAGCGACGCTTGACATCGCAGAAGAGCTCAGCCTCGATGAAGAATTCTGGAAACCCAGTTCGCTCATTAGAAGACGCTGGCTAGCGGGATATTGTGGCCTCACCGATGTTTTGACTGGCTTCCAGTATCAACATCTCAATTCCTTGCACGTAGCAGCTTCCATTGGCTTTAGTCGGCTCGTCGGGGCCTTGATTCGCAATGGCTACAAAGACGAAATTACAAAGAGAGACCAAATGTTCAACACGCCTGTAAGTATCGCATCCAATTCTTCATTTTGAGAATGTCGCTAAATGGAATTTCCAGCTGCATTTTGCTGCCTACTTTGGCCGATTAAATACTGTTGAAGAACTACTGACCAGCGGTGCTCCCGTCGATGATTGCGCCGACATTCATCAAGCAACGCCTCTGTCCATGGCGGCCGCGGGCGGACAAGTCAGCGTTATGCAAAAGTTACTTGCTCGAGACGCCGATCCGAATAGTGCAGATGAGAACGTTGGCCCTGTTATCAGTGCAGCTATTGTGTCTGGCAATATTTCGGCGGTCGAATTACTCGTGGAATACGACAAACAGAAAGTCGTGTTTGCCAAGTATAAAGTTGGCGATGAGGATGGCGACGGGGAGAATGCCAATGAAGAAAACGAAACCCCTAGTCCGCTGGCACTTGCCGCAATGTTGGCAGACGAGCAAATGTTCAACTTCTTGATGAAGAAGTTTGAAGGAGAGATACCATTGATGGACTACTTGGAGGCTTTGGCTACAGCAGCAGCAGCTGGGCGAGATGTCGTCTTCAAAACTCTGCTGGACAATGCACCTGAGAGCGACGAAATCGAGGAAATATACCAAGCGATTTTCGATCTCGTGGAGGAATATCCAAACTGGGAGATTTTCAGGGTTTTGCTAGAGAGATGCGAAGGGATGAATGTCAATGTCAGCAAATTGTTCTTTGCAGCAGCGACTTGCAACCAGAAGCAAGATGACATGGTCGAGCATGCTTGGAAATATTCGGGTGAATCCATGAGCCAAGAGATTCTTGACAATGCCCTCTATCAAGCAACCGATGGTGAAAAAGAAACTACTGTCAAACTCTTGCTAGGATATGGAGCAAATCCAAACGCACCTGGTGAAAAGTACGGCAATGCTCTTACTGCTTCTGCATTTGACGGCACTATAAATATCCTCAGACATCTTCTAGAGGCCAATGCGGATCCCAACAGTCCAGAGGGCTGGGCACTACAAATAGCCGCTGGTCAAGGACACAAAGAGATTGTCGAGGAGCTTTTGCAGCATGGGGCAAATGTGAACGCACTAACCGAGAATCCAAATTTTCCCCAGGGCAGTGCTATGCAAGCTGCGTGTGAGTCGAGCAAGCTCGAAATAGTACAATTACTGCTAGAGCATGGGGCCAATCCAAACAACGGTTCTGGTATCGATTCCCCCCCTATCATCGCCGCTGCACGACGCGGACAGGCAGACATTCTAGATGCACTTGTCCAAGCTGGTGCAGATCTAAACGTTTTTGGTGGTCCTGACAAGTCAACGCCGCTTATTAACGCCGCGGCTTTTCTTCCAACGACCTCATTGCGGACGCTTCTTGATGCTGGCGCTGATATCAATCTTGCCGACGAAGATGGAGATACCGCTCTGATAATATCTGCGTTTCGTGGTGACGTGGAAGCTGTTCAGTTTTTGCTTGAGAATGACGCGGATATTATGCATTTTAACAATAATAATCTCAACGCACTCATTGCGGCGTACAACAACCAGCAAACCGAATGCTTGGAGAAGCTCATTATAGCGTACTCAGCGGTACTCCTCAGCTTTAGGAATCTAATGGTTGAACACAAGGTGGATATCTCGACTCTATTCCAGATGGCTAGCCAAGTGAATGTGAATAATGAGAAGGATAGAAGTGTCGACGATAATGCGAATAATGGGAATTTTGAAGCTAGCGGACATTTTGAAGGTAGCAGACATTTTGAAGGTGGCGGACATTTTGAAGGTAGCAGACATTTGGAAGGTAGCGGACATTTTGAAGGTAGCAGACATTTTGAAGGTAGCAGACATTTTGAAGGTCATGTTGATACCGAGGATTACAGAGACAATGACGAGAATGGATTCAATGATGAGAATGGAGAAAACGAAGAAAACGAAGAAGATGGGGGAAATCAGGATGATGAGGGGAGCGAAGATGACGAGGAGAATGGGGATAATGACAGCCAAGCTTCCGGGTTTTACTGAGCCGTATACAAAGAGAGGCATGGTAGCTCCTATGGACGAGGATAGACTTTTCTCTAATGTCTTTATATACTCGTTTCTTCAGTCGGTTTATGCAAGTCCTTTCGAATGAAAAGAGCTAGAATTATGAAGCATACATCGATAGTCATATAATACCCCCAAACGAGGTGCACTGCTTCATCACACACCGATAACGAGATGCTAGTTGTAGGGTTCTTGCATTACATCTTACCATATTAGGTGGTGATGTTTTGTTTCCATGCTATGCATGTGCTTGAAAAAAAGTAAGATTGTTAGTGAGAAGATTTCTAGTGCTCTATTCGAGCGACGTTACATGTAATTACAACTACTTACTTTTTATCAGTGTAATTGTGTACTTTACGAGCCTGTGCATTTCTACTCTAGTTGTTTATCCGTACGCCAATAATTTTCTCAAATTCATGTTCTTTAATGCTTCTTCTTTTTCCTGGTCAATATTTTTTCTCTCCTTGAATAAGTCTCGAGGAGTGTATCCGTTGGTATCCTTTGCAGAAAGTTGCGCACCAGCTGCTACAAGCTCTTTGGTAATTATTTCTCCTCTGCCAAAGTTGTCTCTGGGAGATAGTATCGCGCTTACCATCAAGTGGAGTGGTGTTCGCTTATAACGGTCCATAGAATTAACATTGACATTCCATTTGGAGATCAAGATGCTAACATTGACCCGTAAGCTTTGTGTAGCGAGATGCAAAGGAGCTGCACCGTCACAGCCCCTACAAGATGCATTAGGGCCAATATTGCAGCGATTCAAAAAGTAGGTAATGGTGGTTTCATTGCCCCTCTGTGTAGATAGAGATAATGCGGTCCCATAACAGGAACCATGCTTGTTAATCGATGCCACATGGCCAGTCTCACAATAGGAGTAGTGATACCTCAAAAACGATAGGGGATCATCACGTTTTTGCAACTTTCGTATGTGACTTTCACACCGAGTTAATATCTTGTCAATGTCCTTTGTTTGCAAAGGCTTTTGTAGTTTTTATTTGCGCTGCAACAGATGCAAAGCTTTCAACTCGCCCAATCGCTTACTGTAGTCGGCCTGGAGCATCTTGAATCTGGTCAACCACAGATTTGATGAACTTGGCAATGTTGAGCGACTTCGACAAACTGCTCGGCAGCAACTGCAACACCTAAGACTTCAGCACCAGAAATGTTGGGCAAGATAAAGTGTTGACGCAGGTATTATCAAGTATTTCGTTAATAAAATATCCCTTTGAATGCTATATTAAAGAAACGTGACTTTTTATATGTAACCATTGTTAGGCGCCTATCATGCGGCCCAAATAGATGCGTGTCACCGTTAGATTGGCTACATGTAGTCTCCACAAATAATGCCTCAGTATATGTATAGGTACCTAATGCTTTGGCCACTTATGCAGCTTCATTACTGCAATCAAGTGAAAGGATTTGAAGAAGAAGGTATACGGTCATATTACGGCCACAAATAAATAAGTAAACTGAAATAATGTAGATATCTAAACTTCCTTAGAAAAGTCTATATCAAAAAGCAAAGGTGGCTACATGTATTTATAGAGCAAGGGTTTATGCTTTTCCCCAAGGCATATCGATCGCCTACCTCATCCCTATGTATGCCAAGCCCACACCTTAACACTAACATTCCATTACAGATTAGCATGACAAAACAAAATGCCAGATAGTACAATACAATATGAATTGAGTGCCCTGTATATTGTGTTCCAATGCTGACGTGGTAGTCTCCGTAATTTCCCTATGGCCTGCAGCCAACTACATGCACGCTGTTTAGCCTTGCAGACGCGAGATCTTTTGCTAAGCCTATGGTAAGACATTGCTGAAAACCTCTGTATTCTTACGATGGACTGTTTTTGACGGGCTATATTAATACGCATCTTATACCCCGCATTGAGCATTCTCTTCCAGATATTTTTTGCTACTATGGCTAGCCAAATTTCATATTACTATTTCGCTCCCACTTGGGATTTTCCTCCAAATGGCCCTCTCCAGCTTGGAAATGTTCTCATGTCAGTGAAAAAACCTGAGCGAGCATTATATACCGCTGCTCCACCAGCTGCCAGCGAGATGGTCACGACGGAAAAGAATCAGGTAGAATTCTCCAAGGAAAAGATGAAGGCCGGAAAGTTTTCAATTTTTATACGCTTCATGAAATTCATTGGCTTGGGAATTAAAATGGCTACAGACTGGGATGTCATGTAATAATACTTCTTTATTATCTACTTTCTTCTTCATCGTTTTACAAGTATAGTTCATTGATCTTGCAATTAACCACCTTCATAATCTAGGAACGAGGAGATTTTCAAGTTTAAGCGTCTCGACACTACATACTTCATTCCGACTTTACCTTGGCTTGAAAAGTGTGTTTCCAATCCTCCGGTGCAGCGCTATCTCGAAAAATGCCGCTACCGAAAGCCAGTATATATAATCACCGGCCTTAAAACGGCTACTGGCGTTGCTGTCAAGACAAGCAAGAGGACTGCTTTTGGTAATGAGGTTGGTATCGAAGTGGAAGTACCAGCTGGTGGTGGAATTTTACCTTGGGCTGGCAAGCCAAAGATAGCTACAATGAAGGCAGCTAGTGACAATATGCGTTGGGAAGATCATGGCGATTTCATCTTTGCTTATAGAGTCAGCAAAGTGTGGATTAAGAAGTGTTCTATATTGGAGGAAGATTTTACAAAAGGTGCAATGCTAGGGAAAGAGACGAAAAGAGCAGTAAGTAGCGTTCTGGAAATCATAAATGTGGAAGAGGCAGATCCGGTCACTGAGGGGTTTTTACAAGAAGAGCTGGTAGATGAAGAAGAAAAGGTTATTATTGCACTTCCAGAGATGACGGAAGATTGACCCATTGAACTCAACATAAAAAAAAGTATGCTGAGAAAGAGTTAAACAGCAGGTCAAATTTAATTTCATTAGCTATATAGGGTATAATCATGTTAAATTTCCGCCTAGACACCTTTCAATGCGTCTCGCATTCTAGCTTGTAATGATTCCTCGCCCTTACCAAAGGCGTTATCAGGATGCAGGCTGGGGGCAATGTAATCGTAGCCCTTACTATTTACAGAGACTGATTTCAGCGCAGCCTTCATAAACTGGTGCTGTTTCAGCAGCTCAGCTTCTTTTGGGAGCATTTTTTCCCTTGCATATTGCAACAGGAACGCAGCAATTCCACTTACAATGGGAGTTGCAAACGAAGTGCCCGATTTGTGAGCCACACAAACTTCGTCTATGTCTTTGTTACAGAGGTGAACAGGCCAAGCAGATTCGATTGCCTCTCCTATCGTAGCAAAATTATCTCCCGGGAAAGATACTGGATTGAAGTCGGAAGGAGCACCATGGGCATTAGTCGAATGTACGCAGATGACATCTGGATGTCTTGCGGGATACGCTCTCCTGGTATTGGCTCCACTATTTGATGCTGCTGCGAAGAGTAAAACATCTTTATGTATGGCATGCTTGATTGATCGCTCAACAAGCTCATATCCGTTGATTTCTCTTGATGGGAATCCAAATGACATCGATATTACATCGACTTTCCACACATTAACAGCATGGTCAATGGCCTAAGAACGTATTAGCAAATAGCAATCACATTGACGACAAGAATATATGGCTTACATTAGCAACAGTAGCAGGATCAGCCGGTTCGAGATCGGATATTTTAGCGATATAGATCTCTGCATCAGGCGCAAAGTCTAGGAGCAAACCTGCGACATGCGTGCCATGTCCACAGCGATCAGAAATGTCCTCCCAATTCTGCTGGCCGTTAGATGAGAACACCTTGATTTCTTTGATGCGTTCTTCCTGTGCTTCATAATCTGGATGATTCTTGTCTATCCCTGTATCTAGAACGGCGATCTTCACAGGTTCAGAACTAGGGTCCTCCCCAATGAAGCTGTCGTGTACAGAACGAAAATTAGTTTTCCAAGATTGATAAGCATCACGCCTATGGTGGTATTAACACATTAACTCTGATTTCATAGAAAAAAACTCCAGTCTCAATTGCCGAGACTAATCGTAGGACATGTTTACTCACGCAGCAGATGACATATCTGAAGGAGCAGTTTGGTCGTCGAAGAATTCAATGTCGCCCCTGTAATTGATTGTCTTCCAAGAATAGTTCTTTGAGTCACGACTTTTCCTTTTCCGATCCCTTAATTGTGTTTGAACGCGCGGTATGGGCAACCTGTCATCTGTGCTCCAATCTGGCATGACCTTTTTGGGCACAATCGGCTGTCCCCATCTCGTTAGATCTAGATTTTGAGCTTCCAGGTCAAGTGTCTCAATCGAGTAACCAAATGTCTGCTCAAGGTCATGTTCTAGCCGGCTCACGACCTCGTTGTAAATCAAGCTCCTCAGCTCATGGGTGCTGAGCTTGTTTCCCCTTTTGTCCACGTCAATATCTGAATTCAAACACATATCGATCGCTTGGCGAGTTTGTTCTGAAATATCGTCTTTGCATTTGTTAAAAATTGCGGTAGTGGCTATATATTTGGCGCAGTCGTTCATATCTTCGTTATACTGGAGATCGTGAGCCTGTGCTATGGCCGTTAGTTTTCGGGCCAAGTGCAGCTCTATAAGCATAGCTGCCAAGGCTACTAGTGATGGGTACGGATGTGACATAATATCATCTGGGTCATAATCGTCATCGTCGTCGTCGTTGTTGTTATCGCTATTATTGCCTGTAATATTTGTGATGCTATTTTCGATATCTTTCCCAAATTGCAGCTCAACAAAAGGCCTCAAGGGTGTGCCCGACGACGTTTTGAGGAACACTATATCATCAGGGCCCCAGGATTTACTTAGCCAAGGAGTTTCGTGTAGATGAAGAATAGCGTAACCTAACAGAACTGCCAAGATTCGTTTGGTTTTTTCGGTTAATTTGTAAGATTCTTCTGTCATAAACTGTTGGAGAGTGATTGTGTGTGTTGCCGCATCACTTGCAAAATTGCTTGGCTCTGACTGTAGCTTCCACAGTGTATCGTTTTCCACCAAAAACTTGAGTCTGTATGTTGGAAAATCTTTCTGTATCCTTTTAATGGGATCGCATAAAAATTTGACCTTTTTCCTTCCTATCCTGGGCATCTTCCTCGGGCCAGCATGTGAGCCGACTTCAATCGGAAAACTGACGCTTGATTGGGATTTCGTCACGGCAAGGAAATGAGCCTCTTGCCAACGTTGATCTATCTCAAGGAATAGATTGAAATTGTATTCTTCGCCCAAGTCGCTATCTCGATGCGTCTTGATGCAAAATCTGGCCCCATAGGTATGACACGAACATCTTCCCGATACCTCAAGTACCTGGAAAAGTGATCGAGCAGCAAATAACGATGCGTATGATGGCTCACATCTTCTTTTCCTAGTAGGACGTTCTTCGGCAGAATAGTTGTCGCAGGGATCTTGTATGTATACATCTTCGTATGTTTTTAGAGCTGTATGTAGTTCATGCTGCTCTTGTTGTGACCCGAAATCGAGACGCTCCTTGATGAACTGAAGCTTGGATGATTTTTCGTCATGATTATATGATGCCCAAAGGTCGTTAAAGGCTCGCATACGTGGGAAGGAAGAAAATTTTGATAATTCTGTAGATAAAAAAAAATTGAGGTCAAATAGAGAATCTAAGCGACCAAGAATGCTTCGAGCAAGGCTGATTCTTTCATCGTCGCGGGAAACCGTCACGAGAGCCGCTTGGGATCGTATTATGGTGCAGCGACCATTGATTTTGAGATACAAGCTTCTGGCCTCGATCTTCGTTTCGGCGTTACCGAGAATATCTGTTACTTCTTTTATTGTACCCAAACTGGTAAAAAAGAAAGCGAGGAGATGGTTCGGCTCAGATTCGCTGCCCGGATCCATGATTTCGGCTTGGTCATTTCGAATCCCTTGCACTGAGCACATGGTTCGCGAACTTTGTGAGACGGTGCTGAGGCGTGGTATTAACGCGACGACCAATCTTGTACAGTAAACAAAGGAAAAGGCGAGGATAAAAGGCGGGGTAGGTTGCCTGTGTTGGTACCCAAGTGAAGTGATAGCCATACACATGTACCTAAGCAAGGCTGCAGCATATTGAGGCTAGTACATGTAACCTGTGCCGCGCACCTATACCTCTATGCCTCGATCTTCTCATCCTTTGATCCCTTTGTACATACTAGAAACCCCCTCATCCCCATCTGCTATTCCTAGATACTGTCGAAAATCCTGAATTACTCCTAGCAGAATGAGTCGATATGGAGGCAGAACCATCACATCCCACTATTTCCGGAAGAGCGCGAACATGCTTCATCTCCTTTAACGAATCCTTACGACAGATGACGCTGTTGGATCCTCAGAGGCAATCGTTGATCGAGAACGAATTTGCGCGCTTTTCGGTCTGGACATCCAATATTGGTGTCTTTGCGAGCGGTCGAGCTTCTATGGATCATCGACTACGTGAGGCGCCTGATGTCCAAAGGTTGGTTCTTGGGCTGCTAGAGGTAATATATGGGCGCATCGAACAGTGTATGTGTTTCTTTTTTAAATTGTGATGTTCCCTATCCCTTTGTATTCGTGAGTAGGTCTTCGAACTTTTGGGCTTGCGTGCGAAGCCTCCCTATGTCTTGACAGAATTATTAGTTATTTGTTAATAAAGTAAATTTATTAAACTAATAGCGAGAATTCCAGATTTAGGCGCATTGGAGACGATCAACAATTCGTCATATCCCGCTTTCGACGCGCACGTAACTGCGGCATACAATATTCTTGACAGCACAATAGAGTCCATGGCGAGCGAGATAACTTTGCTTCACGAGCTATCCAATACGATTCGTAAAGCAAGCAGAGAAGCAAATAATGTCAAAGCAGCGCTATCTTTTAAAATTGAAGACGAAGAGGGAAATGATCTGGAGGAGCCTTTGAAGAATCATTTTGCCGCGAACATAAAAGATCGGTTTCCAGGGCTCTCTGATATCATAAGATTGCGCCTTGCCGAGGCCATGATACTTAGACGAAAACGGGTCTTGTATAAGAGATCCCGTTACTCCAAGGCTCCCATTAGGATCGGTAGGTTTTCCTAATTCATTAATTCTTCATCAATGGTAGACAATAAAGTCTAGTAACCTCAGCTCAATGCACTTTAAGATACTGATAATAAATGATGGTACTAATGTTTGAACAGCCCCGCCTAGCACTCAGCCAACTATTCACCCCCCGACCCACATACAAACTTCTCATGCAACCGTCATCACTCAACACGTTGAGCAGCCACGGGCGATAACTTCTTTAGAGCCAATAGCTCCTTCTGGAGCTATATCTATAGCAACAAGTGCTACTACCTTAATTCCTCAAAGCTTTCAAAAGGCTGCGACACCGTCAGTTGTCTCCCAGTCTAATACTATAGCATTGAGAAGTCATGAAGACCTTTATTTTCCTTCAGCTCCTATGCATATACCCACCGCCGCTGAGGTTATTTGTCCGTTTTGTTTGCTTATCTTACCTACCCAAGAAGTGGAAAATGAGAAAAAGTGGAGGTTTGAATCACTATATATCCCGATTTGTATGACATCCACTAATGAAGAACGCAGAGACCATGTTAAAAATGATTTAGAGCCATATGTATGCCTCACAGAAAATTGTGACTCTCCCAATGAACTCTATAGGCATAGTGACGAGTGGCTTAGACACATGCGCAAACATTCCCTGCGTTGGCGCTGTGCCTCAAAATCTCACAAGACCATGTTCTTTAACACGAGATATGATTACATATCCCATATGAAAGAAAAACATAGAAGAGCCGTAACCGATGAGCAGATTGCTGTACTGGCTGATAGGAGTTTGCAAATGACTGGTCCTCTGTTTAAATCATGTCCCCTTTGCGGCGCCGAGGAGAAAGACAGCCAAGGAAGCTTGGAGGACCACATTGCCGGTCATCTACGATCCCTTGCTCTCAAATCTCTACCACCAATTGATTATGGCGACGAACAGTCAATTGATGCTGGAAGGGATAGGGACACAGATTGTGAGAGTAAGATCGTTGAACATGACCGCGATCCCAATTTCCATCCAGGCTTTGAATTCGATTCTTATGAGGAGCAACTTGACTATTTCCTCCCCAAGATATACGCAGCCGACCATATTCCCGAAATGCGAGCTAACGTTTCCTTGGAATCTATTCTGACTGAAGTCACGCTTGAAAAACTCCAACTTCAGCTTGACTCCTCAATGTATGATACCGATGATTTATTCACGCGAATAACCGTGTGGTTGTGGGGGGTATGAGGTTGAAAGTGGAAGCTGAGGCGATAGTCATATCAACGACAATGACACTTCTTAGACTCGTTAATAGCAACATACTTCCAGCCCCCTTACAACACTCGAACGAGGATCTATCAGAGTTGGGGCCCTTAATGTTGGAGTCTCAATTAATTCTATGTGCATAGTTGTGATGAGCATCTTTGCTATTGCTACATATACGGCAATTGGGAGGGTGTACAGGACACATTTTAGATAGTTCACTTCAAATTTAGATTGGCACTCTCGCCAAAAGGACAGTGAAGTCCAATGAAGAGAATATTTTAGAGTAATTCGCTCTTGCGTCATTCGTCTATGCAGTGCACTGATGGAAATAAGGGAGAGAAGTATAGAATATTTCCTCAAAGTAGCTCCTCAGGACTTAAGATACTCTATATTAACTATTACCGCGTACAAATCTTAAATATCAAGATTATTTATCGAAGGAAAATAGGACCCAGCCTGTCAATATCAATACCGCATGCGCCATGAAAGCCAACAAGAATACCGCTACCGCATTGTATACTCCCTGGAGAACCGTGCTCTCTAGATCTAGAAGCCCCTCCAGTTCCACCGACACTAAATATTGAGCCCTTGTCTGTTGTAAATTGAATGCGGTCAGCCCTATCAGCACCCCAAATTGTCATTTCTGTAATCTTCTCAGTCGTCCCATCTGCATCGACTTTGAAGTTAAACCTATCGTGGCGCAATTCACGATGGTCCAACGTTCCATAGCACCGGCTGAGAGTCTGATCACTCCAGGTGATCTGGATCGCACGTATTATGTTCGTCCAACCCGTTTCCCATCTATAAGCCCCAGTCCAAAAATCGAGCGACTGCACAACTAGTTGGGTGTGGTCCGCTCTACAAGCCCAAAAGGGGCTTCCAGAGGACCCGCCAACAGCGTGATTTGCCAAAATAACACTGGGAAAAGTTCTGTGAAACTTCATCATTCTTGGCCGCAATTTGTCAATATCTTTCGAAGCTGCTCCATCGAAGCCCAGCAAAAATCCACTCCCAACATCTAGAATCGCCTGTTCACCACCTAAGCCTCCAGCATTCCATTCGATCCCTCTATCTGTGAATATTTCGATTCGATCGACGCGTAGACCCCCATAGAGAGCAAATCGAGTAATTCTTTCCCCTCTATTGAATTCCAAGGTGTTAATATCGCCTTCACTACTGCCAAACACTGGGCTCGGCACTTCGATTTCGAACCAATATAATCTGATACCGCGCAAAACCTTCCAAGTGTGGTCACGATTATCAACCCAGACATCAATTTTGCGAACAGGAAGATTCATATTGGATGGAAACCCCGAAAACGGTGCGCCGCCATTGCCTCCAACAAAAGGATTTGGAACAATGTTATCGTCGATAAATGTCATTTCAGTGGGTTAGGGAAGCTAAAATTATACAATGTTAAAAAGCTCAAATTGGTTGGATAGAGAATATGATAGATATCATAAAGAGCCTCGCATTGCCTGCCTCAAAGGAAAATACCGCAGAACCTATGAACATCGCTATTTTGCTGACAAAGAAAAAGTGCCGCTTTATGAGCTTTGCAGCTGGGCCAATAATATGCCAGACGCGTGGTAAGTCGGAATAAGGCTTCATTTACAGAATTGGAACCAAAAATGACAAAAGATAAAATAGCTATAGCATCCAAGCAAACCTGGATAAAGCAAAATTTGATATTGCCTGAGAGCAACACTACTAAGTAAAGAAGAAAGAAGATCTTGATGGTTTTGTATTAGAAAACAACCACTAATAGATGAATATCGTTTGCCGACTTTAGTAGCTAATATTCGCGCTGGTGTTATTATTCATGGATTCCACACATTAACCTTCTCTACCAGGTATTTCAAATCACCTCTTCAAAGTGAGTGAGTGGTGGATGAAACTGAGAGAACAAGTACTCCAATACTTGAGAGAAGGGAGAAGTCGACTTGGCACAGGCAGAGGAATAAGGAAAGGCAGATACGAAATATGTCACCAAATCAGGTTTCAGAGTTTTAAAGTACCACATATTGGATATCCTGCTACGCCTTGGGTATAATAAAACCAGATATAAAAACAAGTCGTATGATCCATGAGAACTACCGGACGCTTCAGATTAATCGTTTTCAAAGCCCCATCATCCAGTTGAGAGAACCATCATCAAAGATAATATTGACACAGGCCAAGTCCATCCGTGACATCTCATAGACAGCTGTTATAGCAGTTCTTAAGTGATACTGCTTGAGCTGGGCATGTTCTCTTGGTAGCTGGCAGCTTGACTTCACTCTCGCACAAGGTAAAAGAGATAAAACAATTCAACAGTCAGCGTACAATATCTTTCTTTCAGACTACGCCGCTGCACCCAGCCCTGCCAGGATAACGACCATGCCCTCAAGAGTCACTCGAGCCAACAGGCCTTTTGAACTACGCCGCTGCACCCAGCCCTGCCAGGATAACGACCATGCTCTTTAAAGTCTACAGGCGCGGAGTGGTTGAACTACGCCGCTGCACCCAGCCCTGCTAGGATAACGACCATGTTCTTAGATATGCGTAGCTGCGTCGAGAGTAGTATTCACATATTCTTGAAGGAAGAAGAGAAGCCTTATTGCTGCGACGGCTTGCCTGAAGAATCGAGCTCCCAGAGTGAAGATGAATCATTTCTTCTTGAAGTTCTTGTACCTCTCGAACTTGAAGAAGGGGGTGAGGGATTTAAGTCATGCGAGGTAGAACTCTGCTTAGTATGTTTTTGCACGCGATTAGTTTTCTTGCTAGATATAGGTTCCTTTTTAGGTACATTTTGCCTTTGCCTTGTAGCCCTTTTGGGAGTTGGGGGATTAGTTCTTGGAGTAGAAGCCATGAAAGCTTCTGGAGGGTTCTTCGCAACATCTGTAGCTGTAGGAAAGGATGTTGAAGGTGCTGAAGGTGCTGAAGATGCTGGAGTTTGTATGATCGGACGCTTTTGTCTTTTGCCCTTGATGGGACTTCGTCGGGGCGTCTTTTTGGTTTCGTTGTCACCTGCTTCATGTGATGTGGAGGCAGGTGGTTCTGAAGATGTCCTCCTTTGACGCTTCCGCTCTCCATCATCAATCTCGTCATCACTATGTGATCTGTTTCTCTTTCTAGCTGAGCTTTTATCTGCGACATGGTCAATTGCCCTGCTTGAGGCATTCTGGGTTATATCCTCCGCTGTGGCTGCAGAGTATTCATCATCAAATCTCGGCCTTCTCCTTGGACGAGATGGATTATTGAGATTGCTTGTGCTTGCATCTCTGGGGGTTTCAGATGGTGGAGTCTTTCCATCTCTAAAATGAAATTTCTTCCCTTTTAGTTTCCCGAAACGCTGCTTTATTAGCAATATCTGGTCGCTCTTAAAAAACGGAGCCTTGTGAACATTGCCATCGTATGTGGGCCGATAGACAGGGTTCTTAGAAGCAAGTTTTTCTCGCATATATTGTTCATAGCCGAGCTTAAACTGCGTGCCGGCATAGTTCGACTCGGATTCATTCTCAGTCTCGGCTGATGTATTCTGGACGTTGGTATTAGGATTAATAATGTCAGTATCATTTGGCGCTTCTTCTTGCACTTCGTCAGGCTCCCAGCCATAGACAACTCCATTAAGAAGCTCTAAGAAATGTTGTAGACTGCCAGTCATACTGGCTCTATAAGCAGCATCACTAGCATCCTCGCACTGAAAGCTTTCGCCGCCAGACCAAGATTTCAGTGCAATACTACCGAGCCATTCTTTCGCTTCTCTCTCCCACTCTTCCTTTCTCTCTGTAAGAAGTCTTTCCAGATCTTCTTGGTCTTTAGCAATATGTTCCAGCTCCAGCGCAATCTCGAGAAATCGGTCTTCGCCAAGAATTGGGACGCGCATAGTATTGAAACGTTCCCAATAATCGCCATAGATATCTATATGGGAATGCGACAAGTTCTTAACTCCGCTCTGCCATATTAATCTCTTCCCAGCAGCCAGATCGGAGGATTCAAAGGCTGGCATTTTGAATGTATATGTGTTCCTTGTACGTGCGAAGATGGGGTATGTGGTTCGTGTGTTTGCAGTTGTTGGTCGGTCTTCGCATGTTTATGGTCATAGGTTGCGGTGGCGATAGTTCCCAAGGGTATTCTAGTAACGGTGGCACGATGGCATCGCCATACTTTGGTCATTCGAGATACAACAAAGAGCGCAAAAGAGAGATTAATCGCACCTCGGCTCGAGATGTATTCAGTGTATGTAGGAACTAGCATGCAAGATGCAGACGTGGTCACAGCCTTAGTAAGCCGCGATGGGTGTCTCACACCACCAGGATCCTTCACATGCAAGAGTTTAGCCATGGCCAATTATTGCCTCCGCATGTCATGCCAGGCTGCATTCACAAGAATAATGAACGGGAGAAATGATAAGCACACAACTTCACCACTACGCACACCACGGGCCTAGCATCTGGTTCAGGGGCAAGACGCGCTTGTTTGGCGGCTGTGTGTATATCCCCAATTGGCGGTCACGGTGATTACGGTCGACATGCAGATATTTGGGGCGAAAGTGGGACCACTTTTGCAGCTCGATATACTATTTTGATAACCACTTGCATATAAGGCTCGAGTCTCCCCTATGAAAGGAGTTCCCCTCACTACAGCAAGCCGAAATCCTTGTTCAATTATGGAGTTTGGTCTACGGGGTAATTGTTACATGTAGTTCGAGTACATATATATAGGAGGGGCGGTTGCAGGGTGTTTCTACAACGCGTGTACTCGTAGTAGCCTTGCCAGAAGCTCCCCATATTTCAATACAGGCAAACATGTCTCAATCAGACAGGGAATTATCAGAGCCATTAACCATGTCCTCTATCCAAATGCCGGTAACTCCACGCATTACATCGGTGCTAAATACACCGGACCTCCAAAGAAACATATTTACCCAGCAATTGATGAATTCTCCACGCCTGTCAAGCCCCGCCTCCAGCGCCATGATCTGCGCTAAAGATGAGACCGTCGCATCTTCTAATGGAGCATCAACAATGCCTAGTACCGCGCTATCTCCTTCAGATATGATGGAGCAAATACAGGCGGATCTAAGAAGGAGTGAAGTTCTAAACCAAATTCGACATATTACTACACTTCTGGAGGAGCTCTCTCTCTCTGTTCCAGAAGCTCGGCTAGCTATCTATTCTCTCCAAGATGATGAGAAAAGTATACTTAGAGACTCAAGTATTGTGCATACTGAAAAGGCAGCTAAGGGGGTTGATATACTTTATGTTGCCCAAAGGGTTGAAGACGTTGATTATACGTTGGAGATACAACTCAAAACTCCGCCTAAGCACTCGAGCATAACCAACATTCAATGCCAAATTGTGTACGATCCAGGGAGTGATAACTGTGTATTTATTAACAGGACAGAAGGGATGCTAAACCTCGTTAGCCTTGAGCAACAATATTTCTGTAGGGTTATTGTACCCGATCAACCATATATCATTGAACCTGGGCTATGGGGGATTGCAGTCACGGTATCGGATGATATTGTTGACGAATGTATTGTCAAATTTCTGCTACGCAAGAGACGGCATACAATTTCCATCGCTCAACCAAGTAACCAACAAAATAGCGGGAGAGCAACTGAGCAACAAAAGTTGGACGCCAGCTCATCAACCGATATCACCACTCTCTCTCCCAATTCTACAGGAGATTTAAAACTCAATGCAGAAAACGTCATTAGTTTCGCTAATAATCCTCTTCTTGGTTTACAGGATGGAGAACTCGCTAATATTCAAGCGCCGCTACCTAATACGACGTTTCGACGAGAATTCTCTACATACCAATTAAAAATACTCAGAAAGATTTCTCCAGGGGGAGTCGCAAATGTTTTCTCTTGTCGGCACTCTTTATTTCTTGGAAACTTGGCTGTGAAAGTCATCCAATATGAAACCGAGCCTTTGAGCCAGTTGCTCTATTGCTCGGAGCTATGGAAACGAGAGAAGGGTTTTCTTGAGAAATTGAAGCACGTACGTTTCTGGTTATTTCATTTTGTAACTTTTGTGAATCTATTTAGTAATTTTATCTATGCAGAGACACATTGTTTCCCTCAAGTCTTTTGACGGCCGTATGCTTGCATTGCATCTCGAGCTTCTCCCCCCTTCTTTAGCTCAAGGCTGCGACTCACCATACAGACCATCTGACGCTTCTAAGATACTCAATAATATTTCATCCGCGCTCAAGTATCTGGAAGCCAGAAATATTGTTCATAATGATATCAAGCCGAGTAATATCGCATATTCTCCTGGTCGTGGTGCTGTCCTCTTTGACTTTGGAATAGCTTCATTGTCGAATGAGTTCAAATTCGGTGGCTCACCTTGGTATATTCCACCAGAGCTTACTTTCAGTTCAAGACGCCATTCAGCGGGAGATATATGGGCTTTTGGCGTCATAATGCTATATGTCCTCAGGAAGATACAATACCCTGAGAATACGATGAAGAGTTGGAAAATAAGCGAGATAAGAGAAAAGACCAGTAAGGCAAGAAAACAAATGAAAATCTGGCTTGGATATATTAGCAATGCCAGAGAGGGTTTAGACCAAGTAAAGCCTGTGGAATATGTGACATTTCGAATGCTAGATCAGGATCAGCATTCGCGAATAACGGCGGCGGAAATCCTAGAAACCCTTCAATATCGGAAATAGAGTTTTACTTTGGCGTTAATTTCTATCTCGTGGAAACTCATAGACATACATATATACAATAGAATATTAATTAATACTTTTTTTTTTTTTTGAAAGCGTTGATACCACGTTATTATACCACGTTATTATCCAACTCTGGAAACATAGCTTTACTTCGACAATCAGAATTCATGGTGCACATCTGAGAGTGCACTTGAATAGAATTATACTCATGCAATAACCTTAATATTTCAAGATTGGAAACTTGGAAATTTGAACACATAGCATACAATATCTAGGTAACTAATACTGCAATCAAGCAAACATGGCTATCTTTGAAGCGGGTTTATTTTATGGAGCTACACTATTTTATCTCACCTGTGGCAAGAATAACTCGTTGAGAAGTATGAAGAAGGCACCTAAAACATAAAGCTATTGCCACGCCTAGCTATCCATTGTAACACCTCTCTCGAAACATGGCTGACAGACCAACGCCTCTTCCGGATATCATGCTCCAGATAACTAATCAGCCCGGACTTCGCGTGAAAATAGATTCGGACGTAGGCGGAGCCTCGCGTTTCCAGATTAGGGAATAAACAGTCAGCCACTCCCTTAGTCTCGAAGAATTGGATGCGACAAAGGCCGAGCAAGAAATATACAAATTGAGAGTCTCGGTTTTGATTAAATATTTTACGTCGCTTCCAAAAGGTCAAGTGTCTTCATACTTTTCGAGTGCTATTTGCTTTCCTTCTCGACTCTGAAGTTTGGCTTCCCATCGGCTACCGCGTGAAAATACGACTCAACATTTGAACGCATATCCACTATTAATCTACGACACTATTAGCCGTTTAAAACAGTATATTTAAAAAGGAAAATCTACAACGACCAGTTTCTCACAATGCATCTAATCCTTACCGGCGCCACCGGGCTCATTGGCTCAAGCGTTCTTGATGCCATGCTCAAGACAGCCGAAGTTACCAAAATATCCATTCTAAGCCGTCGACCAGTCGCCATGGCCGAGAATGCCAAAGACCCCAGAGTCAATGTCATTATTCACAAAGATTTCCTCAATTACGACTCAGAAGTTCTCAGCAAGCTACAGGGTGCCAGTGGTGCGGTATGGGCTCTTGGAGTTAGTCAGACCAAGGTATCAAAAGAGTATGTGTGGCGTATCTTTATCCACGGAAGGAAAATAAATCTGACAAATCATGCGTCGTAGGGATTTTATAAAAATCACAAGAGACTACACTCTTGCAGGTGCAGAGGCATTCTCTAAGCTTGCGCCCAATGACGATCCGTTTCGTTTCGTGTTCGTATCAGGCCAAGGTTCAACTCAGACGCCTGGCCGGTTCAGCAATCTATACGGCCGTACCAAAGGCGAGACTGAAGTAGCGCTTTCAGAGATGCGCTCTGCGAATCCTCGACTCTTAGTTGATGCCGTGGGGCCTGGATTTGTTGACGGGAAGGGTCATGCCGCTATTCAACCCTATCTTCAACAACAAGGCTTCCTTATTGATAACAGCAAAATGTTGCTTCGACGACCGATTGAAGTAGCTGCAAAGTGGCTACACTGTCCAACAGAGCCAATGGGACGATTCTTGGTCGGAATGGCTTTGGGAAAGTATGAAGCACAGCTGCGAGCAGATCCCGACATCGTAACGATGGACAGTGGTCTAAGGGTCATTAAGAATTCTACGATAACACGGATAACTAGTCTTGAAAGCTAGCGTGGAGGTGGTTGGCATTGGATATCGTATAATGTATTAATACTATCTTCGAAATAATATCTATTTAGCGTTTTTTATGCACATGGGTCTTGTAATTGGAGAAAAGAAGGGTTTTTATTGATCTGCTATGTAATGCGATGGCTTTGACTGGCATTCTAATACATAGACGCTCTACATTTCCCATGTCGATTCAGCCTGCCCACAGTCGAATATTTACTACAACAATTTTTCCAGCCGAGATATCTCGACCTCGCTCCAGCGCTTCAGCATATTTCTCAAACGGATACGACGCCAACACTTCGAAGCCGCCTTCTCCATCGAGCTTCAAAATGCCCGCCTCAGCCATCTGAATTAACCCGCGAACATGCTCTCCCTCAAACATACACGATCCCCGAATTGTGATATCGTTAAACATCATTGCGAGATAGGGCGCTGGCAGAGTCGCATCTGCACGGCCTCCGAGAAGACATACTCGCCCACCTTTGCGAAGAGAGAGTATAGCCGAATCAAGATACGTCGCTGCTGTGGCGGCATTGGGTCCAATATCCACAAAGGCATCAATCTTGCCGAAAGATTGGATGGAAGCCACATCGCTGGGTTCACCAGTTAACTTGACTGTGTGAATTCCAGGGAAACGGGCTTTTAGGGCGTTTAAACTCTCTTCATTACGGCCACCGGCGATGACATTCGCGCCCATCGCCCGAGCCACAGCAATGCAGCCACCACTGAAAACTCCCGTTGATGGCGCAATTAGAACCGTCTCTCCCGCCTTGATGTCAATCTTACGGAGTCCACTATACAAGACCGGCAGATATCCCAAATGAAGAAGGTCTTCAGCCTTGAGGCCCAAGTTTCCAATAAGGTTGTTTTCGTCCAGTGCCCATGTATTCTCTAACGGCGCTCGGACATAGTCGGCCCAAGCACCATCTCGCCAAGACTCTTTAACAAAGCGCTTAGTCGTCTCGTCGAAACCGTCAAAGGCGCCCCAAACTGCTGAGACATTGGGATCATCTCGGGCCCGCAAGTTGGTATCGATGAGCACGAGCTGTCCCGGCTTGAATGCAGTAGTGTCGGGTCCAAGAGCAGCAACACGGCCAATAGCAGGGCTGCCAAAAACCACTGGATAAGGCAAAGTCATGTTGGGATTCGCAAAGGTACCATGAAATACGTCTGGTGTTATTTGGTATACAAGTACGTGCAGAACACGAACGATGAGGCTGCCAGGCACGGCTTGCGGAACTGGGGTATTCTCAATAGCACCATTTCCAGGACCTTTCAGGACTAACGCTTTCATTGAAGTAGGTAGATTGGCCATTTTAGGTGTTATAAGGTAAAGCTACTTGTTCAAACAATGGATAACTGGCGAGCTTTGGAGCGAACAATTGAGTAGACGTGTCAGTAGTATTAGCTGGTGGTTTTCGACTATCTTTTCGGAGACTCTTGAAGTCTTGATAACTAACTAATTTCTTGGCACGATTTTTCAACTATCTTTATACTCTATTTCTCTTGGGCATCAGCTACTACCCACTGAATAGTCCAAGTTGTAATTACAAAGGCTCTTCGACTGCCAAATTACACAACTTCCACTTAGTCACACGGTATTCGCATCGCCCCGTACCGATTTGAAAAGAGATTGTCTTGGCATTCCCCACCTCTCCACCGTCGAAATAGCGTCGACATAGACCAAGTTTCTCCTTGAATGACACGCTTATTAATTTTGTCAACGTATCTCGAATATGTGCTGAGTAAAGCTATCTGGTAGCGATAGTTGAGCTTATTGATGCGTGAGCTGACACGTAGCAGCGTCTGCGTACGTGTATCCACCATATTCCTAATTTGGTTGGTTGAGTCGACGCATTCATCACGTCAGGAGTTCAAGGAACGAATTGCCGACATCATCGCTGTCCTGGGCTATATCTAATTTGTGAAATAATAACAAATGCAAACTCCCATCGCCGATACTACCTTGACTTGTAATTGCTGGGCGCATTATCATCAGTTGGTTTAGCGTTCCTGTAACCTGGGTGGCTTACATCGAGATCACCAACTTGTAGAATTCTCCAAGCATCAAAGTTTTTAGAGGATATAATCAGCTAAATGTATAATTGCTCAGTTGATGAGATAATTTGCGGAAATAATGCTCATACTGTAGCTTTCAAGAAATATCCCAGACCATGGCGAGTCGTGAGTTTGTGCGGTAGTGGATGTTTGGTCATAGAAGAACCTCTCTTAAGTCTGCCGAAACAAAAATAAATTACACCACCTTGCTTCCATGGCAAATCTAGACGCCGAGACACTGAATAAAACCAACTTCCAATAACAACTACAAAAAGTAAAGTCTCCGATACTGGGAATCGAACCCAGGGCTGCTCGGTGCTTCAACAGAAGTTGAGAGCGAGCGATGTTAGCCACTACACCATATCGGATGTTTTCAGTAGACTGTTGTCTTGACTCGTTGCAAGGTGGAGACGCCAAGTGGTTCATAACCTCTTGGAAACTCGGCTCCGGACAAGCGGACAGGATCAAGGAACCAACAGCATGGATAACATATACAAGGTGCCATTGACGCAAGCTCCAAAATGGCTTCTACTGGTAAACAATCGGCATCTCAACGGTCTCGTGCAACTCAAGCTTGATCCAGTGCGGTGGGTTCAGTCCTTATTCGCAACGCTACGCCCTGCACGGATACTCTTAAATTGTTTTACAACTAGTGCTCAAGACGCCGACTCTCGTACCCAGAATGTGTCGTGGGTAAGATTAAGCACGTGGCTCGTGCGTGATCATCCCATTTCCATTCGCATAGCCAACACCAGCGTTGGTTGGTCCAAGGTCCCGAGCAGGGCCGAGCTGTAATGGTGAAGAGCTAGTACTCATACGAATAGATCCAATTACGCTGTTTGACACAATGGTGGAGGAAAAGAAGAAGCTCTTTGATCTATTTATCTCGCTACTGGACGACTTCACGTTCAGTGGACAAAAGATTGGCCGTATCGCCGGAGACGTGGGAAACTATCCTGGGGAGATGTTCTACGAGCTACAACAATACTCACCAAGAACCTTGAATGAGCTCCCTCGATGCAATGACCACGTCCTTTCTCGGATTGATGGAGAAATCCAGTGGCGTCGGGACGTGCTTCCCGGGGAAAAGCAAGGGCGTGCCCCTCAAGACAAGAAGCGTGAAGAAGACAAAGGGTCAGTGCAACGGCAACGGCTCTTAGGCCTGTCTTTGGTACGTGCGAGCTGATGATCTTGTTTGTGCGGGTGGGGATGTGAGAAAGAGAGACATGTCAAATTTTTATATGTGCCCACTGATGTTGGTTATCTGATCACTATATGTAAGAGCAAAATTCTCAGCAAGAAAACAGAGCAATCGATGATCCAATGTCAATACACTACGTAAGACAGCAGAGACTCAATCGCCAAATCATATATCCAAACCACAAAGCTTCGGGCAGTTTTCAGTGTATCGTACTGCCAACCTGAATATTGGGGCTCCATAACAACCATTTTCTTTTGCGATGTTCGTGACTCTGCCAAAATGCGAAGCACTCGAGTAGCTCTGACTTGGGTTGGATTAGAGCCAAGGTAACGCTCCGACTTGAAGCTATATCCACTTATTAGTCTCAGGGGGAAAAAAAGGAGAATAGCCTCCAGGCGATCAATAATAGTACTCGCCTCCAGTTAAGATTGGCCTTGACCACGCATTTGATACCTTCAATGTATTTTCGAACTTGCACATCAGTCTCTTTACCCCAGCTTGGCACGCTTGATTCAGCCTCGTCCCAGCGCTGGTACCGTTGCTCGAGGAGCTTGCCTACTGTATTGAAGGCCTTTTGTGGCGACATTCCATGTGAACGGCAGACTGTGACCATATTGTGCGGTACGCCTTCCGCCTAAATTGAGTGCAGAGTAAGCACACTGGTTATAGAGACGAATGAAAGAGATTGAGAGCACTAACTTGTTCCTTTCGATATGACAAAATGTCATTTGATCTGCAAACATCAGCCTTGACGTCCCACAGTAGTTGTACCTTTAAGGGAGAGCTTACATGGCCACCATATCCATGCCAAGACACTCTAGTTCTTGGATAATAGGATCGTCAAACACCTCATCTGGAACTCGAACATTGTGCGCATATTCGACGAGGTGGTACAAAGGCTTGCATCCTGCCGACCTTCGTCTAATAAGGACGATTTCTTCTAACGAGGGCGTCTTGCTCGCAAAGTGATTGTCGATTTGGGTTAACGCTCCTTGGCAGTAGCTTTGCATGGCAAGGGCAAATCTCCTTTGGACACCTTTTACATAGGGAGACTCATTAGTAGAGCATTACTCTTTGGTGCACTGTCGAGGGAATATACCTGTAGGCGCCCCCTAGTAAGTGCTTAGTTAGCAAAAGAAGATCCAGACATCAACATTGTTGGAAACACTATACCACAGCGATTCTTTGGAAGATATCGTCATGAACTTGTACAATACGCAACCGCTCTTTCATATTCAGGGAAGAAGAACTATCCATCATTGGCTTCATCAAACTCTCCATGATACGTTGAGCTTCTTCAGGCTTGTCTCGGAGATATCCATCGTCGAACACTAGAAGGAACGCTCAATATATAGTATCATATTATACACAGATATGGGGTGTGCTCACAATCGTCGTATGGAAAAACCTGTTTATTGTCCAAACGATCCATTTTTAGTGAAAAGCCTTGCTAAAGTAATGCTCTGGGTAGGACTCTCTCACCCAATTACCCCAATCACAAATTGTACGAAATTGTGAGCGAGGAGCAAATGGCGCCGCAATTGCACAAAAATAGGAAAAATCACATTTGTTGATCTTTTTCTGCATCTTGGGTCCGAATGAACAAAATCTAGCTTGACAGGTTACCATTAACTTCAACTGAAATAGAGAGACGATGGGCTAAATGGAATGATGGGATATCTTACCCGCTCAACCACTCTTCCGATTCTATCTTGACTCCTTCATAATAAGGATTTACCAGAGGCTCTTGCTTCAGAAATGTTTTAAACATGTCCGGCAGAAGCACGGTAATCGCAATCTGCTCAAGCTCCATAGTTACGACAAGAAGATGACTTGAAGATATAAATCTTCTTCGCCCATTCTTTTTATTTCCGTTTTTTTTTTTTTTTTGTCGAAGAGATCTCCATGGCAGCCTTATATCTTTAGATTCCGTGGTACCTAAGCTAACTACCAAAGTCAGTTTATGTACATCTTGCCCGTCACGGAAACCGACAAAGGGCGAATGGTGTTCCAGAACATGTGTACCAGAGTATTCAGAAGCTCACCGTGCATTATAAATGAAGGTACAAAGGGAGAAATCAGGAAATTGTTGGTGTTCTTTGAAGCTGAGCATGATGATGTTGTTGGTTGGTTGTTAGTTTGAAGCCAGTCCTCGATAGTTCCATTAGTAGCAATGTGATGACGGTGATTGCGCTAAAGAAGTCTTAGGCTATTGTCACCGGAGAACTGAAGTTGGGTCCAACATTGAGCTACTAGTAGCTGTTCCTGATTTCGGTAATATCGGCCATAGAGCTATCCTGGTACATGTTTAAAGTGCTTGCGTACCCTGTTGGTTGTGGAGTACAATAAGGCCTCGGTCTTTAGACCTCTCCCTCGATGACATACGAGCATGATGCAATAATCACCAATGGTATTATGTCTCAGTTGAGACGTGACACAACTCACCGACAATCACTCACAAATCCAACCCTTGTGGACAGATGGGCTATTACTACTACTCAATGTCTGTCTCAGGTGGTTCTAGATGCATCTCGGTGAAGACATAACGTTTCTGTTGGTGGCTGTAGAGTTTCAATCCTTCAATACGATCCCGGTACCTGAGGGTTCATCTGCCTGGAAAGTATAGCAGCCAATAATTTGGCGACGAATTGAGTTGCTCTAGTTATGAGGCAAGTTGCAATGGATATTAAAGGTGAGACAAGCTGAAATTATTTGGCACCAGCATACACGGACGATTAGGTGACAATGTTAGAAGTTTATGACGATCAGAAGTCGGTTATGCAAGTATTGCGAGGGTTATGGAAGAGTATCTGAAGATGGCAATACTACAAGCCAAGGAACCGGTAATCGGTAGGCGTCCAGGGAGATGGCGGGGGGGTTGACACATGCCTGATCCACATGGCTCTTTCACCTGGAACAGACGTTGGACCGACAGAGGTGACGATTATGAAGGTCGACGACAGGAATGATGAGTTTCGAACCCGCTTTGATTCCTCTGCCACCAACAAAGTAAAGCAATTCAGGGCATACTAGGAAATATGAAAGGTTTCCTAGGGATACGAGGCTGTTGCTTCCTTCGAAACACAAGGGAAAGGCGTTTTCACTTAGCATTTGCCCTTTTATACCGACTCTGCGGTATTTGTCGTCGTCTATAAATTCTATGTTGTGTTACAATACGAACACTGAGGATATACTCTTCTCAAGCAAACGACTGTGTTTCGGTAAGTCTTGCTCAGTATTCGCCTTATATGGATGCCTATCGTTGAATAAAGCTGACAGATGAACAAGCTCGCCTTTCCAATAAATATCATCTGTTGATCTAGCTCATTGTCCAAAGCACAGCATCGCAATGGCATTCCACAAGGTAGGAAACTACAGTTTCCAGTGGACAGACCTTCACTTGCCTCGAGAAAAGACAGACCCTCTTCGCCACGAGTATGACCAGCTGGGCAGCTACGCAGTCAAGAAGCTGCAGCAAATCTCCCGAGATAAAAAGGGAGATGCAGCAGCAGGCGAAAAGAGTCTCTGCCATGGCCCGTTTGACGTGTATACCACGCTTCGTGACCATCACACTCAAGAAGAGAAGCTCAACCAGCTCTGGGAGGAGCTTCACACGGTCCCAGAGTGGGTTGACTGGGAACAACTCAAGCGTGGCCAGCGATTCTTTTACCGCTATGCCGCCGCCAACCTTGTTGGATTCGCTCTTCAGGGGTTCATCGGCCAAAACTCGTCGACGCCTTCTGCCGTTGAAGTCCTGGCGCGAACTGGAAGCTTCTCCACGAGGGTGCTGCTGCGCCGGCTGCTGGAAACGACTCAGTTCATCCTCGAAGCCACGCACAGCCTTGAGTCGATCCAGCCCGGTGGTGAAGGCCATACGACGGCCATTCGAGTTCGACTGCTGCACTCGGCTGTGAGGGAGCGTATCCTCAAGCTGACCGAGATACAGCCAGGTTACTTTGATGTCAAGAACCTGGGCATTCCCGTCAACATGCTGGACTCGATACACTCGACTGCGGCGTTTTGCTGCGGCCATTTGTGGTTTCAGCTGCCTCAGATGGGCGTCTATCCTTCCAAGCAAGAAGCAGCCGACTATATTGCGCTATGGCGGTATATCGGCTATCTCCAGGGCGTTCCTCATGAGTATTTCTGCAGCGTGGCCCAGGCCAAAGCTACAATGGAGAGCATGGTGCTGCATGAGCTGAAGCTCACACCAACATCGTTGATTCTCGGTCACAACTTCGTCGAGTGTGTCAAGGATCTGCCGCCCGTGATAATCTCGGCTGGCTTCATCGAGGCTGGCAGTCGAATGCTCAACGGCCACAAAGTCTGCGATGGGCTGGGATTCGGACGGCCTGGACCGCTGGCCTACGCTTGCTGGAGAGGCCACTGCTGGTTCGTGGGGACTTTGGCGATGGCACAGCACTGGATTCCGGCTGTGGATGAAATGATGGTGCAATACTGGCGGAGGACCCTCAATTATGCGGTTTTCAAAAGCAAGGGGGGTCTTCAAGGAGGCTCCAAGATGGATTTCAAGTACCTACCGCAGCTAGGAAAGACGACGAAGCGAGAGGACAATGGAAGACTGGCGATAGGTTCGTTTGTGACATCGCCTTTGGCTCGGCCGTTGGAAGCATTTTACTTTGCTGTGTTTGTGCTAGGATGCATGTTTATTACTGGGGGTGCGTTTGGGATCTACTGGTGTGCGAGGCAGATGGCGCAATTTGTTTGGTGACATTGGCGTGTTCAACAGAGTGAATGATCTGCAGTTCTACTCAGGGGATATGTTGGACAGATAGTATTTTGAGCTATAGTGTGAGATATATACTGATAGTAGTTTAAAGTTAAGTTTAATATTATCGTGGCAGTGTGCATTCAATCTGTGGTTGTGAGATTGAGTCGGAGTGATCAATTTGGCTTCTATCATAAGGATCATATTGGTAATCATGATCTCAATGGCACATTTATATCCCATCACACCTCGAGCAACAATCGAAATCTTGTCATATCCGCTTACACATGTAAGAGTTACTGAAGAATTATTTTTCTAGCAGCCATTGTTTCAGACTGGACGGTGAAAGAAAAAATCTAATTGTTTGCTCATCCAGTCATTTGGTATAGGTTAGGTGAAGCAGCCATCGCGACATGCCACCACATCACTCCGACCAGGGTCACAGAATTCGGGCGTATCAGCTAATAGAATGATGCCGAATCCATTCCCCTCTGACCTAGGGTTTCGGACTGATTCACCGATTTTTCTCTCTCCCAAGCCCGAGCTGAGTAGATGTTAATCACAAGTTAAGTTAATTGACTCCACCCCATCCATAAGTCCGAGTCCTGCGCGAAGGCGAGAAAGAGCTGAAACCCAACGACCCGACGACCACCGACTGGTATTAGTAGCACTTTTCATCTTTATTTTTAAATTGCTGCGGTGCCATTAGCCACGTGAACTCACGCCAACCAGAAGAGCAGCATGGAATATTTATTCCTCTCATACAGGACTATCACGCGCGGCATTCGGGCTTACGCTACCATACCTAGTTGTACTGTAGCATCCACTGCTTGCTGTACTCAGCCCTGTTTCCGCCCCTTGTTTGGACGATTCGACGATGGGAAACGAATCATTGAAAACTTATGGAGCGGCTCGGGACCAGCTACAGCGTACAGGCCACTTTCTGCCCAAACACCAACGCATCTGCCAAGCTGGCTAGGCTCAGATTAGCCTAATGGCATTTCTGCTCTCATTCTAATTATAAGCAGCATCGCTTGGAATTAGCACGCCCGCCTAGACCGCACCAAAATCTCACTGGGTTGCCGCCGATCCGCTGGAACAACATTGATGCGCGTAAAAAGCGACAGAATGGGAATACGGCGTAATATGGAGTGGCAGCGGACGCGAGTAAGTTTTGTAGATGTACGGAGTTTGTTAGTATGGGATGTAGGACCATGGTGGAGAACTGGTCGAGCTCGTATGGGGCAGCTGCTTTTTTTTTCCTCAGCTATTTTTTACCTCTTTTTTTCTGCGGCAGAACACGAGCGAGGGAAGAAGAGAGAGGCAAAAAGACGAAATGGAAAAAGAAGCCGTCTGTGGCGGAAACGGTGAGTCCGTAGGAATAGTAAGCATAAATACATACCAAGAGCCGCAACAGCCTTGGAGATAAAAAGGGGTCGAAGGGGTCGAAGGATTAAGTCATCACCGTCTCTGCCGCTTCTAGCAGAACCAGTCACAGTCAGCCTTGGGCAAAAACGCAAAAAGACCGTCCCTGGTTGCCGCGGACCGTCCCTTTTCGTCATTTTCGCCTCTTTCGCCTTCTGTTACTGTACACTTATATTCGGCTGGTGAAGTCCAGTGGCCCAGCAGTTCGTCTCTTCTCTCGACACCCTGCAAAGAGGATATGCGAGGAAAACAGGGAATGGGGAACCTTCAAACACATTCGGATGAACTATACAGATACTAGTTGCAGCACGCTTTGCCTGCGAAATTGCGCTGCTAGTGTTGCATTTACTATTTATTCCCTGTTGTTTGTGTGCAAGGTGCTCGGCTGCCTCATCCATAATTATCAAGCACCATGTAAGACCAGCTGGGGGGGTTGGGAACCGTAGAGAAACGTCCGATGAACCACATCGTTGTACCCTACGCCGCAGCGGGCTTTACATATAGATTGTGTAATCCCCATTTATACCATCCAGGGCCAAGGCACTACATATTCGTAATCTGCTAGCTCATAAACCCGTAGCTCTGGTTCTTCGTCCCCCTGTCTGAAGCCGTTTCTTTCGCTCTCTGTGTCGACAGGGATCACAGCCCGCCAGTGGATACGAATGTATATTGATCACGCTGCACGCTGGATGGCCATTGGTACAGGGCTGACGCTGATAGCAGTGCCCCCAGTAAGCCTTAATTTCTTGCTAGAGACCGACAAACTCGAGTGTTGCTTTGGGCCATAACTTTCAAACCCACCCACCAATGCCTGCGAAAGCTGTGATGATGGGGTAGCACTAGCGAGATCTGTACCTTTTTCTGCTAAACCCGACAGCGAAGTAGCTCGAGCCAGATTCCATACGAGGTAAGGCCAGAGCATCCAATTTAAGAGTCGTTTCCCACTCGTCGCCCGTTTTTCTTAGCTGCTTGGGCTCAAGTTCGTGGCCCCCCCAGCTTATGAGTGGCACCGGCTTTGTCTCTTGGTGTAGCTTTTATTCCCAAGGGGGGTGCGATCATAGAATCTCCATTTTCCTCGCCTTTTTTCCCTTCATCTCTCTTGGATCTCTTCATTCACTCGTTTCTTCCCTTTTTTCTCTTTTCGTCTTTTCCCGTTTGCCGTTTTCGGTTGCTGCTTTGTTGCACAGGCTCTCTTTTGAAGCCGAGTGGAAACGCTAAACGAATCTTGTTTTTCTTTTCCTTTGCTTTGTTTGCATTGGGGCTTTCTCGACAGCATGACGAGGATTCTGAATATCGGCGCTGCGGCGTTGGCTGCCTGCAACCTGATCAGCATAGCCAGCGCCGATACTATGTACGCCTTCTATTCGGGCACTGGGGAGCGGGGCGTTCAGATTGGCATGCTGGATCCCGACAGTAATGATATCTGGGTCAACGATTGTTCCACCACGAACAATGGCAATCCGCTGTTTCCGACGGATGAGCCGATTGTGCTGCCGATCGACACACCGGTGAAGAAGGGAGGAAGTATAACAGCAACAGGCTGGTGGGATTCACAGAAGATAGTTGTAAGTATGATGGCGTTGAGGGCAGTGAACTTTATGGATATTGCCAAGATGTTGGCAAAAAAGAGAAAGTAAAAAGAAAGAGCAAAGGGGGAAAAAAAAAAAAGCGAAGAGGAAGAAAGCTAGAGGGAGAAGAGAGAAAATAGCATCAACTATTTGGAATGGATTTGCTAATATGTGGCTACCACTTTAGACTTCCGTCTTCTGGCACTCAGAAAACAACACCATTGTCAACGCCATCTACAATTGCGACAATGCATCAGGCAAGTTTGTCCGGATGGGGCCTGAGTATGTCATCACCGAGACAGCAAACATCGACAGTACATCCATCCACAATGAAACCGGTTTGGCTGTAGAGCTCCTGGGAAGCACCGCCGGCTACAGAGTCTTTTACCACGATACCGACTCGCAGGTCCAAATGCTGTTTTATACTCAAAAGACAAACTGGGACTATGGCGGCATCGTATCACAGGACCCGGTCTCATCATTTGCTTTGGGCACGGCCCATTCGTCAACCGACAACATCACCGTCGCGGTCCCCAAGAGCTCATCGAATATCGAGGTTTCCCGCTTCAACGCGGACAAGACGTGGCACATCTGTATGTAGTGGCTTTACTTTCATCACCACTGACTCGTGATAACTAACCCCCACTGCAGCCACTTTCCCCGATACTCTCGCAGGCTCTCCTACAAACAAAACAGCCGCTTCCAACATCGGATTTGATTCCAAAGTAGAGGCCAACTTCACCCTCCCCGGCTGGAGCGGCGCGCTCGCAGGCATGGGCGTTTCCATTGACAACGTTTTCACGCGCAGCGTCTTCTATATCGGAAACACTAACCAGCTATACGAAGTTGCCAATATCAATTTCCAATGGAGGCTGTACCCTAACCAGTCGGAATCAGCCTGGCCTAGGGCAGATACAGCAGGCGGCGCTCTGGCCGTGGCCTACAACATGCCAACGAGCGAGACCTGGATCTACTACGTGTCTGGCAACGACCTCGTCCAGGCATACCGAGGAACCAAGGGCGACTGGAGCGACAGTGCCATAGTCTCATCAACTGCAACCACCAGAGTCCCCAATAGTTTAAGTGGCAAGTCCTCCTCTGGCCTCTCTTCGGGAGCCAAGGCTGGCATCGGTATTGGCGTCAGCGTTGGTGTCCTTGCAATCGCTGGTCTCGGTCTCCTCTTCTTCCTTCGACGACGCCGCCAACAAGCTGCTGCTGCCGCCGCCGCCGCCAAGGAACAGCCTCTTAACCTGGGCGAATACCAAACCCCTCCCGAACAGGCGCACTACATGGCTAATGGCACGTTGGCACCCCCTTACTCGCCTCTGGCGCCATACGACGCTCACGATCCCAAGAATGTCGCCATGACGCCGGTGCACATGTTGCCGACGCCGCCTCCTCCAGTAGAGATGGAGCAGCCGCCGATGATTCACGAGCTGCCACCGGAAAACTACAGCTATGAGCTTCCCGCAGAGAGTGTAGAGCACAGGTGACTCCTGGGAAATGGCCAGGAGCGCCACATGTGAGGGACGGGTTTTCATTTGTTTTATTTGACCATGGTTCAAGCATTCTCTATTTTTTTATGTGTATGAGGAAGAATATTATCGCCCTTTTTTCATCTTTTTTTTTTTTTTCTCTTTTAGAGCGCCGTGAGCATATCTTTTCTCTTGAAAGCATGAGCGAATTTGTATTATAGGAAAATTAATTTATATACAACTCTATGCTCTAATTGCTTGGGATAATGTAGTCGATGGCTGTGTGACCTCTGTGTCATTTTTTGGTTTAAATGATGCATGTGCTTAGATTCTGGTTTTGGATATGAAGGACAAATAATATGTGGTTTGGCAAAAGGCTACTGGAAAAGAGATCATTTAGTTGTACAGAAATTAATTTGTATATGACTGCCATAAATGCGTCTGAACAAATGCCATTTCATTATAATCATTATCTGCTATACATTTACGTTCATACGTCATGACAAGACATCACTATCTGTATATGTTGCAGGACTTTCGACCTGGGGCCATCTTATATCTAGTTTACCGCCTTTGCAAATGCAGCCGCCTTCTGTCCACCAAGCGCAAGGTAAAACGACGTGTTCGCAAAAGTGTTGTCGTATCCCACAAACTTCTCATTAGTGGGGAGTTGGTTTGTCTTCAGAGATGGCAGGTTTCCAGTTCCTAAAGGCAAACATGTATGAGCATAATTTGCAGTCAACGTCATCACACAATTGGGGACTCGCCTTCGTTCATTTCGTCAAACATGGCGTTAAAGACAAACAGGGGCTTGACAGCCAGAGAAGTAACGGCATCTGCCTGCATTGAGTAGAAAGAGCCGTTAAAGCGAGGGAAGTAGTCAAAGGCAGACGGGTTGGTGACACCGTTGAGGTGGTAGGCTGATGTGCCGGGCCATACCAGAGGAGCGTGGTCAATGCCGAGCGATTGCAGAGTTCTAATAGCATGTCGAGTTAGTTGAGAGCAAGAGAGCGAGGAGAGCTTGAGCAACTCACTGGCTGTCTGGAATCTGTGTTGTCGTGTGGTAGCCTGCCATGTATCCGCCCTCGCTGTAGCTGCCGACAGTCCAGGGGCTAATCAAGTTGGCTGCCTTGTATGCGGATGCAAAGCCAGTGTTGGCTCGCACATCAGAGCCAAAGTTTGCTGGAACTCCAAGGCCAACATATACTCCGGCGTTCTTGAGCTGAGTAGCAATGTTGGCTCCGTCGTTAACACTAATGGCCACGGTGGGGAATCCAACGCCAAATACCATGACTGCTGGCTTGCCGTTTTGGTGGATATAGGCCGATGAGGTTGTGTAAGACTTGACAACGGAGTTGTAGTCGGCTAGGATCGCGTTTGCGACGCTGCTGGCAGCGGAATTGCCTCCAGAAGCATCATATTCGACGATGAAACCACGACCGTATTTCACAGCAGCGGCTTCAACTTGATTGAGGATCTAAATCGTTCAATACGACTGTCTGTATATTAAGAGTTTGAAGTATAGACTAACCGTGATGAAAGAGGCATCGCTGAGGTGACTCAAGAATCGCTGCACAATGACACCATCGATCCCATACTGCTGCATCCACTTAAAATGCAAGTCCACCACGCCCTCGCAAGTGTTGTCGTACAATTGCACTGGTTGGCCGTTGGGTGCAGTCAAAGTAGAGGGAAACAGACAGTTGGTCGGATATTGGCTGACATCAGGGAGAAAGTCAACCTCCACTAAATTAACCTTTCGTTAGAATTGACACTTTTTGGCCAGATTGTGTAGAAATATTTTAAAAGTGTACCATTGCCGGGCCCTGGAGTTCCGCCGTTGGGAGACCAGTGGTTGTTGACACCAGAGGCTGGCTTACGGAACCAGCCCTGGTAGCCGTAAAGCCATTTACCCCTGAGTGTTGAGACGTCGACAGTGGCAGCTCTCTCATAGTTTTGATGAGCCCTCGCATGATTTTCATGACTGCCGCGAGCTGTTGCCACTGAGGCTGTGGCAGCTAGTAAAAGGCTGGATAGAGTTACACGCATTATGACCGAGATATGTACAGATGCTAATGGAGTATAAACAACGAAATAGGTTGTTAAATACTTTGGTATTTGCAAAGGGTGTTTCTCTCTTTATATCTTTCTCCCTATTTTTTAATACTATTCTCTTGCATACAGAGTTCTTGAACGGAATATCACTAATCAGACACTACAAGTGCCGGTGAGGAAACCGTTTAGGGAGCCCTCTTAGGATAGCGCGTCATGCATCCCATACTATTCGAAAAGGCCCGATGCTGCCACCCGAATATCTCCAGGCAACCAGTATTTTGTGAAAATAGGGGGAACAAGGTGCTCGATCGACTATCTCGGGAGGATGTCGGCGTTGATGGTTTGCGCCCTCTACGCGATATTATTGGGCCATCTCGAATCCAATTGTATGTTTGCAACATGCCCTGTATCTATAAATCGGCTGCAATGTGCCGAGCGGATATTTTACTGTCCTTTTCCGTCGGATATTCTTTAGGAGCTGTTTAAATTGCCACAAAGCCAAAGCCAGGCCAGTCGAATTGTTTCAATTGATCGAATTTTGCGCAATCCTATAAAATAAACAAATAATCTTGCGGCTTATTTTGTGTTAAAACAGCTTCTGTTTAGAGCCATGTATGATGCGTTTGTCTCACCCTCCTTGCAGCCTGATTATCACATTGGAACCGAGATTTCCGCTTTACAGCATAGTAGCGCCTCTGATAACTAAACAAATAGGGCCTCAAGTAAAACTTTTATATTGCTCATACGCACGTATCCAGATTTCGATAGGCGACTTTCAAGCATAGTTCATCTAATCACGGCAGCTCCCTTGAGCCAACTTGACGATTTTGAAAGAGGAAGCTTCCTAAATTTTACGTGCCGTCTTGCAATGAGTCTAATAATAATCACAAGCAGTAATTTGTTCGTGTTTCCTTTTTGGGATCAGAGACACTGGTGAGAAAAAAAGATCGCTTGGAACTGATCATACAACGTGACATGCCCCTATTACAACATACATGTCTGGGCAACAAAATGGCTAGATATGACGCAGCTTAGAATAAGAAAGACGTTTAGAATGTCAAATAGAGACAAGATCAAGTGACAAGGACGCCTGATTAGGTTCTGTCTTTCACAGTATAGATATGTCTGCTGGATGGTTACAATCATAGTGTCAACTCGCTTGTTGATCATTCATGGATCTAGCCTACATGCAGTACAGCATGAATAGATCGTTCAGGCACCCATAATATAGCCCTTGGATAACGAATCCGATCGGATACAACCTAAGCAAGGTTAGGGATCGTGGGGCGCTACTCTCTGGCTATTGACGGGCCGAGATTAGATTGACGCTAGAATATGCCAAACGGTAGTAGAAGCGTCGGGTATTTAAAGAAGGACTGCATAATATTCTGCAAAGGTACGTTAACATTCCTTAGGGTATGCAAATCCAAAGCACTACCTACGGCTGGGCAGCACTACTCTATCCAGGCGTTTTGTGGCTTATACATTTACCGGTTCAACATGATGATGTGAGATCTACTAGTTCCCGGTCTACATCTTGCTTTCCAAGTGGATCACTTTTCTTGCCATAACGTAGATTTGAATAGCCTCTTCAAAAGCTTAATATGATGGATCAAAGTGAGTACAAGCTTATACCCATTTGCACTGTGTGACGTTGTATGATATCAGTTTTCTCCATAGTATCAACTTGTTTTTGCATACTCGTTAATCTGTTTTTATTGTTTCAACAAAGTTTACACCGGCAGTAAAGCGTATCATCTCTTCCAACCAAATCACCCTATTATCTTCGTTCATCTTCAATATGCAAAACACGTCCGCTTGAGTCTTGACACCGTCCTTTCCAATTCCAGAAGATGTATGTTTCTCCGCAATCATATTGCCATCTTGCAAAAAGTGATGTACTTTGATCTCTACAGACACCAGCTGGTCCCTGATTGCTTTAAAGTAAGGGAAAAGTCCGTCCCATGTCAACTGCCTCTCATTCATAGTGATGACGGCATCTTTAGAGAATACACCGAGCATTTTGGACTCAAGCTCGGAGTCGGGACAGCGAAAGAGGGCTTCCATCGTGGAAGCAAATGCTTCCTTGCTGCTAAACGGATTGGTAGTGGCCATGGTAGTTGCTGTATAATTTCGTTTGCTTATGTGAAGCTCTTGCGTGGAGAATGGATAGAAGTTTAGAAATGAGTTTTCTGTTGCAGCGAGGGGCCGAAGCTATATAACGTATTTTTCGAGTCATTTATTGAGAATATAACGTGGCCCTAACTAAAGTCTGAGATGAGCAATACGCTGTTGGTGAATATCTGAAGCTTAACTGTGCCTCTTGGCGCAGCGTTATGTGAACTTTAGCTAGGTAATGCTTACAACAGAGTTCAAATTAAACTATCTGACAGGCGCATATAGATTGGTGACCCGCACCAATACGCACCAATACGCACCAATATTCGCTCCAACTTGGGATGCAAATACATGGAAAAGGCAATAATTTTAGATGTCAACAGTACTTGAGTAATTTGGATTTAAGATCATGCAGTGGGTAGATTTGATGCACTGCGTTATACGCACCTGTGCACTAGAGCCGGGCAGTAGAAGGCGGAAACAGAAACGCATGAGAAAGTGGGCTGCATTTCATTTTCTCTTAAATTCAGATCCTGAAACATTTTACAAATAGAGAAGCTCTCGAATTTATCTATATATTTAATCTAAACTTATTAGCACCACTCAGTTGGCTTATAACCCAAGTCCAGCCACCGATGCCCATCTTGTTGCATGTATCGCTAGGTCACCACGGCTTACGGGAGCTGCATATCCCCCTTCGTCACCAGCTCGGAGATTCGAAGGATATAGTTTCCGATTCTCTTCGGGTATGCCTTTGTGATAGCCGCCTCCAGTTGCTGCCAAGTCTTTGTGGCTGCGTTCAACCTTGACCAAGTGCGAATATATTCTTGCGTAGCGCGCAAGTGTTCAACTCCAAAGTCATCTGTGGCTTGACGATGACTTGGTACAACAAATTTGGGCTTGAGGGCAGCAATCTGGTCAAGAGCATCAATCCAACCTTGACGCAGCTGAGGCGTTGTGTTTTCGGCCAGGAACTGGTAGATGTTTCCATAAACAACATCCCCTCCAACGACAAGCTTCAAATCAGGCACGTGGAGCACCGTTGAGGAAGCGGTATCGCCTCCGGCAACTTCGACAGCGCGGAATTCGTGACCGTCCAATGTAAAGTGTTCAGCGCCCGCCGGCAAGACTTCTACCTGCAAGTCTGGAGGACCAGCTTCTGCCAACTCAGGAAACGTTGGAGCCCAGAGACCATTCCAGAGTTCTGGAGAAAGCTGTTCCAGCATATGGGTATAAGTGCCATTAGTAGCACGGATTACGGCATCTGGGAATTGTTCTTGGATAAACCCAGCACCGAAAAAGTGATCGCCATGGCCATGAGTGATGTAAATAGTGCTCAGGGTTCTGTGCCCAATAATCTCAGCTATCCACGCTGCAACCGGCTCGGCTCGAGATTTCACTGTTGGGGTGTCGACCAAAACTGCTTCATTTGGCGTAGTAATCAAGGTAAATGTAGTTGGGTTGAAAATCCATGGTTCTGTGCTGTTTTGTCCAGGGAAGGAAACTGGTACTGGAGAGTCCCAGTATGTATATGCCTGGATACCCGGAGTATGCGCTATGGGTGTGTAGGAAGCCATGACGGATTGAACTCGCAACGATTACTTCGTAGACTCTAATCAACTTTTTTTCTTCAGTCTATTGATTGAATTGAGAACTGTGAGTGATAACCAACAAGTAACTTCGGAGGGGATCTTGGAGCCTTTATTTGTAGATTCAACATTTGCTCCATATTTGAGCTACAAAACGGAATCTTCCATATGAAGGAAATATCCGCGTGGAAACTTCCGTAAGACTCCCGTATCCCTTTAGTGAGGCGGACCTTTGGATCGAAAATTCTCCGTTGACATACTTTAAAACAATTCCACGAATTACCATACCTTGGACATACAAAAATGAGCCTTGTAGATTGATATTACTAACAATGAAGGGCTGCCTTCGTAAAGAGAATTACTGATATTCTCTTTGAGAAGTCTCCATCATTATCCCAACGAGGAAGTCTTCTGTATTACATAAATCAGTCCTGCAGGCTTTTAACTACTGCTGGTAAGACAATGGAAAGGATCTCTATAGCCAGATACAGAAATGGTAAAGCGCATTGAGGTAAGACTGCAGCTACCTGTGACCCACCATCAGGAATCATTTCGCTGCCTCGGCCAAGATTAATAATCAGATTAATAATTGCTTGAGCAGCTGAAATCCAACAAAATCATATTGCTAATTGTATAATATAACACAAGATGTTATTCCGGACTGGAACGGTTTACAGCATGCAATCTTGGCTCTTGGCTGGTTCATCTTATTCAGATAGATGCTTGGCTCTGTTGGCCACTTAAGCTTAGGAGGCTGCTTAATTAGTGGATTCTGAAAAGCCTTTCCCGATAAAAGTACAACTTTATTTTCCGTAGCGGCAGAATATTATAGGGACAATGTGGACCACAGCATTTTACTTTTAAGCAATAAATAATGTTTAGTCCTTTTCCATCTGCCGATCAAATTCTGCGATATGATCTGATACTTGTAGAAGATGTTCTTGTCACAATACCTGGTGGTCGACATTGACTCCGCTTGTGCTAACAAAAGCTATAAGAATCAGGCATTATATAAGTCCTAAAAACAGGAGTCGCAGCGGTACCGCTAATATCTCGCTCAGTATTTCAGGATTACTGAACAGAGCAGCAAGATCTACTCGAATACAGAAATAACCTACACGTTACATAATCAAGTCTTTTACGGGCAGTGGTTAGCTGCCTCTTGGCCTTTCCATGTAAGAACACGATCACTTGCACTATGAAACTGGTTGGTGTAAGTTAGGTGGTATATTTAGAGAGAGAGCGTAAGAGCCGTCACCGTTGTTCAAGCTGAGGCCAGTACCACCGCAGCCAACGAGCTGGTAGGTGAAGCCGTTGTTGAGGGTGAAGTTGATTCTGCAAGGGTTGCCATTGCTGGGAGCGATGAAGGTGTTGCTGTACTCGGACTCGCCGCTGATCCAGGCAACCGTTTGAAGTTGGTAAGTCTGATAGAAAAGCTTTGAGAATGTAATGGGGGGAGAATTGCTCACTAACGTCACCAGCAGAGTCCTTGCCGATGTTGACAGTGGCGGTGGCTAGGCCGAGGAAGAGACCGAGAGAAGCGACGATCTTGGAGGCGTACATTTTGATTAAAGTTGCTGGGGTTGGTGGTGAGAAGTGGTGTAGAAGTGTTTATTTGTTGTCTGAGTTGTTTGTGTGTTGAGGTGAGGATGTTGTTGAATCAAGTGGAGGGACGATGGTATTTATCTGTTTCGAGAAGTAGTAGACGGCGTAATTAACACGCCAATATATGCATAGTAGGGAGACATCATGTTGGAGTTTCTAAAAAGAGATATTCTCAAATAGCATCCAGAGTAGTACCAATGACTGTAAAATAACTGTACAGACCTCGTTGTAACTGCAGATTAGTCGGCTGACCTCTTCTAATGGAATATTCCCTACATACTATAGCGTGTTGCTATCAAGGAAATACGAAGATTAGAATAGTCATAGTTTCTGGCCTAATTCCTATAGCTGAGCTATTAGCCGTAGATATATTCCTTTGTTAAATCTAGCTGCAGTATCCCTAGGAAACGAATCTAAGACAATATGATAGGTTTGAACTAGGATAGTCTCATAAGAGTAACGAGGGAAGTAAATAGTTTAATGTACTGATTGGAGAGCATACACGATGAATACAGAGCTATGACATGAAGTTCAGTTGGAGAATTCGATCTTCGGTGACCGTGTTACATTTAGGATACCGGTTACTCCTGAGACCCTGAGCGAATCCCTCTGCAGAATAAGTTGACTGGGTGTCGTATTTCTCTTTACGGTAGGTATCGACATAGGAACTGAATCTGAAAGCTAACATCCAATGAAACGAACTGAAACTCGCGTTGACGGGCTCAAACTACGGCTTAGACCTTGACGGCCTACGATGAATGCACTTATGCCTGTTCAGTCATGAGTTTTCACCAAAAGCGATCATGATTTTCCACCTTAAAGCACCTTACATGGCTGGTAACTTCGGTTCAGTTCAATTCCAGAAGCAAGAAAAGGATTTTCAGGTCCCATTTACTTATATCTTGGCCTTACGGAGATAGTTCAATAAAGATGTGCGAGATACACTGTGTGCCGGTATTACGGATACGGTACTGCTGCTGTTAAAAGGCTATGTTTGCATATTCCGTATTATGGCTGGGAACCGTGAGCTGGCTATATCCGAGAGCTTTTGGGCTTATTTCCGTTGGGTAATAATATACAGTGCATTGGGAATACAATGGGCACATTTGTATATAGCCTTTGATAATGCTCTTGGCATACGTTGCGAAATTTGACTGATCATCGGCTTCTGTCAGCGCCAAGAGAAGTTGATGGCTAATGCTGATGAACAAAAGGGAATACGACACAAGGGATAGAATGAGGAACTGGTGCCACGCCACAGGCAAGTCCACAAGGCTAGGAAGCGGGAGGGTTCGGGCATTAATTAGGCATGATGCGCTGGAGGCTGGAGGGTATATGGCACGGACATTAAGTGATGGTGCGGTAGTACCCAGAAGGATATGAAGCCGGCATGGGCGCTATTCTATTCTAGCCATGGGTGTATTTCCTCTATTGATAACTTGGAATTAACGAATTCGTATCGTATAGTATCGTATTGTATACTAGGCATCGACGGTAGTATCTCGAAATCACCGACTAGTCATACACAGGAAGATGTTTTGACGATGCCGCAAATCACTGCCACATCTCCTCTGAGTTCCATCAACAATTCCACGCATCCAAGTCTCCTGCTCCTGGACTCCGCATATCCGATTATATCTCCGCGAGCCTTAGCGAATCAGTGGATATTCGCCAATAGAAGCTATTTCCTGTCAGCCTCTGCGTCAGACCCTGTCCCACCCTGGATAATTTCCGCAGTTGAGTAACGCGGCTGTCGATCGTACCGCATAAGCCCGTCCCGATAATCCGAAGGGCTCCTTGGCGAGACGATTCTCCACACTATCCCTGCAGAGTTTTGGCGTATAACAGCAGCTCATGCATGCTGTATTAGTTATACATAGGTATTAATGTTAAGCGTAAAGCTACTTGCTATACCATGAATCTACAAACTATACCCAAGAATGATATGAGCTAAGATCAGTAAACTACAGGATCAGTTGGAATTAACAGTCATACCAAGCAATCCCCATAACGTACAGACTGGTCATCCAGTGTTTACGGATTGCTTGATTATACGCAATGGTAGTCAGGTAGGGAGCCTGAGACACTCTATTCACAGGCAGTAAGAAACAAGCTAATTTGGGCTTGGTAACATAGACAAACTAATAACCTTCTGTTTCATAATCAAGTAAATAGTATTACTATTTCAATATAAGCGACAATGCATAGCTGGCCAACTTCCGGCTTGAAATAGGGGTGTCCTCTATCCAAACAGATGAAAAGGAAAAAGAAAAGATTGCTGAGAACAAGCCGAAAGAAGCAAAATTTTGGGTCATTGTCGAATTGAAAACAACATTTCTAATATTCTACAGCAAGCAATGTGACGTTTGGAATCCCTTCTGCCAAGAGTTCGGCCGCTAATGTTTAGGATAGTTTTAGTGAGCTTCAAGTTCATTTCATAATTGTCTAGGATATTTTGAGAGAGAGTGGCATTTCCTAGAATAGACATTGCATTTATGTACTCTTGTCTTTGGTGAAATGACAAAGAGCAAACTATCCTATAATTTCATGATGCCAGTCTTTATGGATAGATATTTTTCTGGCTCATATGAAACTACATCTTAATCTCAATGATGTGCGTTTCTCCATAAAGGATTCACTGTCAAAAGTGAAGATCTACGAGATACACAAGATCGAACAATGTTCCCAAGGGCCGGATCTACATGCAATACATGGCTGTTATAAATATAATCGACGTTACTCTTTCCTCTACAGGGGGCCTCGATGATCCCTTTCCCGTCTCTAGCTTGTGGTGCATTACGGACTATCCTTACACGTGTCTAATGGGCTCCGCCTACTTCTTTTACTGCTTTTGTAACGTTGTAGAGCAACGCTGGATAAAATATGAAACAAATACCTATAAATATATCATGCCTTCTTCATTTCTTCATCTGGGCCAGATAAGCATCCACGTCAATTTCTCGCAGCTTGTTGGCCTTTTCTTCGACTTGCTTTTCGTTTTCGAGCTGGTACGCCTTCATCTTGTTGTGGAACTCGGGGATGAAGGCACCGAGACATCTGATGGCGAGCAGAGCGGCATTCGTCGAGTTGTTGATGCCGACTGTGGCGGTCGGTACACCTCGCTAGTCAATTATTAGCATGCTGATGGCCCACTCTCTCGCCCGTTCATGGACATAGTTAGTGACTAAGGGGACGGGACTTTTAAAAACTCACAGGCATTTGTACAATAGAGTACAGAGAGTCCACACCGTCGAGATGTGTAGCCTTGACTGGGACGCCAATGACGGGCAAGGGTGTGTAAGCTGAGACCATTCCGGGCAAATGGGCAGCTCCTCCGGCAGCTGCGATAATGACTTTGATTCCACGGGCAGCTGCTTTTGTGGCCACGTCGGCCATCTTGGCGGGCGTACGGTGTGCCGAAGTGATGTCGACCTCCCATGGCACGCCAAACTGGTTCAAGATGTCGATGCCGGCCTTCAAGACGGGAAGATCCGAGTCCGAGCCCATGGTGACGAGGACGAGCGGTGCGGCCTTTGGCTTGGAAACTCCCTGCTCTGGTCGGAGAGACTTGCTTCCCGCCTGCAATCTCTCCTGTCTGATGATGCTGGCCATGTCTACGAGTGGCTTCGCAAACTCTTCGAGCTCTGTTATGCTAGCTACTACGCCGGTGACTGTGATGTGGCCGATTTTTCGGCTGGGCTTGGATTCCTTGCCGTAGAGGTGGACGTAGACAGACATTTTGTTGCCATACATGGACTTGGCCTTCTCGACAAGAGCAAGGTGGGAGTCGGGATTGGCACCTCCCAGGATGTTGATCATGATACTGGAGGCAACGTGGGGCTCGATTTTGGCGGGTAGAGTCTCATCGAGGATGGCGGTAAGCTGTGCCTTGAACTGCGACCTGTACAGCGACGTTTAGTCAATATGTAAAGAGTAAAATAACCGAGATGTTTGCTTACATATAAGGCACTGCTTCGATAAACAGATGGCCAGAGTTGTGTGGCCGAGGCGCAATCTCATTCACCAAAATCTCATTGTCCTGAGTCACAAAAGTCTCGACAGCGAAAATGCCTCTCCCCCACAGTTTGTCCACCACGTTGCTGGCAACCTGCTGAGCGCGCTCGCACACGGAAGCAGGCGTAGCACGGGGAGGCATGTAGACTCGCGAGCAGATGTTGTCCTCGTGGACCGTCTCGACTGCCGGGTAGGGCAGCAGACGCTTTGTCCGGCCTTCATCGTCCTCTGTGCGGATGACGAGGACAGACAGCTCACACTGGAAAGGAACAAACTTCTCGGCGTAGCAGCTAAACTTTCCAAACTCGGCGACGGCACGCTCCAAGTCAGCCTCGCTGGAGATTTTGAGGTTTCCTCGGCCGTCGTAGGAGTCCTTTCTGGCCTTGAGCATCCAGGGATAGCCGAACTTGGCGGACACGGCCTTGAGAGAGGCGCGCATGGCATCGCCACCTTCAATGGCCACGGATTCCGCAACGGGGATTCCCTTGCTGGCAAAGTAGGCCTTTTGCTCGTACTTGTCCTGGATCAGTCGTAGCGTCTTCCATGACGGGCAAACAGCCACTTTGGTCGTCGTCGCAATCTCCTCCAGCACAGTCGTATCCACGTGTTCCGTCTCGACGCTGAGGACGCTGCAGTGAGAGGCAAGCTCCTTGATCTTGGCCGCGTCCTTGTAAGAGCCATTGACGTTGTGGCTGTTGTCGTTGATTTGCTTGGCGGGCGCATTCTCGGCGTCGAGGATGGCGATTTCGACGTCGAGGGGAGCTGCAGCTTGACACAGCATTCGGCCAAGTTGGCCGCCACCCAGAAGACCAATGACGGGCTTTGGGCTCATTTTGCTTCGATATGTATGTTCGATCGACGAATCGGCGGGAGAGTTGACGTCCAAAGAGGAGACTTGCTGAGCTATGAAGAAGAAAAAAATGAGCAAAAGTCTACTTGCACCTTTTGGCGTCACTGCGCCGGTATCGTCTCCCACAAAATGCCCCGCCAAATTTTTTCAGCCCCGCCATGCCGCTAATATGAGCGCTGTTTGGCTGCCAGAACTGCTGGAGCGCGAATTTGGCAATCACCAGATATCACAGCCAATTCATGCGCGCAGTACATGGTTTGAAATTTATCATGGTCGCCATAGAGAAGAGACTGAATGCGCAATTTTTAGAAGACGAATACAGATGATTTTCGCTGCAAAAGCGTCGAGTTGCTGCAGTATGATGCTCTCTGCAGCTTGGAGATCGGTATCGATACCGATAAATGCCCCGCCATTCAGCGGGTGCTTATCTTATCTGCAGATCAGGGCCAAATGAAGTGAGAAGTTCTCATGACGTATCTGCGTTAGTCACCATTTGGGAGGCGGGATCCTTGCGCTGTATTTTAGGGCAACTCTGCTAGAATATAGCGTTTAACACTGCTACTACCGTTTCGCTCAGCGCATTAGTGAATAGGAGGCTCGCTTATAATGCACTGGAGCCTACCTATACAATATGCTATCAAGGCACTGCATCTGGTGAATTTCCTCTTGGTTCTGGAATACCATCTGCTTTGTTAAACCTTCAACTGCTTCTATGTCTCTACCCTACTCAAGCCATGTTTGCTCTGTGCACCAAACATGAACTCCAAGTCAAGACCCTCAAGTGTTCTTATCAAGCTCGCTTCGCTTCCAATCCAACCAGCTTCAGCGACATTTCCCAGAGAAGATCCTCCTCCTTGATGTTGTAAGTTTGCGTAACCCAGCCCACGCCAAAAACCTCGCCATCATCCACACCCCGTTCAGCCTCCTTGCAGTCCTCGAGATATTTGCCGCCCTTATTCTCCCAGCTCTTGCTGACGGCGGCCCAGACAGTCGTGGCTGCCCCTTGCTCGGCAGACTTCAATATCTTGCGAACATACGGATTCTTCAAGATTGCTTCCACAGACTCTGATGGAAGATGCCGGGAGATGTCAGTGTGGATAGCACCAGGATGCAGACTGGTGGCATGCAGTCCTTGAGAGCTGTAAAGCCGATCAATTTTGTTGGCCAGATACACGGCCGCGAGCTTTGAGTTATTGTATGCAGTCTCATGGCTGTATTCGCTCTTTTTCAGATCATAATTCCCATTCCTTGGGAGGCTTGCAGCTCGGTGAGCAGACGAAGCCACAATCACCACACGAGAATGCAAGTCAGGAGTGATGCTGGCAAGCAGAGATTCCTTCAGAAGTTGGAAGAGGAGGAAGAAACCCAGATAGTTTGCGGAGAATTGCGCTTCAATCCCATCTTCGGTAAGGGAATATTCCTGGATGCCCATGACACCCGCACTGTTGATAAGGATGTTAATCTGACCCTTGGAAGCAGAGAGAATCTTTTCGGCTCCAGAGCGAATGCTCTTGAAAGAATCCAGATCCATTTCCACCAGCGATATTCGACCGGGTTCAAGAACTCCCGCAAGGTTCTTCGTGGCTTTGGGTAAATTGCGAGCCGTGAGGAACAGAGTTGCTCCAGTAGCCGACAAGGCACGAGCTGTTTCAATACCAATGCCCGAAGTGGCGCCAGTAATGACAATGACTTTCCCGACTAGTTTGCCCTCGATGCCTTCGTCTCGAATGATTTGGAGCGCTGTTGGTCGAGCATCTCCAGCGCCCTGGGGGTCGGCATGAGAAGCAGCGTAGGGGCCCGGCAATTCCATTTCAACAAACCAAAACGAAAAGAGCCGAAAAGAAAAATTCAGTATAAATGATTGTTGGTGATTTGAGCTGTGGAGAGGCGAGCCGCGTCTAGTAACCGGAGGTTCGAAATATCCTCTTCTCTTCTTCTCTCTTGGGTTTTCTTGTCTTTCAATTTATTTTCAACTTGTTTCTGTTTCCTGTATTTGCTTTATTTTCTCTTTGCCTCTTTCTTTATTATCACCTCTCGTTTTAGAATTTTGCCTGCTCTATATGTATCCCCCGTTAGTTGACTGCTGGCTCTTGGTCCTTTCACAGGCAGTTTTTTTTCTTCTTCTCCTTCTTCTCCTTTTTTATTCTCGAGAATTTACTTGCTTTATGTGTTTTCTCCATTGCCTAGTTGCGACGATTTGTTTCGCCATCGTCTGGCCGTGTTATCCACCTACTTTTACAATGCGCCTCAAAGGCCGACAAAGCGGCCGCCTTTTCTCCGCCATTGTTGCGCCAGCATTTCCGCCACATGCCGCCGAGTCCCCCGCTATATGTCGGCTTCTCTTTCGTCTGTCACTCCGCCAGAGTCCGTCAAAGACCGACATTCTTCAGACGGCATTTGCCCTTCGCTTCATCATGCAAACATCTAGTCCAGAGTCTAGCCTTGGAAAGGCTCCAAAAGCCTGTAAATTCTGCAGATCACGCAAGAAGAAGTGCGACAAGGCGCTTCCCAGATGCGGCTTCTGCGCCAGGTAAGGACCGCCGTCTATCTTGCGCCGGTATTAGCTACGGCAACATCAACGGAACTAACATTCAAGGGTAAAACACAGGCGAAATCGGCCATGCGAATATTGGAAGCCAAATATAGCCAAAACTAGTCACTCCACCATCGCTTCCATTGCTGAAAGAGAATGGGGGTCTTCCCTCTTGGACCACGAGCGGCCACAAGTCCAAGCTGTCGACCTCCCAACTATCCTGTTTCTCGATCCTGATCTACTACGGCTTGGCCAAGTAGAAACTCTACACAACGCGCCAGTCATCCCACAACATTTATTGCAGCTTATAGGCAGTTTGGATGAGATCCGATTCACCGCAGACAACTTCTTCGGGCACATTCATCAATGGATGCCCTTCATCTCAAAGAAGCGATTCTATAATCTCTACATGCAGCCCTCATTTCACTCTCAACCCGATGTAGCCTTGCTTTTACTGGCACTGAAGCTCATCACCACACTTCCTCTTCCTGATCTGCCTAATCCTCATACCGCTTTGTATCACACAATCAAACATTTCTACCTAGAAGTTGAAGGTTCTTTTTCCCTCCTAGTGCTGCAAGCTGGCATTCTAGTGGCACTATATGAACTGGGGCATGGCATCTATCCAGCTGCCTTCTTGTCAATCGGACAATGTGCGAGATATGCCCATGCTTTGGGGATCAACACCAGTCACGCGGTGCCAGCAACAAGAGTGCTTACCTTGGTAGAAGTCGAAGAGCGGCGGAGAGTATGGTGGGCTATCGTCATTTTAGACCGGTATGTAGTACCTAGTGATCAAATTCGCTGGCAAGATATTGACAATGGAAGTTTCGTGAGCATCGGTTGCCCAGGGCGGCCATTTGTCACTGCAGATCCACGACTTGATGATATGTTACCGGTCAATGATGCCACGTTTGATCTTGGTGTGCGTTCTTCAGCTGTCTCTGTGCTATTTCTCAATTCAACAGGAATTTCTGTGTTTCGTCTGCAGCTGCTGACATCTCAAGCAGAGAATTGAACTCGACGACTTCTCTACCCTCTCGTCTCCGAAAACAGGGCACATGAGTAAATTTTCTCTGTTGTGTCAGGCTGCTCATCTGCTAGGTCAAGTACTTCATCATGTTTCAAATGATTCTGCGAGCCAAGACACCGCCTGGCTACAGCTTGATCGCACTCTACAGTCTATGTTGAATGCTGCATTGGATGTCGATTGCCCAGATTATGATCAAATTACATTTATCTACAGGTCTGTACCGTATTTCCCAAGGCACCAATTTTACGTGCACTAATCCGATTGAGTTCAGCGCACTCGTTGCTTTATACACGCCCTACCTATCCTCCACTAAGGTCAATGAACTCAATAGCGACTACTCCCGACGAGCCAGAGAAGTCTTATATCAGATAACAGACCGAATCAGTGAGAATCTTGTTGAGCGCCAGTGCTTCTTAGGCCGCAACCCACAAGATGTGTCCCCATGGGGCTTATACTTTGCCTATCGCATCTGCGGAATGCTCATGCGTCCTACCGAAAAAACACTGCACGGAGCCGAGGTGCTGAAGAGCCTGCGTGAAGCGTTTCAGACTATCTCCGGGCGATGGAATGTGGCCAGTGTCTACCTCGAGTTACTAGAGGCACAAAGGGCAATTCATTTAAGAGCTTGAGTCTCTTTAAATACGGAGTATACTTAGACAAACTTCACCTAAACAGCTTAACATTGAGACACCGGAAATCGTTTACGATGTTGTATGTTACTCTGAAGCTATCTTTATTGTAACTTTACCAAAATGCCTTTGATCCCACATATACTGATATGCTTCCCGAACGTCTGTAAAGTCGAATACCTTGTCATCAATCACCGGCTTTATTTTTTTTGCGTCGATAAACGCGTTCATGTCCTGGAATTCCTGCTTGCTGCCAACCAGGACGCCACGCGCTATGCACCCATGATAAAGAGCCTCCAACAACTTGGGCTCATTACTGTTATCGCCAGCAACCATGAAGCCAACCAGGCTGATAACGCCCTGGATTTTGATCGCGTTGAGGGATTGGCGGAGCGTACCTGATCCACCAACCTCAATAACATGATCTACGCCAGCACCGTTGGTGATTCTTTTTGCCTCTGCTCCCCACTCTGGGATTTCCTTGTAGTTGATAACGTAGTCTGCGCCGAGTTCTCTCAGGCGGTCCATCTTTGCTTGGCTGGAGCTAGTAGCGATTACATGTGCACCCATTGCTTTAGCAAACTGGCGAGTTTATCCTACGTTAGCATGGCTCACATCTAATACATTTCAGCTTGAAGATTGCAAATACTAACCTGTATGGCAAATACAGATACTCCGCCAGAACCCTGAGTCAGCACCCACTGGCCCGCTTCGAGACGCTTGCTTGGAATACCGAAAAGAGAGTCCCAGGCCGTCAAAGCCGCAATAGCCAAGGTGCTGCCTTGCTGCATATCCAGCGTTTCCGGAATCTTGACCAATCCGCTCTCAGGCACCACTCCATATTCTTGCAGCACCCCATCAAGTTTACCACCAGTAGCTTTATCGATATCTTCTGCTTGAAGGGTGCCTTCTTGCCAAGTCTGCAGGTGAATTCCAGTGACTCGGTCTCCTGGCTTAAATGAGTGCACCCGAGATCCAACTTTGATAACTTCACCGGCTGCGTCAGAGCCTGCCACAATACCATCGAGGGCCCCGAGCGGGTATGTGCCCTGTGGATTTGTCAGTGACTAGCTTTTTGGAAGTGTAGGCCGCTTACGATTAAAGTACATACCTTTGAGACAACTAAATCACGATAATTGAGGGATGCATACTTCCAGCGTACAAGGACGTCCGAGTCGCCGATTTCTGGTATGTGATCCTCTTTGAGCTCAAGAGAGTTGAAGCCCGAAAAGCCATTTAGTCGCCATTGTCGATTTATAGTTTTTGTCATTGTAATTGATGGATTGCGAAGTATTGATGCGCAAGCGCCAACTTGTTGGACTAATAGTTGGATTAATATTACCAGAATACCAGCGCCGGTCTTATACCACAACTCCTATCTCTATAAAGGCATACAAATGATATACATATATATCTTCATTTTTTTTCTTATTACTTCTATAGCATATACAATTTCCAGATTCCAAATGCCATTGCATTCAACTGTACAATCGAATAGTAAGCATTCGCGTTCGTTATTAGCCATTCGTTATAAATCGCAGCGCTAAGACCTATCAAGCAATATAGTTCGCGCACTATCTGCTTCTTTAGATCCAAGTGGCTGGCGGAGAAATCCGGGTCTGGGTAGCAGCCAAAGGAAAATAGTAGGAAAACAGCTATTGAGGTGTTTATTAAAGGCACAAGATTGGTGGAAAAAGTCCAGAAATTCAGTTTTGTCTATAATTGTTTCATTCATTGCGTTAAAATTAGGGCGACTATTACTAAGTATAACGAAATACAGGTCTATCATGTCCTCCGCCTTTTACCACGTCATATTCCCAAAAGATTCCATATTCTATCCTAGTAAATTCCCTTAGACCAAAGTAACGCGGTTCTTCAGGACTGACAGGTCGACCTTTTTTAGCTGGTGGAAGTAGGGATCGAAAAACTGGTTAATGCGCTGGAACAGCCACTCGGGGTTCTCGTCAGCAGGGAAGTGTCCAGCCTGGGGGACAATATCAAGCGTGGTGTTCTTTCCAATGGGTCCCCACACAGGCTTCAGGACAGGGGCAAGACTGGCCTCTCCGGCCAAGGCAAGGAAGGGGAGGTTCAATGGCTGCTTGTTGAGCACGCTGAAGAAAGCAGCATCTCTGCCCATGGTCTTGGCGTCAAAAGCGCCGAACATGGCTCGAAGACCGCCGGGCTTGCGCAGACTGTCGACGACTCGGTCGATAGCGTCCTGAGGGAATCCAGAGAGACCAGTGTAAGAAGCGTGGAAGAAGAACGAGAGGACAACTTCGCGTTCGCGGCCGCTCTGGAATCGCTCGGCTTCGTCTGGGACGGACCAGGCAGCAAGGGGGTAGAGTGAGTAAGTGTCCCAGTTGTATTGAGGCGTCCAGGCCTGTTCATATCCGTGGCCGGGCAGGCCGTACTCGGCAACACCGAGAGCGTTGACAAGAGATGGCTTCTTAATAGCGAGGGCAACAGCGGCACCGGTTCCCTTGTCGTGTGAGAAGACGCTGGCCTTTGTGATGTTTAGGTAATCCAGGAGTCCCTCGAGATCGGAAGCCATGGCCTCTGAGGAGTAGTTGCCATCCGGAGGGATAGAGCTGTCTCCCATGCCACGGTTGTCGGGTGCAATGACGGTGTACTTCTGGGCCAACATGGGGCCAAGGAGACGCCAAGTAATCTGTTTTCGAGCAATTGTAAGCTGTAATCCAATTATACACGTTTGTTGTCAAGTGCCAATTGAGCTTACACTGTGCTGGGGGTTGCCATGCACAAGCAACATCGGAGGTCCTGATCCAGCCCATCGATAATGCAAAGTGACGTTGTTGACCAGCACTCGGCCGTGTGCCCACTGGTCCCATTCTGGAACTGCAGATGCTGCTGCGGCCGCAATGAAGGCGGTTGCTAATGAAGCGACTGAGAATAACATTTTGGCTGTCTTGAATTGCTCACTTGTATCCTAGATAGTTGGATAAGGGTGTATGTGAGTGTGTTTGATGAAACAACCCGTAAGAAGGTCGACATCTCTTCAACTTATATACTAGCTGCATTACTATTTACTCAACAGTCCTTGCGGTCTGTTTCTCTCATTCTTTCAATCGATTGTTTCTACAAACAGCAATGCCCAAAAAGGGACATTTCCTTATATAGGTTTAGTCGTTGCAGATACCATGGCTGGATACTGATTTAAAGCCCTTATTAATACGCCTAGGTAGTTTGGCTATGGAAGCGTCCCGCTAGACTCATGCAGGGCTTTTGACAGGTATCACAGTTGGGGTTTAGTTGGTACGTAAGGCACCTATACAGGAAATGCTGTAGCGGTATTCCAGACTCCAATGCAGGTACCGCTTGGCATGGCTTTCGATGACCAATCGCTATTCTTCCCTGGTTCTCTGCTGTCTCTGGAGCTGTGGCAGTGTCCTGGATTGGGAACTTGCTTACAAAAGCACGTTGCCATAATCGTATCATTGGATCTGATAGGCTGCTGAGCCAAATGCTCCGTATCTGTCATTGCTATGAGACATTCAATAAAAAGACATTAGATTGTACTTTATAGACTACAGGAAGGCATTCTACAGCTTTAGGCGTGCAGGTGGTACAGAAACCCAATCCCCGGTGTCCTCCGCTTGTTGTTTCGTGGCTGGATCAGGGCTGGGTAGCCGAAATAATAGTCTATTGCGCCATAGGCAAAGACATGGTATTTTATAATGATGGGGCGCCTAAATTTGTGTTAATAAATAATCAGAAAATTACGGAATCTCGTCTGCGTGCACATTCACATCTAGCGACTTGTCTTTACCACTTAATCTCTTCTGTTGCTAACATGCACTCATTCAATCCAGCTTTGCCCAGCTATAACCACCATCACAGCGCCATTCTAGTGGCTTGACAGCAAACACCAATTGGCTCGGATACGCCTTTCGGAGTGTGCCTCCGTCTTAGATTAGTGTTCAACCACATATCTGGGGTAGATCTAGTGGTGCTACCAGCAGTGTTAGTATTGCCATAGTGCAGATGTAAGACCTATTTGGCTGAGCTGCTACAAGGGACTAGGCGCAATATGACGTGCTTGTCCTGCATATTGGACCCTTGAGAGTACCACTAAAAAGGAAATAAGATGATGATAGTGGTGGTAAAAATACGCGTAATCGATGCAGCTTTGAGCCAAGCTATCGATCTAGAACCTTGATGCCTCAAGGCCCCATTTTGAACCTACTATGACGACGATTAGTAGGATTTGGCTCGAAGGAAACCAGATAGACGTAATCGGCTGCATACTGCGGATCTGTCTCATCATGCTTAAGTAGGCCCATCTTTTTGAGTATGGGTTATGAGCACATAGATAAATATGGCATCTTATGAATGGGTGTGTAAAGCATTTTATCTTGCAAGCTTATCTTGAACCATAAGACAGTTAAATTGAGTACATTGACATATTATCACAGAGAGGTGGTTACTGTCCTCTGAATCAAGTGCCTTTTCATTTTTATCCCTTACATAGCTCGTATTGCCATTGTTTTCTCCTCCAGCTCCAGACCTTTTGGTGGAATATGAGCCTACAAATCAAGTAGGCATTTGTGGAGTATACTCACGCATCACTCTAGAGACATCCACTGCAAGCCCGTCAACTAAATTCTAGTCCGCTAACAAACCGGGCGCCAAGTTGATACAGGGCTATCTACCTAGCTTACCTAACTACAAAAGTATGTCACCGTTAATCGTAACAAGGACGGCGTTTAATTCTGACCACTCCTTTTCTTCACTTCTTTTGTGTCCTGCCTCCTTGAACTTGGATTTAGGAATTTGTGGCAAATTAAAAGCCCAAACCAGCGCTCAGTCTGACTCGCCTTCATGGCTTCTACAGTCCTGATTTATACATATGCTCAGGCGAGAATGTAAGCTTAAAATTTGAGAGTAAAGCAAGTGGTTGTGGTTTGTATGCAATTTATATTCAAAAAAGATGTCTATATTCTATTGTGTCAGCAATTATGCACGCTTATGCAGTGTTCTATCTTGTTAGTTCCAGCGATAAATATTAAAAGGTATGCAAATGTCGTAAATGGTTTTCATCGACCAATCTTGCGCAGTTCCAGCCAGCGCAACGGAGGGAAGACAATCATGGCCCATGAAGAGCCCACCCAGATGCCAAGATCAGCACCAATTGGGCTGGCTAGCTTGGCAATGGGACCAACGTAGTAGATCTGGTACATGCACAGGATGGCTCCGACCCATCCGATGATAAACGCTGTAAAGGCAGCAACACCCAGCGGCAACCGTGACGGATCATACCAAGCTGTCCAGTCAAACCCACGAGTTCTACGAAAAATTAAGTGTTCTTCCAGAGTGATGACGATGAAGATGGTAACCCAATAGCCCATAAGAGCCAAGAAGTTCTCAAAGATGTCATAGAGGTAGTTGCGTCCACCCAGAGCACACGCAGTGTATATAACGGCACCGACACACGAAAGGATCCATCGCGGTATTCTCGCACCATATCGGCCCAGCACCTGGAAGCACAAAGCTGCGGAGTATGTACCGGGGATGTTGTTTGCGACGAGGCCGAGGGCAACGAGGACGCCGAGAAACTTTCCAAAGCCTCCCAGGCCTTGGTATCCTTCGACAATGAGAGCGCCAGAAGACACGTCGTTGGCAGCGCTCCACGATGACTGAGTAAAGGTCCCGGATGCAAGACCAACGCCCAGGAGATATGCGAAACTCATGGCAAGGCCGACGCCTGCGGCCGTCATGGCGAATGTTTTCCACTTTTTGGTGTTCTCGGGGTAGTAGACATAAAAGTCTGCAGCAGCAGGTGCCCAGGCAATGGATGAAGACAAGCAAAGCGAGAAGAAGGAGAGGCGGTTGCCCCTAATGGTCGATGCGTCTCCAACTGATTGGATAGAGGTGTCGAATTTGGGGCCAGCGGAACCGACCAAGACAAATGCTGCAATGAGCTGCGGAACCCAGGCCCATCTAGTGTTGTCAGTCTGGCAGGGATGACGAAAAGGGAGTATATATTGTCCGCCTACCTTTCATATGTTTGGAAGGTTGACATGCCAAAGAGAACGATGAGCCAAGAGATGACGGCGATGATAATGATACCGACAATGACGGTTAGTTTGCCATCAGCAACCGCCGACAGGATCTGACCTCCGACGAGACAGTCAATCATGCCATATCCCAGCATAATCACAATGTTCAAGATGGTGCAGAGCTTGCTGGGCCAATAGCCCATAAAGTATCTCGCCAAAACCTAAGAGCAAATCAACCATCAGAGCTGCAGATTGTATAAGAGCTGAGCTTTAAAAGAAAAGAAGACAAAACTGAAACTCAAACAGAAGGGAAAGGGAGGAAAAGAACTCATTCATACCATTGTACGATTCCCACTGACCGGGCCAAACGTGCTGATATAGGCGACTCCAAGGGCTCCCAAAACAGCGCCAAAAGTCGCGCATAGCGCCGCGTCTGTAAAGCCTAGGGAATAGTCCAGGGGTCCAAGCATGCCAAGAGCCATGTTGTTGGCGGTAATGTTGGTGCTAAACCATAGCATGGTCATCTGCAGGTAGTCGGAGGAGCCAACTTTTGCTAGCCGCTCATCCTCCGGCACTCGCTCGATACCGCGAGTCTCGAAATGCTTGGAGTTGAGAATTCGCTGGTTTGCGCGCGCAAAGAAGCCGGCGGTGGAAGCCTCTTCATCAGAGATGATCTGGCTCTCCAGCGCCGGCTCAGCTGCGACGTCATTCTCAGTCGTCTTCTCCATTGTGCGGGTGGAGGGGGAGTTATAAGAGACTCATTCGCAACACACGACAAAGAAACAGGGGTGATGGTGAAGTCTGCTGCAAAGCCTCACATGCAGTCATAGAGTTGAAGATTGATTGATAGAGAAAATCTCTTTTCCGCGCACGCGAGCAATAGCAATCAGGCCCACTAATGTCGGGTCAAGTTACAAAATTCAGCCCGCTTGCGCGACTCAGCCAGCAACGCTCACACAGAGTCTCGCATAGTCTCAGATGCGCGCAAATTCCGTGGAATATACGGGGTTTATACAAAATGCTGCTTAGCGTATCGGATAGAGCCGAGCAATCGTGTATCCGACCATGTCCGCCAATCTGCGCCACCAGATGCTATAGAATGGTTTTTCCTTCAACGCATTCTCCCGCATAGACGTGTTACAACATACGCACTATAGCTTGACTCAATTCGCAATATATTAGAGAAACAGCACTTTATTAATATGCCAGGAGAGGCAAAATCCTCAAAATAGCCGTTCAAAAAGATGCGAAAAGCCAGACACCGAATACATTTGGCATGATGTGCTACTCCTGGGCTTTACTGACTCAAGCTTAGTTCGCTATGCAAAAGAACGCTACACGCATCTAACACAACACGAATCGCGCTTAGACAACATGGAACACGCCTAAAAGTTTCTCCCCAATTTCCGAAAAGGAAGGGAGAGGAAAAGAGCTGCTGCTTTCACTCTTTCACTCTTGTTTCTACCATACACGGCCTTTTGAGGTGTTTAACTACGACTTTTGTTTCATAATATGATTTGAGGCAAATATGTCTTAGTTTTTATGTGGCGAAAACAAAAGTGGAAGAGAAGGGAAAAATTTTCGGGTTTTCGGCATTAGCCAAGCACTCTGTCAAGATAAGTTGCCGAGTCCCGAGAAGCGATCGGCATTCAATAATACACAGTCCACACATACAAATCGCGTTATTCTTCTTGAACCGCTGCCCTTGTTGTTCTCTTGTGTGCACTTTCAGTCTGCGGTCTCTGTTATTTTGCTGGGCGTTTGTCAGCTTGTAGCTCTGTCTAATGGGAGTGTTTAGCCCCAAGTATGAATTATCGTAAGAACTCTTTGGAGAGCTTTGGTTTGTTTAGTGAATGCAAATTATCGCATTGTTACCGCTCGTCACTTGGATCGATCTATTCCATCCTAACTAGAACATCTCGTCCTCTATCTCGTGAAACGTTGACTTTCAAGAATTGGAAGATGATACATACTTCCAAGTATCAAAAGCTCGTTAAATCAAGTACAAATCAACAGCCGACGGCTCTTCTAAAAATATACCGCGAAATCTGACCTCTGGGGTGCAGAATTAAAATGGAGAATTAAAATCTCAATCTTCCCGCGCTAAACTAGCAGCTTTGTATTTGACTGTGTTAGTATGAGCTCTCCCGCTTCTCTTACCTTCGCTATTCCACTACGACTATTTCTCATAATATTCAATGTGCTGGCTGCTTCTGGCAACTTGTCTCTTCCCCCAAGCCGACAGAACAATTCTGTGCTTATCAAGACACACAGAGCATAAGTAAAGTTTCGGCGTTGCTTCTCGTAACGCTATCTCTTCGGCGTATCTAATTATAGCTGGCATTCGAAACAGTCACCCCGTGAAGGTGCAAACCTTGCAACAGCGATTTATCACTGTTATCTCTATTTCTAAATATGTGTGAATATAAGGATGGCATTTGGACATATCTTTGATATCCGCGGGGTTCTAGGAGGTGATTAGTGAAAACGCCACCGTAGTTCTTCGATAGGAAAATGCTCTGAACAAGAGGTTAATAATTCAATTTTACATGCTTGAGGTCATCATGTTTATGATTACGGCGTGGGACCATCATGTGCTTTTGTGAGAGTTGGATCATTCGATAGTAAAGACTCCACATGCAATCTGCCTTTGTACATCTCACCTCACCTTTGGCATGAGAATTCCAACACCCAAAGTTAATCGTGTAGCATATTTTTGTTCCAACTAAGCTGATTAAAGCTAATCAAAATATAATCTCCATCAGTACGAGTAATTATACACGTATTGAATCAAACCTAAACAAACCCTCCAAAACTGCATCCTTCTAGTTATCTGGCCGATAGAGAGAGCGCACAGAATAGGCAAAACTGGTTGCGTTCTGCGATGCTTCTGGAATGAACACGAGTGGCGTCATAAGATGGCACAGTATAATACCAGTTTTTACACAGTAATAACGACTCATCGAACACTGTTTGCCGAAACAGTCGTTAGCCGCTGAGTAATTGGTAGTTATTGGCTTCCTAGCCTCCAATTTTCGGGCTTTGGGTTCGAAAACCAGCTAGCCTAGCGTTTTCTGCTTATCAAGACGCCCTGTCCAAGAGAATTTCGTAGGGAGATCTCTCAGCAGTTTGAAACTAATCTCATTCCGGCAAATAGAGTCCAACTCTTTTTTCCCACGGGAGCTAAACAAGCAGCTGTTAGTAGCCGTAAAACACGCTTGTGGGAGTTCAAGCTTCAAACTCGCCGTTGCTAGTCGAGTAGAGCCTTGTCATACTGTTCCAGCGACTCATCGAGGTAGCATGCAGTATCACGTTAGTAATTAAAGGAATGAATCAATACATTATTAATTAAAAAAATTTCCTTTCTATCAAGGTAAAGAAAAATATTTTCCGTGTTCAGTCTCGATCTATAGCTTCAACATTTCTACTACCAAAGCGCTATACAGCTTAGTTAATAGACCCAAACGGTTGCTATTTAATTGAGCTTAATTTATTCAGTTTTAATCTTTAGATAGCATGCCATCAATTCAATTTGATGGCGCAGAACATCGCAGAACGTCGCATTACGTTGCACCTCAACTATGACAGCATGTAGTTTGCTTCCCTGCTTGACAGGATTTCACGAATGCTCAGCGCCCAGCTAGTATTAGCACCCCTAATTCCAAGCGTTAACTTTGTAAACTAAAACAAAAATGCAGGGTCTAAGTGGTCAGCTAGCAACGGTAGATGCCGGGAGAGAGCTTCTCCACACATGTCAAATTATTAACATCGCATATTCCGAATGTGGCGTACAAGGTGATTCCTATTGGGGCTCCAGGTGTTTGTTAGTTGCGTCTGCATTTTGTCTGGATGCTGACAATGCAATTCTATCTACCAGTTCATTAATAATTCGACGAAACAGTAAAAGACAGTTTTATATAAATGCATAGTTGGACATCGTCAAAGATGCAATTCGATAATCACATCAGCTTGTTCTCTTTTGAGCTGTCAAAGCCTGACTGGCCTTCAACAGTTTTAGTAGCACCTTGTACTAAAGCTTGAGTATATTGGCCACAACGCTTTTACTTTGAGGAGTTTCGAAACATTAACAATTACACAATTCAACCAAACTTCAACTTTTCATACACCGATCATCAAAATGGCTGACTTTTTTCGCGACACGACATTTGGACAGACGGTCCGTCTTCTATCTGGGAAAAGGCTGTTCCTTCACCCAGAAGAGAAGCCAGGCTTCGTTCTACCTCCCGAATATCAAATCTCGCTAAAGAACGGAGAAAAGACTGCAGCAAGAGGATCTAGTCCCGCGTCTACATTGCAGAACAGCGATGCGGATGTAGAGGCTCACAGAAGCTCAGTGGACGCCGATGGGATTGAACTCCACAAAACAAAGTCGGTCCCAATCGCTCCAGTAAAAACGTCTGACGGCACTATTCTCGTCGACTGGTATTCCACCGATGATCCTGCGAATCCCCAGAATTGGTCAACCGGGAGGAGAGCATGGGTGGTCATTGTCATGAGCTTATACACCATGATCGCCTACATGGCTGGTTCGCTCTACGCTACCTCTGAGCCTGGCGTTCAGGAACATTTCGGCGTGGGGAACCAAACTGTACTCCTCGGTCTTTCAATGTTCGTCCTAGCATATGGTGTTGGTCCTCTATTCTTCGGCCCCATCACAGAAATTCCAGCCGTTGGCAGAGGCTGGGTGTATTCGCTCTCGTTCATTGTTACCTTTGCCCTCAGCTTTCCTACGGCTACCGTCAACAGCTTTGATGGATTGATTGCTCTGCGATTCTTCCAAGGCTTCTTCGGCAGTGTGGGCATTGCCATTGGTGGTGCCAGCGTTGGCGACGTCGTTCCCTTTCTGTATTTCCCATATGGCCTGGTGGCGTGGATTCTGGCCTTCTGGTGGGCTCCTCCCATTGGGTGAGTTGACAATTCGCACTCTTATGGATGGTAATAGTTACTGACTAATATATGTAGAACTGTGAGTGGTGGCTTCGCTGCAATGGCACATGGCTGGAGATGGCCCATGTGGTTGATCACCTGGTGGTCAGCGCCCATGTTGTTGATGCTTCTGTTCCTTACGCCAGAGACATCCCCCTCCAATATTTTGCTCCGGCGTGCACAGCGCCTTCGAGCACTTACCGGCGATTCAAGACTCCAGTCTCAGGGTGAGCTGGACCAACGTGGCATGACCGCGACAAGCATTGTGATGGAGACTCTCATCAGACCCTTTGAGATCGCCATCAAGGATCCCGCCGTTGCATATGTCCACTTGTATACCGCCTTCTTCTACGGTGTCTTCTTCTGCTTCTTTGAAGTTTTCCCTCTCGTATTCATCCCCATCTATGGCTTCAACCTGGGAGAAATCGGCCTGGTCTTCCAGTGCTGCGGTATCGGCGCCACTATTGGCACAGTCTTCTACTTCCTCTTTCTGCGCTACTACATGATTCCCGATAACATCAAGAACGGCTTCGACAACCACGAGCAACGTCTGATTCCTGCTCTCGCTGGTTCGGTTTTGACTCCAATTGGCCTCTTTATCTTTGCCTGGACTCATTACGCTCATATCCACTGGATTGCTCCGATGATTGGTGTTGTAACGTTCTGCATTGGAATGTTCTGGATCATCATGGCGCTCTTCACTTATGTCCCAGTTTCATACACGCAGTATACGGCTTCTATCTACACATCCAACGGCATTGCTAGATCCATCATTGCATGCTCGGCAGTCCATATTGCACGACCCCTGTTTATCAACGTGGGCACCCACGAAGGTGTGACTATCCTTGCGTGTCTAAACGTGCTTGGTATTCCGGCAACCTGGTACATTTACAAGAAGGGCGCCCAGCTTCGTGCCAAGTCCAAGTTTGCCCAGGGTTAATTGAGCATTGCATACAAAAATAATAGAAAAGTGAGCATCATGAGAGAAAAAGCGAGGCGGCCATAGAAACATCTCGAGCGATTGCTTATACAGGAGCTGAGGTTACAAGGTTACAATAGAGCGGCGCTTAATGGTTTACTGGAAGAGAAAGATATAATACAATTAATAGAGTTGGATAGAAATACACTGATAATACCATTTTTTAAAACAAAAATTATTCCATCAAAGCTCTTCATCATTCACTTGCTGTTGCAATCGATTTCAATACGCGTTGAAGAATCGTCTAAACGGATTGAAGCCTGTTGAGGCCTGCCAAACACGGCTAAAGCTCATAAACTGGAGCGCTATTGATGACGCTAAAGCTTCTAGCCCTAGCAACAGGCATGACATCACCGCTTACCGTTGCTCCTTGTCCCTTGTCGGTTCCGTCATTGTTAGAGAAACCAGATCTTGAGGCTTGAAAAAGGGCTACTGGAAATACTATACTAATAATCCGCATATAATATCTTTGGCGCTTGAGATACTGCTGTTTTAGTTTCTAGCTTCAACTTTCGAGCTATTCTTGTTGTTCAAAGTAAATACTACAGTAGGACGCTAAATGCCATTCCTAGTAAGGCAATTGAGCACATAATAGAAATAACAACTAGATAGTTCCCTTTGACGTCAGTTGGTTTATGGCTCTCTATATTTATATGATGATTGAAATTCTCAGTTTATTTATATGCATTTCATTTTCGGTCTACGTAGGGTATAAAATGTTTGATCGCGGTGGCTTTGGCCATAGTCAAGGGTAGTCTACTCCGCATTATGGAAAGTGTGGAGGGGATGTCATTCGTAAACACGATTTCTCTGATTGGCCTACGGTTACTTTACAACACAGCTGATGCATAGTCTCTTGCAGTTGACCAAACAATAGCCAATTGTATTATTCCGAAACATGGGACAGCAATACGATTCTAACACCACGCTTAACATCAATATTCACTTCGATACAATGTCCCTATACTGCCTGTTACAACTTACTAACCCACTGACGGCGGGGCTGCTTACGTGTGAGGCACATGAAAGCACAGTTGATGCAGCTCAATTCCTCTAAACCCTTCTGGTAACCAACTAAACAAATCCACAATGTTTGGGCACTTCCATCGCAATGGAGCGCCCGGCACCACCGGCTGCGTATTTGGAACCGCACACTTCCCGGGTTGAGGTGTCGAGCGCAGGCTGGACATGGCCAGAAAACACTTCTTTTCCAGTCTGAACGCTGCGCTGCTTGCCGCGCAGTTTCTCAGCGTTCTTGCAAAGCCATGGACCCGAAGCACAGCCTCACCCATATTGTCTGCGCCAAATCACATTGTTCCTGACTATGTCACAAAATATGGTATGAATCTGCAACAAACAACTCCCAACTAAGACCATACTGCGTAACCCCAATTGGAGCTATATAGGCTAATCTCAAAACGAGGAAAATAGCACCGCTTGTCTGGTTACACTCAGATGACCCGTTTCGGCCGTCAGACTTGCTCAAACACATTCGTCACACAACTCCTGCAGTCAACTATAGCTTTGTTCCCGATCTGCCAGAACTGAACCTCGATAACCTCGCCCTCCTCAACAATATCAGTAGTGAACGAGTCGCTCTGACCTCTAATGACGATGTTACAACTCTGCCTGCATGGCTGTATGGCGAGAATCCGGACGAATCCGGCAGGATCGCAAACGCGACGCCTTGTGTCGTGGTTCTCGTCGAACGAAGTCCTCGAGACGTAGACGCCTTTTTCTTCTATTTCTACTCATACGATCGCGGCGCAAATATCACGCAGGTGGTGGAACCTCTAAACCGCCTGATTGAGGATACTGAGCATGGCATGCATTTTGGAGACCATGTTGGTGACTGGTTAGTGGTCTTGTGCTCCCAGCTCGTCTTTACCACCAACTGAGCTAACTCGACTACTTTGAAGGGAACACAACATGGTACGATTTCGCGATAGCAAGCCCACTGGTATCTACTACAGCCAGCATGCTGGTGGTGCTGCTTATAACTGGGACGACATGACGCTTTCCATGAAAAGTGGGCGGGTATGTGAATCTGAATATGGACAACTTACAGACTTGTAGATGTCAGCTAACAATGCCTTTCATAGCCTCTTGTGTTTAGTGCATACGGATCGCATGCAAATTACGCCACCTCAGGGTAAGCTACACCCCCTGCCGCTGCATTTCAATGTCAGATTCTAATAGTATTTCCCAAGCGATCACGTCCACGATTCAGCCTTGATTGACTATTGCGATGCCGGCAAGCTGTGGGATCCCGCCCTCTCGGCATACTTTTATCACCTTGATCCCGCCAATTTTAAACTAACACGTCTATTTACCTCGATATCCAATACCACCATCGCGTCAAATATGACATCCTTCTTCTACTATACCGGCCTCTGGGGCGATGTCCAATATCCGGATTCCGATGATCGACAAAAGACAGTGCCAAAGTTTGGCCTGAAGCGATTTGTATCTGGCCCGAAAGGCCCCATTTTCAAAAATCTCGTACGCAAAGGACTTATGCCCGACGAGCGGGAAACGAAAACGTGGATGCAGTGGGGTGTTGGCATTTTCATGTCATGGTACCCATGCTGTATACGAGGATACAGAGTCTGGGTATCGGTGGCCGTGATTATAGCATTTATAATATTGACCGTGTTTGGAGTAAGACATGGAGTGAAGAAGTACAGGAGGACGAAGGGATACCAAAAACTAGACACAGACGTCCCCTTACGCGACATGAACTATAACAGTGAAGACGATGCTGGCTTGCATCGCAACCGATCCGACTAGAAGGAATAGATTAAGAACAATATGCTTAAAATATTTTATTTTTCATTTTTTACAAGATATCTTTATACTTGTAAAGATGCTAGTATTACTAGGGCAAAGTCATAATGATATATAAGTACTGGCGAGTGTCAGCCTAGCAGATGTTGGGTCGATGGTATGGCCCCTCTTCCCACCTATTCCGGTGCCTGTACGTGGAATCATGAGACTTTGTTCGTACAGTAATTCCCAAGGATATCACGGGATTGTAATCCAGATTCTCTTATATTCTGGGTCCTCTACACCAATGTAAAATTTGGACACCATCATGGCCTATGCTGTTAACAGCCGATACAAAGCCATGAGCTGAAGACGATGGAGGATTGAAATTTGCGTAGACGCCGATGGTATAGTATTAAATCTCAGTGTCTTGCAGAGGTGAAATTGGATCAGGAATATATTTGTGGCCTTTAGGAGGCATTTAGTGCCGGTAGTTCAAAGGCGATTTGACGTGAAGAAATCTATGAAGTATGGCAGTTAATTTACATGTTGAAAAGAAAACATATTAACAACTAATTTATACGCAATATAATTTATCTTTAGGTTTTATATACACCGCTAACGATATTTAGAGCTTGAAGGTGGCTTCACCCCGCCACTAATGCTCCTTGTTTGTATTATTTGTGGTTTTCTTTCCGAGACTAGAACATCCTTTCTGTTCTCATACTAGAACGCTTATTCCTGTAGTGTTACGACCTGGTTCACCGTAACTGCGAAACCCTCATAGGCAGCTGGTTCCGTTACAGTAATTGCTACAACAGCGATTATTGGCCTAATCTTTTGCCCTGTTTGGCTTAACGGTATAACGGATCGTTACATGTAGACAAATAGAGCAAGACATAAATCCTAGAGTGAGCTCTTTCGATGTAGGTAGTATGTATGTATGTAGTGGGGGCGGCCTTTTTTATGTTCACACACCTTATTTCCCAACCTAAATGCAACACACTTGTACAGCAGCCATTAAACTTCGCTGAGCCCTACAAGGGTCACTAGGATCGAGTCGTACCGGCTCCATACATAATAAGCGGATATATATATATATAGATTCTATTAGCCTTGATATTGGACAAAGTAAGCAGTGATATTGTAACACTAGTTTACCATTGCTACATGTGGTAAAACATAAAAGACGCATCTTGCCTCTTTGGTTTGGTATTGTAGGTACCTAAATGTTAGGCTGAATGTTAAACTATAAAAGAACACTACCATTTTCGTCATCATCATCATCTTTTTCTTTTCAATCTTTAAGGGTTAATACGCCATTATAACTACTTACTACTTAAACAGAAAGCTTTCTACATAATACTTCAGTATATTTTAGACGCCACAGCCAAAAGGAAGCCTAATGCTTTTTAATCTGTTGTATCGCTTCCGCAATAGTTACTCTAGTCAAGGGTAGCAATGCTATAGAAACTGTGACAGCATCCTAGGAGGATTTAGGGGATTTTAACACTAGGCACTTCGCAAAGTCTTGCTCATATCTGGCTTGGCTGACGCATATATGCTTATTAGTGCCCTGCACTCGAGTTAGCTCTCTTGCCGTGATTAGGATGGCGTAAAGGCCTATGATTACTCTCAAAACTGTGGAAGAGATGGGCAGATAGATGGATTTACTTGGACAGGCCCAGCCGAGTTTGGTGTCTACTACTAAAACTGGGTAAACGGCGTTGTGATATGTGGTCTATCGAGACGAATGGCAATTGGGCTTAGAATTGTGCCGGAACGCCGGGTTGTATTTCGATCCTTGCTTTCCACAGCCCAGGATGCAGTGATACCGTCCCACACCCTATTGCTGAACTATGGCTAGGAGGCTCCCCACGTCTATGGTGATCTTGGAGAGCATTAAAAGCTGGCAAATTGGATGTGTTTAAAATCTTCTTTGTTACGGCCCAACGTATTTATGATCGCAACTACAGTCTGCACAACCAATCAGGATTGTGTTCACGTTTTACAAAGGCAACACAAATGAACGAATAATCTGATTAAAAAATTGTTTGCATTCACAAAGGAAACTAAATTGAGCAGCACAGTATACACACATTTCATTACGCCCGTTGAAAGTCAGATGAGAATAATCAAATGATATTACAATAATTAGATTACGTATACATGATACTATCCACCAGTCGCATAACATTGCCCGAGGATATCCGCCGTCGCCAGAGGGTCAAGGCCAGCTCCAGTTGCTTATGCGCCCGCAAGGGACTTACTGGGGAGTCTCAAAATTAGCCTAATCCCCTTGCTGAATCCAATACATGCATATGAGATTATTTCTCCCACCAATCGTAAAAGTTCCCTTATCCTTTGCTCCGTAACATAGTTTATAATTAGCTTTCATATACTCCGTATACCGCTACCGAAACTGTTGTAGGAGTTTAGGAGCTTTTTTCCCCCACTGATGCTCCATATTCTCCCTGCCGAGAATAAAACATGCTTTCTTTTCCAACACCAGAACACTTACTTCAGAAGGTGGATAGAGTGGGATATTAACTCTAGAGCGACCTATTTCGATACAAAGTCCTAAGGTAATGATGAGGACGGTCTTTTTTTTTTTTTTTTTTTTTTTTTTTTTGTATATCTCTCTTGCAGTTTATTCCCCAGATGCAGCGCACTTACATTGCAGCCCACAAACTGTTTTGCTTACTTCTTCAAGCAATACATACATGGGGGTCACTAGCATCGAGCCGCACCCATCCTGGGTGCCAAGGATTTTTATTTACGAGAATCGAGAAACGAGAAACGACGGCCTGACATGTTTTGAAGCTTCAAATGTTCCTAGTTTACGTTAGTCAATATAATAGGCTGTTATTTGTTAAAAGATTACTATATATGCATTTAGTAACTCCAATGTCACCCTATATTTACCTGGCTTATTTTCTTCTCGGCTCGGATGCTTATAGGTCAATGTTACTCCTTTTTGTAAGACGGGAATGTTTTTGCGAGGTTGGAATTGCTGTTTGCCTAGCCCCACACCTCTTAATACATGGAATGGCACAACCTGGATGCTGGACTTGCAAAGGTTCGTATGCATTGAGGGGGCTCACTAATTCTATAGAGACGGCGGAACTGTTAATTGATTAACCATTAAGGTCGCAAAATACGATGTCACCGTACTCTACCATTATGTACCGCGTGTATTGAATCGCATCGAAGCTGTCAAGGCTACAGCATGCGGTTATCATGGCCGCAAAAAGAAAATGGCAAGCGAAGACTCCAAGGCCCAAAACCCCCAGCATTCACAAGCAATGCAGATATTGAAGGCTATACACGCTGAATGCCGGCTTCTTGGACACGATGCTGCATTTTAATTTATCAAACTCTATATCTATCATAGGTTAGTTTTGTGTGCTTTTGGCACTTAGGTTCCATCTAATCAGATGTAGAATCTCTAATCACATTTTCACTACCTGCCTTAGCAACTCCAATACGAGGGACACGATCATAGAAATTGCCTTATAAATAGCTCTTCATTAGATATAAAATGAAATGTTATAGTCCAACTAACAGACAGAAGGGAAAATAAACGCAGCCAAGTAGAAATAGTTATATAGCAAGTAAAATTTAATAACTATATAAAAACTGCTTTCTAAGCTATTTCAGGGAAATTAAAGAAGTAAATCTTGTCTTCAAATGGAATAACATAACCTGTTAACGATAGTTGAGATTGAAATCATACATAGCTGTTCTCTATGTACTAGTAGTTCCATTGATCTGCCTTCTCCTCCCACTCCTTCTGCTCTGTTTTTTCCAACATGTCAGGGACAGAGCCACCTGATCCTATATTCCCCAATCTTAGTTTATGTTTGTGAGCATAAAGCTAGCGCCTTCAGCTGAAACGCAAGAGCGAGCATTGGACAATGAGTTGGTGCTGAATGGACCAGTGCAGTCGCCGTTACGGAAGGCCCTGATGCCAAGATTGCGGCCAAAGAAACTCTGGGCAATGTTGTGCTGAACATAAAAGTTGAATGCTTCATGAGCAGGGTGGCATTCATTAATATTTCCAATTGTGAAGGTCTGGAAAGCAGTATCAGAGCAACTGCCGGCGTGTAGATCAATACTCAAGGTATCGGCACTGGCAAGGCCAGCAGCAAGTGTAAGGATAGTCAGAATGAGCTTCATGTTGGAAAGATTTATAAGAAGTAAATGTGTAAGGCTGTGAGTGAAGTTTGGCTTGGTTGTGATGGTTATTATTCAAAAGTTTCATCTTCAACGCGACAATAACTTATATTTATACCTTTCTCTCACTATAAGGCGGAGCACACTTTTGCTATAAACATGTGCTTGAACATGATAATTCTTTAGAATACAAGTATGTCAGCTTACTGTAAGCTGATCACTTTCAAATGAAGGCGAAAAGAGCAGATTTTCAACATGAACTTATTACCTATCATAATGTGTATAAAATCCAAGTATAGCTCACCTTATTATGACCTTATTTATGCATCATACTATAATTAGCTACTATTAAGAGATTATTACGAATAATAATAAACCTACTTCATATCTAAGTAGTTAATACAGGCCAGGAATTTGCAGGGAATACGTCATCTTGTTCAGTCGGGTATCAAGGATTCTGTTGTTGAAGATACAAAGATACCTATACTTAGATTCTCCAGTATGAGACCTATGTCGAATGTTATAGCCCCTTTGGGTTTTTGTAGCCTCTTTGGGTTTACGGAGTAATATAGATCAGTAGGCTAGAGGAAGATTAATAATCCCTGACTTTACAGTACGGCTGTATAGATTCGCTTTTAGGACTTACCAGGAATGCTAATTAAGTAACTCCTAACTTATACTAGGTGCCCGCATCTGTTTTCTGCAGAGGATTAAAACTCTAGCTCGTACTGCTGTCGTGGACTCTGATTTATATATTAGTAGCTCCAAAACTCTAATACTCTCTTACAGGGTTAACTAACAGCGACCAAGCGTAGTAGAGTGTTCTTTGTTTATATTAGAAACTGTAGGAAAATAGGTGAGTTCTGTCGGAGCCTGTAGATATAAGCGCAATCAAGTCACCCGGTTCAACTTGCTCCGGACCAAGTAGAAAAGCTGAGTCGGCCCCAATTTGGAGTCAGGGTTGCCCTTGCGGTTAGGGAGGTTGAAAAGCAGCGGGGGGATTATAAGGCGATTGAACAGGGGGTGTAATAAACCAGTCTTTATTAAGTAGTATTAAGGTATGTAGCTTCTTAGGATTGTATTTTCACCGGATGGACAATTCATAATCGCATCTTAATCTCAGCATTTGAGCTTCTGGGAAATACAATGAAAACAACACATCCCTACATCCCCACAAGCAGCTTACATGGGGCTACAGAAAATAGCACAGAGCCTCAAACCGGAGGTCACGAAATAGCCGGACCCCGGCCACCAGGTCATTCACGGCAATAAGAAACCGGCACTCGCCAAGGAGGATTCACGACTCCCAAGCCCCGGCAGCAACAGCTCCACCATTACATACATTAAACCGTGGGTAAAAAATAAATATAAGGAACTGTTCGAAGATTGGTGGAAAAAAACTTAACCTCCCACCCCGCTATTGACCGTGTAATAACTTAGCGTAAAGTCAATCCAGCAACATGCCACTTCATACACTCCTATAATTATGAATGGAAAGGTACTAATAGCGCACTTGTTGGTTTTGATGGTGTTAAGCACTGTGACTGTACAGAATACAATTATGCTACTAAAATGCCGTTACTGAAGGGGAATGTCTCTAGCGATGGTGGTTTCAAGAATGCTTGATGTTTGGTGTTCTGTTCTTAAAGGCCAGTTCTCTAGGTGGGCAAGACCTTAGACAGTCTCAATAAATATTTGTTAACTAAGTGGTAAGCGGATGTATTGAAAAGTAGATTACTACTGGAGAATTGGAGAATATTAGTATTATCTGGGAGATAACTCTGGGCTGCAATTGCAGCTAAGCAGTGGTATTTGTCGAGGCATTCGTGGCCCTTGGGTGATGGACTGGCTTCGGGTTAAGCTTGAGTAATCTGTATATTAAAGCAATTGTTACCTCTTGCTGATAGAAATTCGCTGCCTTAGATGGGGAGGAAAGCACATTGTAAAATTGTCAAGCAGGGGACTCTTCCTCTTCGTCCTCATCCTTCTTATACTGCTGCTACTCTTACTTTACAAGGCGGACGTTATCATTCGCTGATTTAAAAGCTTTTTGTCCATGTGCTGAATACAATGTGTGCTCCGGAGAAACCTTGCGAATAATGTCTTTGCAAGCCCCGCTGGATACGTCTCCAGATTCTTCTTCATCGCCGCCGGCACTGCAATAAGTCATTTCTTATAACTCATCCTCGATATCTTCAGAATATTCGATATAACGATAGTCAGTATCATCCAATCTTCATCTTCATAACTACCCTCTTTAGTATCTTCGATATTATTCGCTTCCCCTTCCCCTTTTAGAGCTATTGTATATTAATAATCCCTCCCATCTAATGTGACATACTTCTCTATATCATCCACGCTAACCTCGTCTGGCCCAGGATACACGGTTCTTGATTCGTTCCAAGAAGCTGACCGGCTTTCAATTTATTGCGAATAGTTATTCAGTCTTTCCAGGCGGCTCGGGAAAATTTGCTTATCTTTATTTATACCTAGGCAGTGTAAGCTAGCGATATTAGTGTCCTAAGCCGCGGAAATCTCATTTTCTGTTATTTGTAGTAAGTGAACAAAAATACCTTGAACTTGAGTCGAGGTAAGCATATACTAAATTTATAAATACAGTAGTAGTATAGATCATGCTTGGAGATGCACTCTCATTGTACTTTGTCTAGTTCTCAATTCGTTATAGCGCTGCTGCTGTCTAGGAACTAGCGTTTGACATATCGTCTGTTAAAGAAGATATCACATCGAAAAGTTAAGACGGGATGTGACTCTTGCAAAAGAAGCCGCGCTGTGGGTTAGGAGAGACACAAGCCCTCTATCCTTGAGGTGCGAACCCGCTATCACGACAAAACCTTCTGCTCATCAAGTATAGGGAACTTGGCAGAAATTATTGGCCTTCCTCAAGGCTCTCCTTCTCTATACAGCTATAGTTACAAGAGGCTTTTTAACTAGAGTTTTGCTTTGGAAGGCCACCAGAGCACTACAATATCAATTTTGACTAAAATCTTGACGACCTGTATCTGGCTCAGCTTTCATCTTAGCTGCTTGTTGATAGTTCTGAAGATGTATATATCTGCCGCGAAGCTCTTAATATCCTTCGAAGTCTGCTTGCCATAGCTGCCATCTCTCACCCGACTACCAACACAAACCTTGACTCTTGCACACTCTTGGTTGGTGCAAGTCCCTCACAAATATATTACGTTAGTTTGTGAAAGAAAGGCCGAGGTACTTATAATTTTAGCTCATTATTGTGTAATGCTTAATATGATTGATCCTTTCTGGTTCATGGAAGGTTATGCCCCACGAAATTTAGAGCGATGGCAGCAGAACTTGGAAAGCAAGTGGCATTGCTATATTCAGTGGCCAATATATATTATAAAGCTAGCTATTGTGTATGTATAGTGACATTAAATGGCTATTGACAAATAAATTATGTATTACAAAGATGATAGGGATAGTAATATGGGTATATATGTGTTGGCATGATACAGATGTATTAGGTTGAGCTAGCCGCCTAACCATTTTGATTGAACCAATTGATACTATCCAAGGAGCTGAACTGGGCGAAACCATTCCAATCACTTATAAAGTCAAAGCTTTCCGAGCCCATTGGGTTCTGCGGCCGTTTCGTGGGATTGAGAACGTAGTCGAGCACCTTTTTAATGACACTCCTGACTCCGGACGCAACAGAATTATTGGGATGCGACAGACCCGGCGCGTTTAAAAAGCCCACCAGTAAGCTAAGCTGCTGAATGATGGACGATCTGGAGTAGTCCTCGCCGGCAATAATGTCCCCATCGATAGTGATCTCCATAGGGTTGGCGTCTACAAGTTCCATACACAAGGCAGCTCCAGCCGGGGCTGCATATCCAATCAACTGTATCATATTAGACCTTGTATACTTGAATCTGATTTCTGAGCCGGGGAGGAGGCCTATAGTAGAAGAGATGAGGACTTACTAGGCGTTGGCTCTCTCCTTGAATCTCTGCCCATCTATATTTGTGAGTCCATAAGCGCAAGGTCAAGACTACCATTTCGAAACTGGTACGCAAGAGGTCGGTCCTGTGATGACCGTGCTTAAGCAGTAACCGCTCTACTAAGAAAACATTGAGCAGATGGTCGAGTCTTATCTCATGTTTTGAGTAGAATATTTGAGGATCTGCGTCCGTTAAGTCTCCGAGCGTAGAATCATACACAAGATGGGCAGGCAATGACTCGTATAACTCGAGTTCTTTTCTCTTCAGCGTCCTGTAGAGCTAATCAGCAGTTTTCTGTGGATTTTTGCGGCTTAATATATAAGTTTCTCTTACATGATATCATTAATGTTATAATTTTCAACATAGCTGAGGCCAATTTCGAGAATTTCGTCCCGTATTAACGCCACCCTGGTTCGAACGCGGAGAATCGAGGCTGGATGTAGCTGACTATCTTTGCCCCATCCGTCGTCGTCAAGGTGGAGCAGGTATCTTTGGAATGTCTCCTTGTCAGAGAGTAACACACTATCATCCAAATCCAGCGGCAATTCTATTGAGCAAAATCTTCTTGTTAGGAGAGCAGGTCGCCCGACGAATGTTGCTAAGAATTTATCCACTATGAAGATTTGACACACAATACGCCTGCGCGCCTCCAGTGATGCCATCGGCTTGGACGAAGTAGCCGATGGACCACTGGATCGATCAACATGGAAGCCAGAAAATGTTAGCATTGCAACTGTTTCGGCGTGGAATTTCCAATACGGAAGACCTAAGCGAAGTTAGTACTCAACTTTGCATGACATATTTGTTCATAGTAGAGTAATTGTGCGAGGTCGAGATACATGCTTACTGGTATCGCCATGCATGCATGCGTGTAGCACAGAGCGCTTATACAGCAAGAATAACATGAGCGAGCCGGAACTACCGCCCATGTTCGCAAGAGTGATGCAAGACGAGCAATATTCTGTGTAATGGCCTATTAGTCGTCTCGAATCCCCACCTGTGGAGGCGTGAAGCTCCCTGAGAGCGGCGTACAGGAACATCATCCCAACCGCTTCCCAGCGCAATCGCAGCCCCGAGAAGCTTTCCAGCCATACTAGAGGGTCTTCATGGTCTTCTTTAAGAATTCTCCTTGTGTTGATGCAAATTGTGCCACCAAGCTCACGTAGCCCAGATAGGTTTGTCTGGTCTCGTAAGTAGGGGCCAAACGTTTCCCAGGTGCTCGCAATCAACCTTTCGCCAATCATCATCATCCATTCGTCATTGGGATTAACATGTACTGGGAATTGCGCTCCGGCTGAGCTTTCTGGTGTGGGTATCGCCAGTAATACTCTAATGGTAAGATGAGTGGCTGTTTGGTCCCGGCTCGTCATGTCCTGTATCTCGGCCAGGGACGGAGGAGACATTTCGTCACTCAAGGTTGCCTCTGAGGACGACACTTGCTCGCTCGTGGCTGGAGGATTGCACAGAGCTAAACTAGTCTCTGTCTCCAAGTATGCTGCCGAGAAACTGGTCGGGCCAAAGAAACCCAACGGTTCTCGAGCGGCTGGGGAGCTCCAGAACTTGTCCTCTGGGCCGGCATGTCCGCTAGATTGGAGCAAAGGATCTATAGATCTAGACGTTTTATGTGCCAGTTGACTAGAATTAAGATATTCGTTTGAGAGTTTGTCTTGATCTGGTGATAAGTAATAACACATGGATGCCCCGTTACGGCGCCTACTACAGCGAAGGCACACCGGGTAGCTGTGGTCGCAGGCCACTTTTCGCCGACGGCATGGCTCACATGCTTGCGTTTTGCCATTTCGCCGCGTCACAAGTGGGTTGGCCATAGGGGGCGTTGAATTGCAAAAGTGAATGCCGGTATTTGATATATCAAGCCGGTTTTGACATTAGCATTTTCAAGGGGCGCCAAACACAAGTTCAGAAGAGCCCCGCTAGTTGGTACAATGCTGTGTTGAGGGAGAGTAGTTTGTGTGGAAGAAATGTTGCTTACGCCATTGCGGTAGGCAGAGAAGCCCCCCATAAGCCTAAGAGGTCCCGCTCCACTGATCCCGAAGAGCTTAAGAGCTATTGATGGAGCCATAAACTAGGCATTTAAGAGGGGCAACGCACTTTCTTGTCAAACCCATAATAGTTTTGAGGCTGGAATGTAGAATCCAAGATGGTTAAGAGGATTAAAAGGAACACAGTAAGGATGGCAGGACAAACTAGTGGGTAATGTATTACAAGAAACGAGTTACCAATCTTAGGTACTATATCTTTTGAGAATCCCTGGAGTTGCACAGTCGAATAAAAAGGGTAATGGATTGCATGCGATTTTGAAGCCCATGGTAGTGAAGAAGCAGCCTGTAGGAACTATATCAGGTGGACCAAATGTACTCCAGCACACATGTACCCATGTTCTCTAATAGTTAATATAATATCTTCTTTGTAAAACCTACGCCTATTTGTTAGATAGTAACTGGGAATATATAACTATAATAGTGTTGAGGGGACCCTAGCTAAGGCATGTCCAATATACACCAAAAGCCTTTGCGCTCGGCTATGCCTCTGACTGAAAGGTCATCACTGATCTGAAGCGAACTTTGCCACTTTCCATCTTCTCGAAGGCGTCCTGGTATTTGGTCAGGAACGGGAATCTCTCGACAATACACTTCACACCGTGTGTGTGAGCAAAGGCGATGGCATCCTCCGAATCCTGCTGGTGTCCCGAGTTCCAGCCATGGATGCTGGTGCCATTCATGACCATAGAGGCTGTATCAAACTCCACACTGCCGAGCGGTGCCAGCACCACCAACTTCCCCGAGGGTGCCAGACCTGTAACGAGAGGGCTGACAACCTTTGCATTTGGTGCAGTGCACACAATCATGTTGGCGCCTCCAAGTTTCTGTAGTGCCCTCGACGCATCTTCTTTGCTCGTGTCGATATAGTGATGAGCGCCTAGCATCGCTGCAAAGTCCCCCTTGTCGCTGCTAGAGCTCAAAGCGACGACTGTGTATCCCATCTTGGCAGCGTACTGTAGTGCCAGGTGGCCCAGACCTCCTAGGCCTTGGACGGCAACCAGTCCGCCTTGCACGACGCCCATGTTCCGCATAGCATTGAAGACAGTAACGCCGGCGCACAGCAGAGGGGCCATCTCAGCCGGGTCTGCGTCTGGAGGCACACGGACAGCTGCCTCGGCGCGTAGCAAGACGTATTCCGCGAAGCCACCATCCATTGTCACGCCGTTGACTGCTGCGTTGCTGCATAGCTGGAACATTCCCCGTTGGCACGAACGGCATGATCCGTCGTGGCCTTGGGTACTTGGCGTTAGCAGCTGTAACGAGTATCGTCGCGAGATGTGACTTACCTCCGTGCCAGGCAGCCCCAACGCGCTCTCCTCCCTTGAAGCGAGTAACGCCTTTGCCTACAGCGACTACGTCTCCGACCGCCTCATGGCCTGGTACGCGTGGGAATAAATCTCCTAGCATGCCTTGTTGCAAGAAACGGTCGGTGTGGCATATGCCGCTGGCGAGGACCTTTACCAGAATATAACCTGGGCCGGGTTCTTGGAGCCTTACACTTCTGAGAGTCAGCTTTTCACCCTTGTTCTCGAAGAACGCGGCTTGGTAGGTATTGGGAAGAACCCCGTTCATGACAGAAGACATGTCTAAAGAAGTAATTCGTTTAAGACTCTCACGGCTGTATATATAGTTCCTGTTGAAACCAGATATAACGCAAATACTTGGGCAGTGCAAATACTTATACATTTCACACATATATGTAATATATCTATGCGTCAAGAACGCATCCAATGCTCTCTCGTCATGCTTCGAAATCGGCCATTGTGAATTGCCAATGTATTAGTGATTAGCAACGCCGAAAACCGCGCCAAGAACGCCATTTCGAGCTTTACATCAATGTTCAAGGGCCTGAAATAGTATGAAAGCTATACAATGGGAAACAAAGACGTCGAGAAACGAGAAACGGCGTTATTACCTGGCGGAAAGTGGGGGCTTTAGAGAACAAGTAGCGTGAAAGCGAAGCAGTGGGAAACCAAGACTAAGAACCGAGAACCGAGAAACGGCGTTGTTGCGGTCTTGGGTCCACTGTAGCTGGAAATTAAACGCCGTTGTAAGCGGGCTTTAAGCAGGCTGCTGCTGGAGCCACTTACAGGGATGTTGAGCAGGCAACTGTCTCGCAACACTCAGTAGTAAGTATTTCTCTATTTCAGCATGGGCTTTGGTAAAATACTAAACGCCGCCCAACATCAAGAGCACTGCTAGAGTCAGTCCTGGGCGGTTCCTACATATAGTTCTGCTATACGATGGCGAGTTGACTCGCAACTAATCATACAGCGCTGGCTTCTATAATACCCTTTACAATCTCACCAGCCGCCTTCAGATGCTCCACAAACTCTGCCGACTTTCTTTCTCCGTTGATAACGGTGAATTGTATTCTAAAAGCGCCATTAGCTTTGCTGTATCCCACGAGAACAAGTCTGTCATATGCCATATTATTACTTACCTCTCTTCAAAGACTTGCACGCCAACCCATACATCCTCCTTGTGAGGCTGGCACCTCCCCATCTCCGGCAGCCCAAATTCTGTAAAGCTTGTGCAGACTGGTCGCTCACTTGTTCTTCTGAAAACCTCATCCTTGTAGAAAACAGGAAGCTCCTCGCCAGGCTCCAACATCTCTCGAAGCGCCATAAGATGCCATCTAAACCCTCTTCCGCGAGTCGATAGCGCTACAAGCCGAGCATGTGATTTGATAGCTTCTAGGAATAGCTTTCTCTTTTCGGGATTGCTGACACTTGCATCTTCAGCCGCGGCGCAGAAAGCCTCCACAGGCGGTGTCATAACGTAAATCATATCTGTTCGTCCACCGCGGAATGGACGTTGCGAGATGACATCCACGGCGCCTGAAGGGTTGTATCCAAAGAGTCGACGGACGGCTACCTGAATCAGAAGCTGGATGACTGTCTTTGGAGGAAGCTTCTGCTGTCTGAGATAAGACGCCGCATAAGACGTCTGCGTTAGATTGGCGAGAGTATAGCCGTCATGAGCTGACCGATGCTGAGTTTGGAGAGCAGGAATGATTTTGGAGAGGGTCATTGGTAGTGTGAACTCGAGATACGTAAAGTCACCATCAACTACTGAGCCAGAAGCAGATGAACCGTTAAATGGGTTGACATGCTCAACAGCTGGCGCGTTGAGAGCCTTTATCAGACCACCGAATGTGGTACCATCAACCATGGTGTGCTCGCCCCAGATAGCAGATACGCCATTGAGACAAACCACAAACGAAAGGGTTTTATCTAGCCAACGGTTGGAATTGTCATCAAGAAGGAAAGCATCTGCGCGGCCGTCTGCCGTCTCTGGAGCGGTGTCCTCCAGATAAACAATAAAGAGAGATTCTTCGATAGTTTTGATGTAATCGCGACCACTCTGGCTTCCTAACGAAATTTCATCGCGGGCCTGTAGCAAGTCAGCCTTTAGGAAACCCCCACAGGAAAACACGCCATAACGTAGAAAGGAGGGGATTAACAAGGTCGCAGCTTACCTTGGCCCATTCATCACGATTTGCGGTGGTGAGTAGACTTGTCCAATTCGTTTCTTTGGGAGTTTGCTGTGTAATGGCTTCAAAGACATTCTTCAGCTTGTCGTATGCTATAGTCTGTCCATTGTTACTTGTGAGAGGAATCTTGTATGCGTGTCCGCGCCTCATAGCGACAATATAGTCGCTCTCTGGGAATCGGTCATAACCGTCGCAACCCAGCGCCGGTGTGCGATTTGAGCTAAATAGCCAATAAACAGTAGCCACTATATTGAGTCCCATTAGCAATTGCCCCAGAGCAGAACTTTCGCCATGTTAAGTTGGTAATGCAAGTTTACTTACTGTCCAATGCCTGCTCATGATAAAAGTCTTGCTTGATTGTGCCTGCGTCGAGTGCCAATTTATATGCATAAGCTGCTAGCGAAAGCTGTGCTGCTTGCTGTGCCTGCGGCTGTCGAGCTGTGTCCTGTCCAGGGAGAGTAGCAAAAAAGTTTCGAAGTCTAGGTCGCCAATCTCGTCCTCGGAGCCACTTGTTTCTAACATACATGTCAACAACCTCATTATTTTCACCTTCACCGCCTGACATCTTTTTGAGCCTCGCCTGCAATTTCTGTCCCAGTCCATCGGGGTCTTGGAACGCGTTGATGGCTTCTTGAATACGCGATAGCTCTTCAGCGTTGGCGATATGGCCTATCGATTCAAGGAATATTTCCAACGTTCCCTCCAAAGATTGCATGGGGTATTTGGGAAGAGAGACTGCTTTATCACTGTTGCTATCGCCATTCGTATCTGCCTTTGTCTCATCATGACCATTCAGGCCCTCGGGCTTAAACTTATTCTTCACGAGGACAGAGCATTTTGTAACAAAAGACGCGAGTGACCGGAGGCTTGGAGCATCCAAAATGTCAGAAGTTTGGACCGGGGCTTGCAGCTTGTTGGTAATCCAATTCTTGATCTCAGTCGCAACAAGAGAGTCAAGACCCATGTTTGCAACGGCTTGATCCATGTCAAGTTCTTGGGATTCAAGAACAGTAAGTGAAGCTATTTTCTCTCGAATTGCGACCAGTATCAGCTGCTCTGCCTCCTCGATTGTTGATGCAAGAGCGACTTTCTCTTCTGCTGTGCGTTCATTTTCTTGGCCTCCTTGGTGCGCGGGGCCTCGGTCTTGAGAAGATAATATGTGAGACACAAGTGGCGGCACTCTACCACCTGGTGTTGTTTGGTTGATGAAAGACTGAGGATCAAGACCAAATGCAATCTGGTGATTGCCATCCTTGAATGCCTTTCCGCTCATCACATAGTCAACGACAGGAAGAGCAGTCTCAATAGGCACAAGCTGGACACCTTGTCTCCCCAAAGAGTGAGTGTGCTCTTGGGTGACTGTATACGTGCTTTTGATTAGTGGAAAGTCAATGGTCGCAAACTTTGTATAACCAGCAGAGACTTGAGCGTGGGTGAACATGTCCTGGTACGTGCCTCCTGCAGCGTAATTGGACTGTCCCAGTGTGCCAACAATGCCACAGAGAGAAGAAAGGTTAACAAAGAAATCGACATCTTTATGATAAAAGGTATTATAGATGTTGACGGTGCCGTGATATTTAGGCAAAAGAGCAATCTCAAAGTCTGTTTGTGTAATCTGCGACAGGGTTCGGTCCTATATATGAACAGTGAGCTTCATCCTTATTTCGTCTGTCAATTTTGGTGGGCTTTTGCTTACCGAAAGTACCATGCCACCATGAAGAATGCCTCTTACCGGCGGCATATCTTTGGACAATTCTATAGCTACTTGCTGTACCACTTTCGCATCACCTACGTTGCACGTTATAATTTTGACTATAGATCCTGAAACTACTGTCAACTCTTTCTCTAGCTCCGTCTTGGCGGCGTCTTGGTAACTCTGTCGCGTGAATAATGCAATGTGTCTCGCGCCCTTTTCTTGGAGATGACGGCAGAGATGCTTTCCTAGACTTCCAAGCCCGCCAACGATGATATAAGTTCCGTCGGCACGCAGCTGGAATGGTTGCTCTTTGGCTTGGACAGTAGAATCATCAGAGGCTTCTAAAACAATCTTTCCCGTATGTTTTCGGCTCTGCATCAGTCTGAAAGCTTTCTCAATATCGCCTATCGGCATTGCCGTAACAGACAGTGGAGTGAAGAGTCCTGCGTCAAAATCTGCAAATATTCTCTGCAGTAAGCTCTGGCAATCTGCCGGTCGCTGCTTCGAAAGCCCAACAAGATCGACACTTATGAATCTCAAGTTTCTCTCAAATGGTTTCATGCTCAATTGGCTGCGTCGGGAAATATCTGTCTTGCCGACTTCAACAAATGTTCCAAAGGCAGCTACGCACTCCCACGAAGCGTGAAGCATTGGCCCAGACAGAGAGTTTAGCACCACATCTACTCCAGTTCCATTGGTGAGACGGCTGATTCCTGCTGCGAAATCTGTTGTGCGGCTGCTAAAGATGTGGCTCTCAGGGATACCGTACTCCTCGACGAGAAGTTGGCGCTTGGCTGCACTGCCGACAGTTGCAAATATTGTGACCCCAAGCCTTTGAGCTATCTTTATAGCTACTTGGCCCAATGCACCTGACGCAGAGTGGATTAATATTGTCTGGCCCTGGCGAAGATTGGCACAATCAAAGAGTGAGTAGTAAGCTGTAGCGAATGTCAACGGAATTGAAGCCGCATCTGTGAATGATAGCGTATCAGGTATGCCATAGACCAAATGACCATTTGTCCTGGTCCTACTTGCGTAAGGTGTACCAAACATGGCTGTTACTCGATCTCCAGGCTTGAATTGTGATGTAAAGTTAGATCCAACTGCCGTGATAACACCAGCGCTTTCGCCAACCATCGGTTGAGTGGGCGGGAGTTGGCCTAGAGCAATGAAAACATCTGAGAAGTTGAGGCCCCAGGCATAAGACTTGATTTCAACTTCGTCGGGACCAAGAGCAGAAGAATCATCGTCAACAAATACCAAGCTATTTAATAGACCTGGTTTGTCGACATGAATCCTAAGACGTCGATCAGCCTGATGGAAAATTGTTTCTTCAGTCTCCGCAACATCAGAACTAGTTGAAACAGCTTTGGATAGCTTTTTGTCGGCGACAAAGCGTTGAATTTGCATTCTCCCGTCTCTATACATTAACTCAAACTCCCTCGGTTCATTTTTCTTGATCCTTGTTTCGGTGGCATCAATGAATTGTAAAATTGCGTGCTGGATTTGATCAGGGTGCTGTTCCAATGAGTCTTGTACATCAATAGTGAAGCAATCAAGGGAGGGATTTTCATTTCGTGCCGTTCGCGAGACTCCAGTGATTAAGGCATTGTCTGGTAAAATTCCGCTACTGCAATTTGTAGCAAAGATGACCCAGTACACTTTAGTGGCCTTGGATAGCAGGCGTGTAATACCCGCAAACTGTTCAGCAGAGGCCTTTGTTAGAAGAGGCTGTTCTGCAGAATCAAGAATGACATAAGACGCTGAGTTGTCGCCTTCCACGTTCTTCCAGTCCTCCAAAGAAGCTACAAAGCCTTTCTCAGTTAAGCCATTTGCTAGTTTCGATGAGAATGAGCTATGGGCTGGATTTCCATCAGCAAAGGCATCCAATATCTTGAAATTAGGAAGGATATGCCCATTAGATGCAGAGGGGAGTGCAAGGGCAGTTGACAACAATAGAGCACAATGCCTTTCAGGCTCCGGCAGATCATAGGCAGCCAAGTCAACACCAGAGAAACCGGCCTTCTGCAGGTGTGCATTCCACTGCTCGGCAGACTGAAGCGGGCTGTCAGTCCGACCTTCGTCAACTCCAGCCCACCAACCTGGGATAGAACCAAAAGTCATGTTAATATAAGGCGTTGATGTCGTAAGTTCTACAAGGCCAAGAACACCACCAGGCTTTAGCAGCTTGTGGATCGTTCGAATCGACTTGTCCAAAGACCGTGTGGCGTGGACGACATTGGCAGCAACAACCAGGTCATACGAGTGTTCTTTAAATCCTTGACTCGCTGCATCCTTCTCAAGATCCAGAGTTTGGAATGTCAACAGGTGCGCCCAGTCTTTTAATCGAGTTGTCTTCACAGCCTCAAAAAATCCAGATGAAATGTCCGTATACATATATTCTGAGCAGAAGCTTTCACCATTTGGGCTGCATGCTTTTAGAATTCTATAAGTGGTGCCACCAGTTCCAGCACCAATTTCCAAGATACGGAGGTCTCTTCTTTGGAAAGTTAGCATTTTGACATAGTCGGCCATGTATTGGTTGGGTCGAGCTCCTTCGTCAGAATGGTATACTCGGAACAAAAGATCATCTTTCAAGAAGTGAGTGAGTGGATCTGTTTCGCCAGTCAAGAGAGGAATCAGCTCAGGTCCAATGCGAGCTACAGCCTCTCCTTCAACGCCAAGTCTAGATGTAAGCTTGTCCAGCTCCTCTTTGGTCTCTGGGCTCTTTTCGATTAGCGACTTGCCCATCTCCGAATTTGCAAAATTCTTCAGCAGCCGCCACCAGTTGACTCTGTGGTCGTCTTTTACTGTTAACCCGCGTTCATGCATTTCCTTGACAGCCCAGTCGATATATCTGGCGCAAGCAACGAAAGTGAGGTTGACTTTCTCTGCCTGTGTAATCCCAGCTTCGTCTGACTGTAAGGGAATCTGAACACGTTCTAAGATCTCGGGCGTAATTGAAGAGCTGTCAACTCCCCATTCCATCTTAAAGATGTTATCGTTGTGAAACACCTCAGTAGATTGAGACTCTCCGACAACGCGAATCTCACCACCATTCATGGTTAGAACACATTGTGGTGCGCCATCGACTTCCGTCTGGAAGACTGTGGTGCTAAAATTTGTCGACGTGGGAAAGACGTTGCTTAAATTGCACAAAGTCTGGAGATGATTGCCCGCCTGATTGGCGATGCTCATGGAAATGAAGATGTCGCTAATGAAAATAGGCATCACCGAACCCTTATTGGAGTGCTGCTGAAATACAGGAAGACAAGACTGGATGATTCCATCTAGCGTTGTCGGATGAATGAGATGCGGCTGGATATATCCTCCGGGCATCTTTGCAGCAATATCTGGGACAACGAGATCATTTAGAGATTGGAATTCTGCCATCCTAACTTCGTTATTGATGGCAAATGTAGGTCCGTATTGGTTGCCTGTTGCTGCCATCTGAGCGTATAGATCCTTATGTGAAATGACATTAGTACAAGCCACGGCTGCATCTTCCAAGCGAGATGCTTGAGACATGCGATCAAATTCTGCTTCACGCTGTTGCTCAATCTCATCTTTGTCATTTTCGAATACGGCAGATATAGTGCCGCTACAGTGATCCTGCCATTTACCTTGATCTGACATGGAGGACACAGAGAAATTCCACGCCTCGTTTGAATCGGAATATTGGAATGTTAGGATTGTCTCTACTGATTTGTCGTCTTTGGGAATGGTCAAAATCTTCTTGAAAGAAACATTCTTTAGCCTATAGCCTTTAGGCTTGAGGTCTTGCCGACGGTCTTGGTCTAGTTGTTGTATCGCTTGGATTGCCATTGTCATGTATCCAGCAGCAGGAAAGACGATGAAGTTGTCAACAACATGGTCTTGCAGCCACGGTAATCTCTCGGTGCTTAGCAATATTCGCCAGCTGGGCTGGCTATCCGGCGATGCAATGACTCGGGAGCCTAAAAGATCATGCGAAGGATGTTTTCTGCACCTATACTCGCGACTTAATCTTGACTCGATCCAGTGAGTTTCTGTATGATTCCAGTGATATGAAGGCAAATCTCGTAGAACTGTTGGAGGTGATGACTCTGATCTGCAGAGTGCAGCTACAGCTCCAATATTGAGATCATCGTTGCCGCTGCGGAAGAGCGTCGATCCTGTATTCATGAGAGATTTGATGCTGTTTTCGCCACGAACCAACGTAGGAATGTAATTGTATGAGGAACCTTCGGCTTGAAGGTCCGCTAACGTCTGCTTGACTGGGCCTGACAAAGCTGCGTGGGGGCCAATCTCAATAATGTTGACGGTTGCCTGTCTCAATTCCTGATACAAGTTTCGTAAAGCACCACAGAACCGAACAGGCGAAACCAAATTGTCTACCCAGTAAGAGGCTCCAAATCCATCAAACTTCTCTTGTTCAGTGACGCTCGAGAAATAACGAACCCCAGCATTTACTGAGCCGGACTCAAGCCTCTCGAGTTGATGCAGATAATCAGAGCTCACCAGTTCCATATGATGCGAGTGATAAGCAGTGTCAACCTTGAGGCGGCGATTGAAAACTCCATCTGCGTCGAGGGCGTCCTTTAAAGCCGTGATCCCGTCCAAATCACCAGATACTGTAACACTTGAAGGGCTGTTTATACAAGCTACCACAACACCTTGAACATCGAATTTCTTGATATATTTCTGGGCATCTTCGTGTCCAAGACCGACAGCTATCATAGTTCCACTTTGAACAGATCGTTGTTTTGATTTCTCAGCCAAGAAACTTCTGTGGTATGATGCAAACGTTGCAGCACTCTGAGAGATAGCGCCAGCGGCATATGCCGCCGCTATTTCACCGCTGGAGTGGCCTACTACAGCCTCAGGCAAGACATTCCAACTCTTCAAAAGGTCAACAAGAGCTATCTGAACAGCAGTGCTTGCCGGTTGACCATATTCACTATTGTTCAGGTTGCTTGAGGACTCATCTCGAGATAACTCTTCGACTAGGCTCCATTGTGCGCCAAATCCCTTTAGCAACTTTTCTGAGATAGCAACTGATCGAGCAAATACGGTGTGTTCAGACAACAAAAGGTTGTAACCCATTCTTGCCCACTGGGCTCCCTGTCCAGTGAAGACAAAAGCGGTTGCTAGTTTACTTGGTGTTTTGTTTCGCCCTAAATCCTTTGCTCCAAGGCCCTGAAGTAAGGAATCAATGTCTTCAGCGACAATACTGGAGCGCCATTGGAATTTTGATCTTCGCTTGACCAGGGTGTGAGAAAGGTGATTGAGTGGAACACCGGGGTGTTGTTTAACGTATTCTCCAAGGTCATTGATGGCATTTTGCAGAGAATACTCGGACCTAGCAGATATTGGGAAAAGATGCGGAATCTTCTGTTCATCCTTTATGAGATCGGCGTGGCCATTTAATAAGCCATTATGTGTGCCGTTTGATGTGCCGTTTGATGTACCGTTTGATGTACCGTTTAATGTACCATTTGGTGTACCATTTGAGGTGGCTGCATGTCCATTTATATTGTTATCAACACCTGACAGGCCATACAATTAACATACGTTTACTTGATAGGAGGGATCATGCTTACCATTGTAGCCATGTGCTGATTCCAAAAGCAGCATGGCATTTGTGCCTCCAAACCCAAAGCTGTTTACTACAGCTTTTCGATTGGACGATGTGGCTGGCCAAGGCGTGAGTGACCGTGCAATCTAGTTGTATTGTCCTGTCAGAAACCCAATATTGGCACAATTTGAACGAAACACCAATCTTACCTTCATATACCGCTCATCTGGCTCCAATCCAGGCTTGAAATTTTCGAGCAGTATGTTTGGCGGAATAAAGCCCTTTTCCATTGCCATGACTGTCTTGATAAGACCTGCTGTCCCGCTAGCAGCTTCAGAATGCCCAAGGTTTGGCTTTGTAGCGCCAACGAAGACGGGATTTTGGCCATCACGGTCTTCGCAGAACACGTTCCGTATCGTGTTTATTTCCACTTTGTCGCCAGCTTTAGTCCCTGTGCCGTGAGCCTCTACGTATTGTACGTCGGATGGCTTAAATGGAAGATTTTTGAAGAGGCGCTTCGCGAGACGTTCTTGAGCGTCTTGATTAGGCAGCATTATTCCGTTTGTTCGGCCATCAGAATTGATTCCTGAATTCCTTATGACAGCTCGAATGCTATCTCCATCTCGAATAGCATCGTCCAGCCGCTTGAGGACTACCATTCCTACACCCTCTCCACGGCCATAGCCATTACCACGTGAATCAAATGTGAAAGACCTTCCTTGGTCATTGAATAATCTAGAAAAGAAAACTTAGCCAAAATCTTCACATTGATAAAATTTGAAAGACTAACCCAGTCATTGACATCAGCGCCATCTGGTCAGGAGAGAATACCAGGTTTACACCACCTGCTAATGCCATGGATGTTTCACCAGAACGCAGACTTTGGCATGCTAAACTAATAGCAGCTAAGCTGCCAGAGCAGGCAGTATCTACCATGACTGAAGGGCCTTGAAGGTCAAAAACGTAGGAAACGCGGTTCGCCAACAACGGTCGAGCCACGCCGAGGTTGTGATATTTGGAAACGGCCTCTGGATCTTTGTGTATTACCTGTGCAAAATCATGACCAAACATGGCAACTTGAAGAGTGTTAGCTTGAATGAAATACTGATGAAAGGCGAGAAATACCAAAAATTCCAGTGTCCGACCCCTTGAACTCTTCCATCGGAATGCCTGCATTCTCGACTGCCTCCCACGTCGTCTCCAAAACGACTCTCTGCTGTGGATCGAGTGTATCTGCCTCTTTCTGTGCTATTCCAAAGAAACCAGCATCGAAAGTAGCAATGTCTTGATCGATGAAGTGCCCTCCCTTTTGATTAATTGTGCCTGGAATTTCTGGGTCAGGATGATAGAACGCCTGATGGTTGAATCTATCTAACGGAACTTCAGTCCAACCACTTCGACCTTCAGCAACGACGTTCCACAAATCCTCTGGGCTGTTGGCTCCTCCAGGATATCGACAGCCCATGCCAATAATGGCAACGGGAACAGGCCCTTGAGGCCGCATTTCTGTTTAGATTACTGGAAAAGGGGGTAAAACTGTTTTGAGAGCCCGAAGGACAGGGGAATTGTTTCTATATGCTACTAACTTTGAGGGTTACATTGTTGTCTAGATATATGAGCAAGTTCCACTGCCTACTCTCTCTCCTTGCCTGCCAACATTTGACGCGATAGCCGATTGTAACGTCCAAAAACTATTTGGCACTCCATTTTTCCCCATAACCAACGTGAACACTAGCCTTCGGGTATTCAATATGCAGTCAGCATTTGATAAAACGCCCAAATGGATCCATGGTTCGCAGTCCATTTTCTATACACGTACGTAGTTGAACCCCTGGGTTAGGCATGGTTGACCAGCATGCCAATAGTAACACGAAGTTGTATATGATACCATTGGAGCGCATGCAATACTACCCTCCTACCATGATAATACGCTAAAACATGCTAGATGCTGCTAAAATTCTTCTTAACAGCCAACGAATACCATCCCCCGCATAAGCCACGAGAAGGATGCCCTCTAAACCATGCAAGGTTAATTAAGCTGCGGGTCATATCCCCCACCAAAGACTTACGCCCGCACACGACCATCCCGTTCTAGTCTATCTAAATGACAGATCTGCGAACTGGATCCTGCTTTAGATCCATATTGCGAGGCATCCATATTGCGAGGCATTAGTAGCATACAGGATCACATTCTGACATCGTATACACGCCACAAAAAAGATATAGCTGACATTCACGTGAATATATATTGCTATTTTCTGCTCCCTCTTCCGGTTTTATACTGTTGGCTGCTCAGCGGTGTAGATTACAAGCGTAGTATGAAGATGCTCATCCTTTCCAACGGACTACATTTCATGAGATACCCCTACTGTCTGCAAGGTTTCTGACATTTCGTTTAACAAGCCTATATTTAGCTGTAGCAAGGTCTACGGAGATTATCCAGACGTCATAGGCCAACGGAGAATATCAGAGTAGCACTACGGTGTGATGGGTAATCCAATATTATTAGTTTGGAGGCAAGCCATGAATTAGACGTCAGCAGGTCTTTGTTTCAAGCACCTACACACTCATAGGGCAGCTCAAATAGCATTCCTAAGTTCTTATGCAGCAACTAGCAACCATTTAAGGAATGACATAGATAGGTATAAGACAGACAATCATCTCGACATGCTTACATCTCGTACCATAGGAGCTATGTCGTAACCATACGACAGGCCATAAAACCACGCAGAATTAACCTGAGATTGGCAACTTTACAGCTAAACATGCGGCAAACACGAGTATATCTCCAGAGCTAGCAGGGTATATGCCATGCTTTTACACGCTTTCTCCACCAACGGCCCGACTCAACCATAATGCCTATTCAGAAAAATCAGCAAGAATACACTAAAAAGCTTTGATAAGTATTTCATATATTTGGTCATTATAATTATTTGATGGTAACGAATACGCATCTGGTGATATTGCTGCCTCTTTATTAATAACTGTTAGAGTGTTTCAAATAAAGCGGGCACAGGAGAATTATAGAGCTTATTAGCCAACCATGCCGATGCATTCCCCACACTCGTAAGCGCCCCCGACTTGCCCCAACTACCCCAGAGATTCACTAGACGCATGATGCCAAAGTCATCTCTTGAATACCAATGCTAGCTCATGGTATTGGATCCAACCCTCCGGAGTTTCTTTACACATTACTCAACAAAGGCTGACTGTGATAACATGGAGCCCGTTTAGCATATAACTTTCAAAGGTGCCTTGAGAATGTGGATCCAATTATTTATCCACATTACCCTCTGCTTGAGAATAAAGGATCGAATGCGGTAAAGATTTCATTAGTGTGAATGTATTTTCTGACTCACGGCACGTCTTATATGCCATCATCAGCTATACCCCCATATATAACATGATGACTAAAGATTTTGAGATTGGCCGACTAATACCGCATTTGGATAGTCACTTCTATCAGATCCATTCATTATACCTCCTAGCTTTGCTACGACATTGTAGCGAGTAAATAGACAAATTACCATTATTTATAATGCATTACAAAGAAAATCTACCAGGACCTATCCAGTAATTTGCTTATTTGAGCTTAGCAAACACTTTTGAAACCGAGTATAAGACCTCCTCTTTACGGCATACAATGGCACACCAATATGGTATCCAGTCACTGCTTCCCCATAGATTCCGGAAAAGCTTTTTCCGTTTAGCCTTCTCGCTCTATTACCTTTTAAAAGGATCACATGAGGGAAGGACGACTACGCGGGCATTTAAGGATATAACAGCACGAATCTTTTGCTGGTATTATTAAATGGGTTCCTGCAGTAGAAGGTGCATGGAGTAAAATCTAGTGTACAGAACTATTTACCACTTGATGAATAGGGTATAAGGGGTTTATAATCACCATATCTACCCACTTTATCCGATACAGCAGTTTTCACGGTCGCCACCTTCTCTAGGATCTGGGTTAACGCTGTTTATACAGATAATATAACATTAGCTCTGAGGCTATCGTTCCAGTCTACGTCAACAGGGTTTCAATCTAAGAGGGAAAGTATAGTGAATAGTGTCGTTTGGCCTATGACTACTTGCGATTGCTTGTGTGTCTGATTTCATGTATTTTCTTTACATTCGATAATAGACATTCAGATACTTCAAATCGATACTTCCTGGTACCTTTGAGAATAAATATGGCAAAATTGCTTGCCTCCATTCTCTATCAATCTAAAGCTCCGCAGTTTCCATCCGACAGCCCCAGCCTCATTCCCATTATTCACCATACAGCACTTATATACGGATTTCCTGACGCTAGCCATGTATGCCAAAACGCTTCTCAGTGTTACAGCTGCTGATAATTCAGCAGATAGTTTATACAATTAAACTAAACAAAATGAAGCTCGACTCTACTGCTTATACGGGTATTTGCGGCGGCTTTGGCAACTTTAAGGCGTGATTCTATTTTACAAATGGCAAAGCTGACGAGTAATAAGACAATATCACATGTTGAAAAGGCTAATGTGGATGGGCGATGGAGGAGACAATCGCATCGAAGGTCTTATAGGGTAATCTGTACTTAAAATAAGAGACTTTCTTTTTCTTTTTCTTGTTTCAACATTGATATTGGGTTTTGCTTACTGAGCTTTCCCAACCCTTTCAAGTAAATACCAATGCTAAATCATACATCAATAATTTAGCTTGCAATCATGACTCTTAGTTTCGGTACTTGTGCACTGTTTGAAGCTACTTATCCCGGTTAGTATGAAGAACTAACCTTCTAGCGCCAGGAACGTTCACAAATAGACTCTGGGGGCCAAACAAACTACTACCATGATATAGAGAGAATATTAGATCAATTGAAGCAAGAGTGTCATACTATAATTAATTACACAAATGGCATGTTTGTCTACCTTTTGAAGATGTGGTGGTATTGGATTTTCCATCCAAGTCTTATACTTGACCCATTCTAATCCCGCCGTCAGCGCAAAAGTAGGAAAACATTTGGAGTTACTACAGGAGTAATGTGCTGTTAGCCTGGTGGCGTTGTCCCACTTTTTGTCAAGTTGTAGAGTGCGCCCTGTCTTCGCAACAAGGCGTCGCTATATAGAAAAAGAAAAAGCCTGAAGCGTAAAGAAGATTCTAGTAACAATAGACTTAGGGCTTATATGAATGTGTATATAACAGATAATTTTGATATAATTTCGGCTGCGTTATCGAGTAATCACGTCTTTCTACTCTCGACACCAATTTCTTCAATAACCTCTTCTCCGACATATACCATGAGTTCAGCATTTAGTGCACAAAAATTGCTGGAGTCTGCGCGAGTTTCTCCAGAAATCTTTAAACTGCGCCCAGATTACCGAGCTCTCTTAATGACTGTCGAGGGTGTTCCTCCAGGCCCGAGCGACAGTATAAGCGATGCGCTTTTGAGCGATGCCGAGGCAAATGCAAAGAGTCTTTTGTCAAAGCATCCTGTGACCGAAATTCCACACATTGCTGCATGGCGAGAGACCTACAAGGCATTTGGTGCCAAGCCACAGAAAACTCGCAACAGCTTGGAGGCATTAACTCGCCGTGCTGAGACTGGATTGCCTCGCATCAACCGGTTGACAGACATCTATAATGCTATTTCTGTCAAGCATCAGATCCCACTAGGCGGCGAAGACCTTGATAAATACGACGGATCACCTTTCTTGATACGTGCCACGGGCCAAGAACAATTCCAGGCTTTCTCAGGTGGCGAAATGCAGACCGAGTTTGCGGCGCCTGGAGAGCCAATCTGGTGTGACGATACTGGAGTTACCTGTCGCCGCTGGAACTGGCGGCAAGGTCCACGCACCGCACTATCTGATGCGACCACAAATGTCTTGATCATCTTTGACGCACTGGAGTCACTTTCGGATGACACTCTACTTGCGGCTGCAGAAGAGCTTGCGTCAACATTGAAAGGCCTATCTCCAGCAGTGAAATGCGATCAAAGATTAATTAAAGCTTAGCTTATGATTCACCAATGGTTCGAAAGGGAGAGATGAATGTATTTTGTGGGAAATTGATATCTGGTGGAGTTGCGATTATATTTACGACAACTTCAGCACACCCAACCAGAACTGGACTGTTAAGTGGAAACAGCAAGAAAGGATATCATACAGTGTTAAGATATTAGATGGAACGTGTTTTCTAAAGTATAAATCGCAATTAGAACTTAGAGCCGCAATAAACAAGCATGCTCAAGTCTGTACAGGTTACTTTTAATGTGATCATTCACTTCCGAAAAATACCAGTTCATTAAGAGCACATTAACTCATATGTATCTTCATAATCATAACTATCAACGTAATATAACTAAATATCAACATATACATGAATTATAAGCTTCTTACTATTTACGCTGGAACATAACTGGCATCCATTAAAGTTGGATGACATAAGTGCCATTGACATTGCCAAACTCATCAAACGAAGTCATGGTGATAGAGTCAGACATGGGAATGGCCTTGATCTCCTTGACGTCCGGGCTCAAAGAAACCGTAGGCTTAGGGCCCATGGTGCGGCGGAACTTGGCAGAGTTGCCCATGGGCACGGGCTGGCTGTCAGTGAGGCGGTTTACACAGGTGCCGCCGGGGATGATGGTGTTACCAATGTATCCCTCGAGGGTGGCATATTGGTGGAAGATGGCCTGCCAGTTGGGCTGGATGGTGCCAATACCGCCAGGCACAACCTTGTCGTAAACCGAAACAACAGTTTCCTGGGCAAAGTTCTCCTGCTGGCTAGTTTGTGCGTATGAGTCTGTCACCGCGGAGTCGAGGTTGTAGTTGGAGACCCAGACATTGCCGGTAGAGAAAGGCACGCCGTATGAAGGGTCAAACGCATGAGAGTCCAAACTGTGACCGATTTCATGGAGGAAGACGGTAATGTCGACATTGCCAACCATGAGAGTGTTATCACCGTTGGAGCCGGCTGAGGTGGCGCCGGGAATGAAGACGAAATGGCGAATGAAATCCCTCATGCGAACGGGCACACGAGCAAAGAGGTTGATAATATCAGTCTGGCTGAGAGGAGAATTCTTGTGTCGACAAAACGTCCAGGTCTGAGAGCAGTCGCTGAGGTGGATGTTGAAAGGTATCACATCAAATGGTGAAAGTCCGGCACCCTGAACCAAGGACTTGCAGTCTGCAGGAATCCAGCCAGCTCCCCAGACATCTGAAGTTGACGAGGTAATGGCCAAGTTGTTCAAGAGACCCGGGCCTAAAGATGCCAGACCACCCCCTGGAAAGTTTGGCTGAATGACAGGCTTGTTAAGAGTGGCAAGAGCCAGAGGGAGGAGAGAGAGGAGAGAAATCTTGGAAGCCATTTTGGCTGTCTATTGAATAGCTGAGGAACTGCTAATTATCCAATGATTAGATGCTGTCTAGGTAATTTCCAACATTACAACAGAATGCAGATCACGTCCTATATATACTTCAGTTCCTATACCGGCTTGCTTTAAAGCGAATCTTGGATAACGCGTTGCAATGTCCGCTCTGTTCCTAGTAAGGAAGGTAGTATGCTTTCGTTTATCGTTTTCTAACCATAGTCTTGGCATCGATGGTAACTCAACTAGGAGAAGACATTCTTTCTAGGCAGGGTCGAGTCATTCGGATTCCAATTACCTTAAAGTCTACCGATAGATTAAGGGGGGAACGCTAAAGAAATGTTAATCCCTACGTCTCTCAAATATTTCATATAGTCACTAACTATATCTGTAAGTGTATATAATGCAGAATCGACAGCTATCGCTTTTCCGCTAGTATTGCGGATGTACAGATTCAATTACCCCGGTCCTAGACGTTTATCTGCAAAGAGCTAGTAGTTAACATGTGGACTATTTTAGCTTCCTTTATAAGCTAGAGTTTTATGGAAGCTTCTGTCTATAGTTAAAGAAAACGACGCTAAACGTAATCGATATTAATGCCGCGGCCAGGTTTATGATCCCACACAAGGCAACTGGATAGCAATGTGTGAAAGATATTGCTTTGCTAGACTCTAGCGGCACACTTTCTTGCTCCCAGAACCATCTGCCTCTTTTAGACAACGCTCTAAGCCTAAGAGGGAGTGCTCCGCATGCACAGCCTAATAATCTGAAGCTCATTTGCTATTATATTCCGCCTGTTGCCTTATTCGTAAACAGACGAACGAAGAAGAGGGGCTGCCTCGGAGGATACTAATACATGCCATCCAATTTGATGTGCATTATCATCTGACTGTTGACTCTTGTATACATATACAAGACACACTCATAGCCCGGATGCAACTTGGTAATCAATATTGGCGCGCTTAATAGTCTTCACATGTTTTGCATGATCATGAATTAAGACATTATCGTAACGTTACAAAATAGCCTAACTGAGTAAGCTTGCATCGCAGGATTCTCATTTTTGTTTTGCTGATTAATTGTTGACATGTTGATATTACTTAAGGATGACATGATTTTGTTGGGAGTGGGATAGTAATAGCTAGTCATACTGATATAGGCTTGTTCATGCAACTCTTGTGGTAAAAATATTTTTTTTTCCTTCGGCGCACACTATGTAAGATGCTGGTAGAGACCGATTCATCGCATGGTTATTTATTTTTTGCTTATTCATACGAAGCATGTCATCGCGAGGAACGAGCAGTACAAGCCCTACTTAATAACGCATAGGTAGCCTGACAAGCGGTGTGAGACAACCAAGGCCAATACGAGTGCTTAATAGCTCGATATACAGTATACATGTATGTGTGGAATGTGGAGGTGCTGTGTTTATTGGACGAACGAATGCTATAATGGCAGAGCTTCTTTTCGAGAAGAATCAGGAAACCCCCGTAATTACCACGACTGCCGATTATGCACGCCGCTAATACCGATGGATGGAGGCCTTGTTTAGTTAGTTTCCGTCTCTTCCACATTAGCTCCCGACCAAGTCAACGGTTGCGGGGTGATCAGTCGGCCAAACTACTGTACCAACGCATGATGGATGTTGACGCCGCCGTTTTGGATTAACACAGCCCAGACGATGAAGGGCTTCTCCTGCTTCACTATTATAGTCAATAATTAGCGCATTGAGCAGTTGTTTGCGAACCTCCCCAGGGTGATGTACAGGTAAACAGGAGTCCACTGCATTAGCGTTGACGCCGACCAAATCCCCCAGTTTCCATCGAATCCTTCCTTTGGTCCTTTAAGACGAACTGCTGTACCTCCATCTAAGGTCCACTGGCACCAAAAAGGAGAGGGTGGACGCGGCATTCACGGAGCATCGCCATCCATAATGCATAATACGGGTTACCACAGCTGGTGACTCCGCATTATATCGTTTGTGGAGAGCAGGCATGGAGGTCAATGTTGTAACATTGATGAACGACGTTATTTTTGATGCTCTAAGCGGCCTTCCTTGATTTGGGAGCCGCTTCTGTATTTCTAAATGAGCGATGGACCGGCGTATGCGCTCCAATCTTTGATCTCGATCTCGGCTCCACCTTGAGGTTGTAGCTGGGCACTTGGCATCGATCGTATTGATCTATACAAATGACAGGCTATCAATGAGGTCCGTATTAGAGAATGAGTGTCGTGACGCAATATTGAGTCATCTGTAGATATTTTGGGCCTTGGCACTTGCTGGTACTCACAGTGGAAAGGCTTGTCAATCTGAGACATGATCTTGTGAGCTGTTATAGAAATAGTATCGGGAAATTAATTAGCCTATAGGTGGAGCGATGCAAGGGCATCGTGTTTAGGTCTCTGCGGTTAAAGCAATCTCCCTTCGGGTTATCGAAGCCTCCATGAGTCACCGCCGTAAAAATGAGAGACGGTATTTGATACTGGCTCGAATGAACGTGTAATAAAGCGGTGCTCGACAGAAATAGTTCATTCACAGCATGTTTCTGACAATACCACCATTTGCCTAAACTACAATCTATTAGTTACCAGGCATTAAAGATGAAGGAACATAGTCAGCGTGTATTACCGCAGATCGAATTATCTCCAGTAAACATAAACTAACCTAATACAGTACAGGAAAATAATCTTCCCTTGCATCATCGCATCCCGATGTCAGGCCACCTGTCCAACAAACGAGACACAAAAGCGTTTACATGTCCGCCCAACCACGTTACAGAAAGTGAAGCCTACACGTACGGGCAATTTTCCCCTCTTCTATTAACCAAGGCTCTCATTCTCGGTGACTTTCCTTATACATGTACCTCCGTTATAGACCAAATTTCAGCCAATATATGCCACTCCAACCCAAATATTTGCAAATTAATCTCGAACCTCGAATTGGCTACAAAATCGCCCATATAAGCACTCTTTACGCAATACCATCTGGACCCAGTGGCATCTCAGTTCCAGAAATTATGCACTGTCTCATTATCCTCACTTCATCTTCTGCCAGCGTACCAACCACCGAATGAAGAAGCCCTCGATTGTGAAAAATCACAAAGTCTCCTTCTTGCCAATCATGTGTATAAACTAGCTGCGGTGCTATCCCAGGTCGCTGAAGTCGATACAAGATTCCACGAACCCGTTCCAAGTCTTCGATAACTTGTCCATTTCCAAGATGCAGCCGCCTTGCAACAGAAGAGTGGACTTGCAGCGCGAGTCGATTGGTCACGGGGTTTCGCCAGCACATGGGGAGGATCTGTATAGAGGCCGGATCGGCAGGCGGCAGTTCATCATCATGGAGCTCTTTGCCTTCAGAGACGAGACCCAGTCCCGTGGGATGCGATTTGGCTGATGCCATCCACAGATATGGGTGAGGGGCATATTCGACCCTGGTGGATCGCACGAATGCTTTGTCTTCCTCTGATAGTAGATCGTACATGGTCTCTCCGCTGGCGAAGGCAATTGTACCAAGAGGAGCCACCAGCTCGTCACCGGTGCCATCATCGTAACGAATCGTTTGCATACGTCTCTTTGGTAACTTGAAGGCAAGGATCGTAGTGGCGACAGGTGGAGGCGCGCCGTATAAATCAGCATCGATATGCCAGCGGTAGAATCGCGTATAATCCAAGGCGTTTTGTTCCTCTATGACGGTGGAATGAGACGAGCGGTGATGCGGATATCGTAGTTTCAAGTTTTTGGCACCCTCATGCTCATGGACGAAGCCGTTGCCAATGATCTGTACCTGCGGCTGGTGCGGAACTGTGTTGAGATCTGGGCTTAAGAGGAAGCTCTTGGCATTGGGTTGGTCTTCGTGGCTGGAAGAAATCGTAGCAACTGAATTGAGACGCTGGGTAAACTCATATTGAGCCCGTGGGGATAAATGTCCTTGGCCTTTCAACACTAGAACATGGTGCTTATAAAAAGCCTCTGCGAGAATCTCAGTGTCGGCGTCTGGTGAAAAGAGCAGTGTTAGCTATTCGTGTTTGGCGACTCTATTGTAGGACGTCATTATTTACCAGATAAATCCACCAAGTCAACCTCAGAGACGTTGGCTCCAATACTGATGCTGCTGCCCTCTGGGTGAATCATGGGCTCGATTTTTACATGAGAAGCCATTAAGACTGCGGTCTTGATGTTTGGTGACGGGATATCTGACCGTATACAACTATGAGTCTATTCTTGTGTGGCACCATTCTTCTAGATTTTTTGGTTGATTCTCAGGTTTATATACGCTCTCAATTGTTTCAAGGTTGAGCGATCGAAACCGAGAGCCGTCTTGTGGAGACATTCTCAGTGAAGATTAGTGAAACCTGGGGTACTGTTGCCCAGAATAGTTTTAGTGTTAGGCATTATTACCACTAAGAGCCTTGCTAACTCGCTGAGAAAAGCGCTATTAGGAGCCACCAAGATGCTACTCATTTCAGTCAACAGATTAAACACGCGTAATCAACATTAAGTTACTAATGGAAAGGCCAAATGACGAGAAAGTCAGACTGACATTACATCATTACCAATCGCTGACCTTTGTCATGCCGAGAACCCTCCGTTCAAGTTTCCAAGTAAAATTAGGACTCATCTCGGGCTGTATGTCGTTTACATGGTTCTGAAGGAGTTGAACATGGTCATCTTTTTTCCTGTGCCTGGTGATCAATATTCAAAATTATTTCGCTCTTATTAGCGATAGAAGCTAGGAGATAAACTGCCAAGACATCCAAAATATCGGTACCCAACATCCAATTCATGCCTCAATGGCACCATCTCGGATAAGCGAGGCTCTCACCGTTACTCACAGGTTAGAAGTCGTCTTCACATGCTCCTCTCCATAGACAATTGAAAAGTCCTTCTCCAGCTCTTCTCTTGTCGTGACACCAACCCGTTCCTCCGCTGAAAACTTGTCTTCTAGGTAACGTTGGAGTATCTCTCGCTCAGCTGCACCGCCGCTGTTGTTTGCATCAAGATGCAGCAAAGCCGCCATCAGGACTTCCGCCACAGAATACATGAGGTCCCTCGCTTTACCGACAAGATCGGCTTGAGATTCTTTAGCAATACGGGTTTTCACCTTTTCCCACCTTTGCACTACGCTTCGATAACTTGCGGCATCTCCACGGAATGCAAACGCCTGCTTAATGGTGTTGTCCAGCGCGTCGATCGACTGCACTCCAGTTTCGGGGCGCTTTAGTGCTCTTATAAAGTCGGTGCTTAGGACATCAGTTGTGCCCTCCCAGATTGGCAGCACACCACAGTCTCTGTACAAGCGCGCAAGGTTGAGATACTCTTGTTCTTCATTCAAGAGATAGCCAACGCCGCCAATAGACTCCATGCAAGAGAAGAGCAGAGTCAGAGCCGAGTTGCACACATACGCTTTGGTCAGCGAAGTGAGGACCCTTAATAGTGGCGCTACATCTTTGAGTGTGGGGGTTAATGCTCGTAGCGCTGATGTTGGCCCCTTGTCCGCATCGTTTTCCGTCGGATGCTCAGACAGCCCCAGTATATAGACGGTAAACATGTGAAGCAGCATGAGCCTCCTGTACTCTGCAGTCATTCGTGCCAGTGTCTTCATATGGAGCGAACTGTCGGTTAGTCTCATCCTGGCTCCTCGACCAGCACCAACTTCTCTCACTCGCGCAAAGGCTCGCGCAACCGCCAGACCGCGCCCTGCATATCCAACAGCTTGGCTGGTTGTATGAATTCGAGTCAAGTGTAGCAGCACAGAAATTTCTTGGATCCCGCGGTTTTCCTCTCCAATAAGCCATCCACGCATATCTTCGAGCACAAGCTCTGCTGTGGGCAGAGACTGAGTTCCAAGCTTGTTTTTGAGGCGCTGAATTCGCACTCCATTGAGGGACTGACCGTTTGGATCAGGGTTTCCGGATTCGTTCAGAGCAGAAGGGTCGTGTTTTCGAAGTGGTGCGATAAACGTTGAGAGTTTGCCGGCCGGAGTGCGAGCGAGAAGAATCGTCATGTTGGAATCAGTGGCAGAAGAGAACCACTTGAACCCATTGATGCTCCATGGACCCAAGGGAATGTCCTCTTCTTTGGAAGCCAGCGCATTAGTTTCATTTGGGCGATAAACCGCTGTTGTCTCCGACAAAGACACGTCACTTCCTCCACGTCGTTCAGTCATCCATTGTCCGCTGGTCCAGGTGCGCTTCGGGTCTCGCGATATCAGATGCTGAAATGCATTTTCGTAAACTCTCTTCTCTATCTCTGACAACTTAGATGAGAGACTTGGAGTGGTCAGATGCAACTGGAGCATTCGAGCGGCGCCATCCTGCATGGCTGTGGGACACGTAACGTTTGCAGATGAGGCCTCCCAGAGAAACAGACGAAGAAATTGTCGGTTGCGCGAGAACCGGCCATAGGGTGTATCGTATGCGTCGGCAACAAAACTATTTCGCTCGAGTTAGAACGAAGAGTCCAGACCAGTAAGTCGATGCATGAAAAGCTTGCCCCTTTGCGAAACCAAATTCCTGCAACTTGCGCCATCCTTCGGTCACAACAAGCTGTCCATGCCACTTTCCAAACGCATTTCGGCCGGAACCCTTGAGATAGGGCTTGTTACGCTCTGCATCTGATATCCAAGCGAAGATTCTATCGGTCAAAACTTCCTGGCCGAGTCTTGCTACCTCTGGTTCAATCTGATCTCTCAAATCGGCTGGCAGGAAAACTATTTTTCTTAGTTCAGTATGGATGCTCTCTTTATTTACTCATTTACAAAGATGGCAAGGGCTCATTTCTCACGTTTAAAGCATCGCTGGTAGGTTACATCATCGTAGAATTGGTTCGGTAAGGCTGGAGGTTGCTGGAAGAAGCCTTTGTCTGCGCCAGAGGATTCCATTTGTGACAAAAAGGAATGCGTATGTTTCACACGAAATCGATATATCGCTTCAAATTGAGAAAAGAGAAATGATAGATGAAGGGAAGCGATTTCTTAACCATGAAAAAAGGATATAGAATACATCCGGGCTACGTCTGGCCGACATTTAATGCAAGCGTGGAGTACTGTGGATCGAGATGATGATTTGATTACTATTATTCTGGCGCTGGCAGCACGAAGTCCAGGTGATTGACTTAAATCTAGACTGAACTGAGTATGGCAGTACCGTCAAGTCAGATTTTAGTCTCCGCCCCGAAGTCCGGTAGTCAATGCGAAGCGACTTTAAGTTTACAGTTTATCAAGAGTTATTAACCTTCAACCTTCAACGGCATTGTGAGCCGAGGTAAAGTCAGACGACATGAGGTTCTGAAGTTCGAAAACCTCTTGGAAATAACATCACCTGATTCATACTTTAAATTAAAAGTGGTGTACCCCGTGTATATATTTATATTTTCTCAAATATAAAATTCTTGAGCTCATTGCTTTTTTTAAGTTGGCATCTAATTAAATCATCTACTCACATAAAAAGCCCATAGAGCGGCATAGAATATGCGCTACTACTTTAGTCTCAACAAGACAACAAGCATCCAGTATTAATACAAAGTGTAGGAAACAGAACACAAATTTCTACGTCGGATTTACCATCGTTCTACTTTCACAACGTAAATCTAAAAATACTTTGCGAGCAACGCTCTTTGGTAATTGCTTATTAATCGCAGCATGAGAAAAGGAGACGATGGAGTATAAAGTTGAAGCGTACAATCTCACATCAGATGAAATGTCGGATCTCGGGCGCTATTCCGAACAGAATGTTAGTACTAATATGCAGAAATCCATAAAGGGAAAGTCCAGCGATTAAAAATACTTATGAACAGTTATTCTTCCAGCATATAACAATCTAAAGGGTTAGGCTATTAAGTATAGAATCTCAGTGGGGAATATTGTAGACAGAAAAGGAACTAAATAGAGTGTTCAATATAATGTGAGCTTTTGTATAAAAAAAAAAAAAAAAAAT